>CM063519.1:47655977-48223477 GCA_032199755.1 Ambrosia artemisiifolia | reverse complement strand
TATTATTATTTATTTTTCAGTTATTAATATTATTATTTTTTAGAGAGAATTACACAGATTGTCCTTTAGTTTTACCCAAAATTGCATCTTCTGTCCTTTTTTTGAATTTTTAACTCCCTGTGTCCTTTGTTTTGTGCACTTGTTACACCCTATGTCCTTTAGGGTAACGTCCGTTAAAAACAAACGGTTTCTTAGACATGTGCCCCTCACGTGAGGGGCAATATTGTCTTTTCACTCCTGCCATCATCTCCCTGCCTTTATAACCTTCGAAAAAAAAATTAGGGGTTCTTTATCAGATCATCCCCTGTACACACACACACACTCAGTGACAAACACGATGAAGGCAGATATGAAGCCCAACCGTCTTCCCAACCGTCTTCCCAACCGTCTTCTTCTTCGTCGCACTGTATATGGTAAGTTATAACCCTAATTTTTTCTAAAATTTTTGAATGTTAAAACCCTAATTTTTTCTAAAATTTTTGAATGTAGAAATATTCAGTATTAATATGCATAATGTAGGGTTTTTCAGTTGATTTGAACGATTTAGGGTTTTCAGTAGGATAAATTGTTGGATTGTGAACGATTTAGGGTTTTCAGTGGGTTGGATTGTGAACGATTTAGACGATTTAGGGTTTTCAGTAGGATAAATTGTTGGATTGTGAACGATTTAGGGTTTTCAGTGGGTTGGATTGTGAACGATTTAGGGTTTTCAGTGGGATAAATTGTTGTTGTTGTTGATTATTGTTGTTATTATTATTATCCGAATAATAATAATTTATTGTTATTGTTGTTAGGAATGGTTATTGAAGACGATGATGATGATGATCCACCGGATCCAGCAACCGAAGACTTGACTTTCTATTTTTAGCGGAAAACGGAGTGCAGGCAGGGGATCCTTTGTCTTCTGGACTGTACCAGCAGATGGACGTAATCAACACTGTTGCAGATGATTACGGTCGTCGTGGTGCATGCCGGGGATCCCTTGTCTGTTGGAGATGAACCTGGATGGGGTGCTCTTGTTAGTTAAACCAACACTAACAAGAACTCCGGATCAGGTTCAAATTTTGCAAATATGTGTTTGAAGATAAGGTTCATCAAGCACTACAGATGAACCTGGATGGTCTTAGTAGGGTTTAGGGTTTAGGGTTTAGGCTTTAGGGTTTAGGGTTTAGGGTTTATGTATGTAATGGTTTGTTTTATGTAAACTTTGTTTTATGATTAATGTAATGATTGTTATGATTAATGATTATGGTTTGTTATGATTATTGTAAACTTTGTGTTAGTATGTTGTATGATTATGGTTTGTTATGATTATTGTAAACTTTGTGTTATGTTGGTGTATGATTATGGGTCAAAATGGGTAAGGTTGTTTTAACAGGTTTGTTGGTGTATGATTATGGGTCAAAATGGGTAAGGTTGTTTTAACAGGTTTGTTGGGGTATGATTATGGGTCAAAATGGGTAAGGTTGTTTTAACAGGTTTGTTGGTGTATGATTATGGGTCAAAATGGGTAAGGTTGTTTTAACAGGTTTGTTGGTGTATGATTATGGGTCAAAATGGGTAAGGTTGTTTTAACAGGTTTGTTGGTGTATGATTATGGTTTCTTAGTGTTTGTCAATGGGTCAAAATGGGTAATGGGTCAAAATGGGTAAGGTTGTTATTCAATGCAATCTATATGGGTCAAAATGGGTCATGAGGGTTTGTTTATGTAACAGGTTATTACATATTAATGGTATGTTTGACTGTTGTTGATAATCTGTTATGGGTCAAAATGTGTAATGGGTCAAAATGGGTAAGGTTGATGTCCAGTTTTTTGACCCATTTAGACTTTTGTCAATGGTTTGTTGTTTCTAATCTAAACACAGCTTGGTTAATGCTTTATGTTGTCCAGGTTTTGACCGACAATCAAAATTCTGACAATACATAACCTTTTCATAACAAGATTTCTTACATTTCATAACCAAAATATCTTACATTTCATAACCATTGTAAGTCCTTCAAGTACACATCATGCCTAACTATTCAAGAACAATAAACTACAAATAACAAAAAAAAAAAACGAAGAAAATCCAACTAAACCAAAGCTTGCTTCTCAGTTTCCTTGATTCCTCCTGACTTTCATGAAGCTTTCGAAGCAAATTAGCAGTCTGAAAGTTGGTCTGTTCACACCAACCAATAAAACCACAACCGATTGGACATACAATAGAATCTTCTACCTGGGTTTTTTGCTGTTGTTGATGTTCGAATCATGGCCAGCATTCCACACGTACAAATTAGTTGCTGTTGTTGATGTTCGAATCATGGCTGTTGTGATAAATTGTGATAAAAAACCCTAATTTTTGATGTGATAAAAAACCCTAATTTTTTTCGAACGTTATAAGGCAGGGAGATGTTGCAGGAGTGAAAAGACAATATTGCCCCTCACGTGAGGGGCACGTGAGGGAGTTAACGTTCGTTTTTAACGGCAGTTACCCTAAAGGACATAGGGTGTAACAAGTGTACAAAACAAAGGACACAGGGAGTTAAAAATTCAAAAAAAGGACAGAGGATGCAATTTTGGGTAAAACTAAAGGACAATCTGTGTAATTCTCTCTATTTTTTATTTTCTGTTATTATTATTATTTTTATTTTTTATGTTATTATTATTATTATTTAGTTTCCTGTTATTAATATTATTTTTTTTATTTTCTGTTATTATTTTTTTTATTTTTTATGTTGTTATTATTATTATTATTATTATTATTATTTTTCTGTGCTTTTTTTTCCTGTGTTATTATTATTGTTTTTATTTTCTGTTATTATTATTACATTTATTATTATTATTGTTATTTTTAAGATCTGGATCGGGTTTCAATTTCGTGTAGGGAATTAAGCCGGGGATCAGAGGCGCTTCCATGGTCATTTGAAGGGGTTGATTGGAGTAATGGCTCTCGATTTGTCTTGGTTCAGCTTGGGTCAAAGACCAGGTCAGATCCAGGCTCTCGATTTGTTTTTCTGTATTGATATTGTTTATGGTTAAAGAGGTTTAGAGGATGTTTTTTTACATAAAAAGTGTTTGAAATGTGTTTAGACTTTTTGTAATCATATATTACACCAATGTAAATAGTGTTTATACACTAATATGTGAAGTAATTTATGTTTTTGTTTATTTGATGTACACCAATGTAAAGTATAAGGATGTTAATTTAAAAAAAAAACGACTGAGGCACACGCGTCAAGGTGCGCCTCAAGGCGAAAAGGGCAAAATACGAGTCTTTTTGCACATTGGCTTCTTTTTTACACGAGGGTAGCGTTTAGATATTTACACATCTTTTTGAATAACTTTATTCCATTTATAGGTGTAATAGAAAACTAATGACATCAAGCTTTGGTGGGTTTCTGATTTACCCTAATGTAGATGTAGGGGTCTGTATTGTGGGGTGTACATTAGTATGTTAGTATAACAAACCCTAGCTTAAATCTATTTTTGTATATGGTGTCGTTGGTGTACATTAGTATGTTACAATTACATTGGTATCGAATGGTTACATTGGTGCTTTTGTTTCCTTTTTTATACACTGGTGTAAATTGATTAAGTTATGTTTTTGTGCAGACCAGGATCTTATTTGTTGAAGAGTTTACACCGGTGTAATAGCTTGAGTTAGTGGACAAGATAGTTTAGATGTAGGTTTCTTACGTTTTCTGTGGATTTTGTAATTTGGTTATGTTTTTCGTATTCTTACACTGGTGTATTTGATTAATGGCAACTTTTATTGCAAGATTTTGTAATTTTGGTATGTTTTTCGTTTTTCTTACACTGGTGTAATTGGTTGAAGTTAGTGGTGTATTTTAAAAATTAAATCAGAATTTAAAAAATAAGTAAAAAAAAAATCTGATTGTTAAATATTTTAAATAAAATAATAATATAATATTATATTTTGTTTTTCTTCTCTCTCATGGTGTAGTTTACTAAACTACCCTTTACCCCTATTATTTTAATTAAAAAAATCTAAATATATTTAATAACTCATAAAAGACAAAAAAAAACCAAGATGAAATCTCATCCGTTGGATGCACAAGATCAATGGTGTAGAAGAGTTCTCAAGTTCTCTCAACTCAGAGGAGTTTTCAAAGTATCCTAACCATATATATATATATATATATATATATATATTGTTTATTAAAAGAAGGCCACCTCATTAATTATTATTTTGACAATGGATGTAAACATTACGTCTAGGCACCAATTATTCAATGATTAGTCCTCGAGCATGCCTAGGTCAATTACTCGGTGAGTCATCTATAAGTACTCCCCGAGTATGGCCGAGTACGCACAACTCCATACTCAACTGAGTTGGCGTCGCCTGACGACTTTTGCAATAATGATTTTGACACATCAGCATACTATGTTGCTAAAAAGACCACGCCAAGAAAAAAACTAACATTGTAAGGTCTTGGTTAGTTTAATAATGGTAGAGGAAAATAAGTTGATGTTATAGAGATGTGGAACAATTATTAGTTGGGAGTATTGTCAAACTAAGGGTGAAAGTTAGAATTAGTTAAATCAATTAAACCTCTTTTAAACAATTTATTTTATTATTTCATTTAATATTAATTATTGAATATTCTTATATTCAACAAGTAGAAAATTGCAATTTAAAATACTAATATTTTTATTCAAACTTTTCTTAGATTTCATTTTTTTCTTATTTTATTATTAACAATAATTTTGAGAGTATTTTCTTTTTCTCTTATAACATCTAAGATATGATATTTTATAAAATTTCACCGATCAAATCTTCTTCGCGTAATGAACGGAGATAGATAGTATCAACCAAATTACAGTTGCATCGCATGGGGAAAGCTGAAAATCACTTATTACGAGTTACGACCCTAGTTGAATATTATATATACACACTGGTACCTATATATTTCCAAAATAAGTACTGTAATAACGAAGAGAAATGGTCGGTTAGATGTTTATATGTTTAAAACCGGAACCAAACTGGTTAAATCATCTTTTAACATAAACTATGAACTTAAACGTGTAATTTAGTAACAAACTAACATAACCTGTTAGTTGCTTCGGCTTGAACCATCTATTCAGTTTTTAATGGTTCGTAGCTATGTTTGATACTAGTTGAAATAAAGACATGTGAAAGGAAGTTGCAAAACATATGAAATTTTTATTTATTAAATTAAAGTCTTTAATTAAGCTCTTTTTGCAATTATAGATCAATTACAAACAAGACCACCCACTGCCACAATAACAGAAACATAGCACATATAGAGTTGTACATAGTGCATGAGGAGGGTTATATATTTCTAGCACTGGGGAGTTGGAACCCCACAAGCCTTGGCAACCTTCTGGGCATTAGGAGACGAAACATATCCTCTCAAGCTTGGGTTCTTCATGTACTGGCATAGACATGGTCTCTGCTCTTTTAACTTTGTGCAGCACTGCGATGACGGTGGCGACGAGGATGAGATGGCTGGTGCACATGGCACCAGCTGAGTAACCTGACATGTCACCGCCATCGCCGCTTGCGATCCTGCTAAGATCATCACCAGGATTGCTGCAGCACATAGTGATGTGTATGTAAATGGCCTCATATTTCACTATCAGTGTATGTGTATGTGTGTGTGTGTTTTTGATAATGAATGGTTGATTTGGGTAAGAAACACTTGCATGAATTTATAGAAGAATGGTAGTAGTGATGTTAATGGCAGAGCGACTATTGTTTGTCTATTTAAAAAATATACTTTTTTGGGCCATTACTTGAAAGAGTTTAAAAATACACAAAAAAAAGATGTTGCATTGACAATTTTTTTATCAAACACTTTCTTCCTGATGATGGGTTTAATACTTTTCAATCCAAAAGATAAGTTTCAATTTTGGTGGTTTGACCCCTTAAGAATGGTTGAATTATTTTCTAATTCCACTAATATAATTTTGTTAATTAATAAGGATCGGGTGAAATTAAACTTGTTGGATCGGGTCCAGATAAAAGAGAAGCCCCCTGATTAAGTTTAAGTGTGGGAAGGCTTTGTAGAGTTTATAAATATTTATTTATATATGAGGTTTTTTTTCTTTGTCGTCGGATTTTATTTTTGTGTTGAGTCAGTTATTGTTTGTGAGTCGGTATTATGCTCGGGTTTTGTTTGTTTCGTTTTGCGCAGGTTTGGATTGCATCGCCCGTAATCAATCTCCATTTAGGCGATTCCGGAGTTGTTATCGTTTATCAAGGCAAGCCCAGAGATTACCATTGTGTCAGAGCCAATAGCGAATGAAATGATATATGATCGAGCTGGATTGGACTAGAGTGTTAGAGCTTGCGAAGAAAAATTAACCAGCTAAGTCATTTCCTATTTGCCCTTGTTTTTTATTTATTTTGTTTTTATTTTTGTTTTCGGATTTTATTTTTGTTTTAAGTCGTTTTCTATTCCTACATTGAGGGCAATTTAGAATTTAAGTGTGGAGATGGGAAACTGTCGTTTAGTCTGTATATAGAGTCGTTTTGAGTCTAAAAAGTTCAAAATTATAAAAAAAAAAATTAATGAGAAAATGTCCCTGATTTTGAAGTTTGAATTATTAAAAATATGGAAGATGATAGATTAAGTCAGGGGTCTGGGTTTTCAAATATTATATGTATTAAGAGATTAAAAATGATTGAAAACGTGTCTGTCTTGGGATAAGTGGGTAGGCCCAGCCGGTAGAAAGGTTTTCCTCGAGCGAAAATAAATTAATGATGTTAGACTATTTTGTGGGTTCTCATCTAGGAGAAGCATGGAGACCGAAAACGCCAAAAATAGTATAAGGAGTACCGTTATAAGTTTAAAACCATTAGAATTTCTAATCAAAAAGAAAAAAAATTGAGCTAGATATATAAATGACAAGGCCTATGGTGTCGTTTCTGGGGATAGCGACTCTGGACTCAACTCCTTCTAGGATTGTCTGAAAAAATATACCGAGGTCTACGCTATCATTCCTGGGGATAGTGACTCTGGGTTCAACAACCTCTAGGATCGGTGTATAAAGAAAAAAATGCAGCTGAAAAATATCTAGATGCTTAAGAAAAATAATAAGTGATTTTAAATTCTCTTGGTTTTCTACTTAAGACGGTTGTGAATGATCAATTGGTCATTCCTTTAGTTTCATAAGCTTGAGGCGGGATTAGGAGAAACTGTGGCTTCCTTAGAGTGTGACCCTAGGTAGACTAACTCAGATGAACTTAAATGTAAATGGAAAGGTGCTTGGAAACCGGTTTGGGTTTAAGAGGATCAGCATACCTGCAATCGCAATCAATACGTTAGTAGATTTTAAAATAAAGTAACCTAAGTTTGAAACCGGATTTAAACCTGACTATGATTCCATAGCATAATTCTTTTTCATGGACGAAAAAGAGATAAGTGTGGGATATTTACTGAAAAAAGGAGGAAATCGCAACATACCTGACAGTCGAAAGAAGATGTGGTTAGCGGCGAGTGAAGGGGGATTAGGGTTTAGAGATATGGGCGACCACAAAAGAAAACTCGGTGAAAAAAAGAGAGAGAGAGAGCAGGTGAAAGTGAAGAGTGTTTGAGAGAGTAGGTTATGTGATTTGAAATCTTGGGGAATGTGATAGTTTGAAACAGATTGTGAAGAGGGTCGGGTTAACCCAAAAAGATGCAAATCAACCACAAAGTGACACATTAGCATATTGAATGTGGTGCTGCCACGTATGTAACCTGGTTCCCTAAATGCCCTCTCCTTTCTTTAACCTTGTTCTTTTATTATATATAGAGATTCTCTAACTTCATGTCATCGTGGAGCTCGTGGAAAGTTCCATGATCTTCACAATCACGTGGGAACTGAGGCGGTGTTTCTCTTATGATCATGAGTCCATGTAGGATCATGGTCCCTCTCACGACTCCGCAACGTCTAGAAGTTGTAAAGTTACATATTGTGCTACTTGTGAATCTAATTCGACCTACTGGAATCTGACGTTTCTCTTCTTCTATTGCGATAGCTTGTATTTTATTTTAACACATTTCACTACATTTTATTATAGCTAAAATAAATTAGGTAACTGAGATGATTATAAATAGGTAAGTTGAAATATCTCTATTAAACTAAAATTAATATGCCGATGATCTCCAGCTCAGCTGTGTTGGGACAAAGAGGATTGAAGAAACCACTTTTGATAACCTTAGTCCAAATCATATTCTGCCTACGTATAGAAGAAACTGCTGAAGAAGAAAAACACAAGTGTTGAAGAAGAGAAGAGCAAAGTACTGAAGAAGAACTGATCAGTAGTTCTGAGGTCTAACCAGACACTTCACTTCAGAACTACTGAAGACAAAACTATTCTTCAGTAGTTTGTCTTTTCATCAGTAGTTTGCTGATCTTATCTTCATAACCGACTCAGACTTCAGTAGTTTAGTATTATAATGTTTTGTTAAAGTCTTGGATCAAGTTTCAATGCCACAGCCTGTTGTAAGCATTATCCTTAGTATAATATCTTAGCTAAATATCTTTGATTTCTTAGTACAATAGTCTTGTAACTTTGTCTATAAATAGATGAGTTTATTCATCTATTTTAGATATGTGATTTACTTTGATTTTAATTGAAAATCCTTCAAGGCTTTTAAACTTATTATCCACTTCACATCTGAGAATCATAACTTGTATTTATTGCTTTATACTTTCAATTGCTTATTGATTCTCATTAACTGCTCAGTAAAGGGGGAGTAATAACTCCTGTTAAAAGTGATAATTTAACCTTAGAACATTTACTATTCCGCTGTGCAATCACTTTGATATAAACTGCAAACACATAAGTGTTCTGAACTGCTTAAAAGAGGCCACTGATCCAACAATTGGTATCAGAGCTCTGGTTTATCTGATCAAATATCAATCTAACAAATTGAGAATCAGACACAGGCTCTTATTGATATCCAATAAAGGATTAAAAAGGTTCACTTTTTCATCCATCACTTTAAAGAAGTATTGACAAATCCAAACTTCTTAAAAATGGACCCTTATAATACTGGATCTGCCAATAAACCTCCTATGCTGGTCAGAAATGAATATAACATCTGGCAAAGAAGGTTGGCACGTACTATTTCTCAGACCAACACTGGTTGTTGGAGGTCTGTAATGTTTGGACCTCACAAACCAGTTGTTACTGATCCAGAAGGTAAAACTGAGAGACCAAAAGACCCAAAAGACTACACTGAAGAAGATTTTAAAAAATTTGAGCTAGATGCAAAAGCTTTTTCTATGTTGGCTATGGCTCTCCCAAACGAAATTTATGCTGGACTTTTACATTGTGAAAGTGCCAAAGAGCTGTGGGATTGCCTAAAAGAACAGTTTGCAGGAACTGAAGAGGTGATAGCCAACACTAGAGAAATCCTAGCCCAACAATATGAAACTTTTACTCACATAGATGGTGAAACTTTAACACAACAGTTTGAAAGATTTTCTTCACTCATCTATGAGTTAAAAATTAACAATCAGACCTATTCAAATGCATATATGTTACATAGATTTTTAAGGTCTTTGCCTTCAAAATGGGAAACTTATTCAATAGTCCTCAGATCAAGTACAGATTTTAACACCCTGAACCTAACGAGGTTACATGGAAAATTACTAACTTTTGAAAGAGAAATCAATCAAAAGAAAAAGTTACATGAATCTGGTAAAACTGCTGATGACTATACTCCAGGTAGCACAGCCTTATTAGGACATGACTCACCATCTTGTTCTAATAATTTTGGATCTTTTGATCACATTGACATAACTGCTGGGATCTCATCAGATGAATCTTTCCCAGCTTATGACAATGAAGACCTGAGTCAAACTGCTGATAATATGTGTTTTATCATGGATGACTTAAAATATTTTAGCAGTGATGACTTAGAAGAAATGGATATTTTACACCAACTGGCCTTGTTAAGCATTAAAACTAATAAATTTTACAAAAGGTCAGGAAGGAAATTTCCAGGATTAAACAATTCAACAAAAGTTGGTTTTGACAAATCTAAACTGAGATGTCATAAGTGTCAAAAGTTAGGACACTTTGCTAGAGAGTGTAGAAGCTCTAGCTACAACCAACCCATGTCTGGAAATCAATTTAACCCCACTTATAATAGGAATAATGGAACTCAAGGGAGTGCTCATTTTGTACAGGCACAAGCTCCACAAGTCCAATATGTGCCACAAGTACAATATGTTCAAATGCCTGCCCACCAACAGCAGCAAATGCCTCCTTTTCCAACTGCTCAACAACCTGCACAAACTCAACAACCCCCCCAACAACAAAGTTTATTTACATCAGGGTATGTTGACTGGAGCAGTCTTCCTTTTGACACATCTGAATGCAGTCAGGATGCAGACAACAAAGTCTATCATTTCAACTGGGGAGAACCTGACAATGGCAGAAAGAACTTTGCCTTAATGGCTTTTCAGGGATACTCCTCGAATTCTGCACTCACTCGGGTATCACAACAATCTCTATTAAAGCTTTGCTCAAAATCTTGCAAAGAATCTTTTGCTTTAATAAGGGAGACCAATGTGCATTTACAAGGCAAATCTAATGATATGGAGAGAAAATACACTCAAATGAAGTGTGATTTAGAAAGAAAAATTGCTTTGAAAAATAAAGAAATTTCTAAATTAACTGATAAATCCATAGAAACCCAGGCACAAATTAAAACCATGATAGAAAACCTAGGAAATGTCAGAAAAGAGCTTGCTGAAACTAAGGTTGATTGTGAAAAATGGGTTGAGTCTTGTAAAAGGTACCAAATGCTGCTTAACAAACAAACTGCAGCAAATGTTAAGTTTGGCATAGGGTATACCCACACTGAATCACCAACAGATTTCACCCATAAAACTGATAATGATGGGATGAAATTGATTCAAACTTCTGATATGGAGGAATGCACATCCTACCATCAGAACTTTCTCAAAAATGAAAGTACTACAGAAGTTAAAAACACTGACAATAAGCCATCAGTAGTATCATCTACATCAGGAGTTGAGACCCTGAAAACTACTGATGACCTATTTCAAAATACTGATATTGTCAGTAAATTGCCTTCCAACTCTCTTGCTGTATCTAAAAGGAAAGAGAAGGCAAAAGCATGTGAAATATGTGGTATGTTTAACCACATAACTGAACTTTGCAGATATAGAAAGGGAAATCAATTTAATAAGAAAAATCAACAACTGATTGTGGGAAAACAAATAAAACAAGATTTTGAAAACACCTTCTTTCCCAACAAACAACAATCAAGTAAAAACCTTTCTCAGAAAAAGATTTTATGTCAACAAAAGTCTTTTTCTCAAAGTTCATCTTCAGATGTTACACCTAACTCACCAGTAGTTTCACAAACTACTGAAGTTAAAGATTTGATAAATTTGGTTAAACTTCTTATGACCAAAGTTGATGGTGGTCACCAAAAAGACACCACCATTGTTCTTAATGACAAATCCATTGCCAAAAAGACATGGATTTCAAAAATTGGTCCTCAACAAGCTGCACCTGTTCTCAAGAGCAAACCCAAAGCCAAATTGGCTTGGGTTGCCAAATCTAAATAATTTGCTATTTTGTGCAGAGGGTCTCCAGAGGTTTGAATAGCATATGGTATGTTGATAGTGGAGGCTCAATGCACATGACTGGATGCAGATACCTGATAAACAATTTTATCAGTCAAAGAGAAGGATCTGTGTCCTTTGGGAACAATGCAAAGGGATATGTGCTAGGATATGGGAATGTATCCTCAGGCAAAATGCAGTTTGACAAGGTCAATCTGGTTGAAAACCTTGAGTACAACTTGCTGAGTGTCTCTCAAATGTGTGATAAAGGATATTCTTCCTTTTTCACAAAGACAGCATGCAAGATCATATCACCAGAAGGCCAGAAGTTGATAGAGAAGATCATTGAAGATCATACTTTGCTGATTGCCAAAAGATGTGGCAATGTCTATGCAGTGGACATTGAAAAAGACAAAGTATAGAACAACACTGCCTGTTTCTGCTCAAAGGCATCAACTTCAGAAAATGATCTCTGGCACAGGAGACTTGGCCATGTGAACTTTAAAACCATCAATAAAGTCACTAAAATGGGCTTGGTCAGAGGTCTACCTTTGAAGGAATACCAGTGTAAAGAACACTGTGTTTCCTGTCTTAAAGGTAAACAGCATAAGTCCTCCTATAAGTCTATTGAAGAATCAAAAACAACTGCATGTCTTCAACTACTCCATATGGACTTATTTGGACCAGTCAAAATTATGAGCCTTGGTAAGAAGAAGTACTGCTTGGTCATCATTGATGACTACTCAAGATTCACATGGGTCTTCTTCTTATATTCCAAGGATGAGGCAGCTGAAATAATCAAGTTCTTCATTCTACAAGTAGAGAAGCAATATTCTCTTTCTGTCAAAGTCATCAGGAGTGACAATGGGACAGAGTTCAGGAACAAAACTCTGGATGAATTATGTTTGTCTAAAGGGATTGTTAGACAATTCAGCATTCCCAGAACTCCTGAACAAAATGGTGTGGTAGAAAGGAAGAACAGAACTTTAATAGAAGCAGCCAGAACAATGTTAGCTGATTCAGGCCTACCTTTGTACTTTTGGGCTGAAGCAGTCAACACAGCTTGTTATGTTCAGAATAGAGTCCTTATCAACAAGAGACATACCAAAACTGCCTATGAAATTCTTCATGGCATAAAGCCCCTTATCTCCTTCTTCAGGGCTTTTGGATGTCAATGTTTTATCCTCAACATCAAAGACTCTATCTCAAAATTTGCTGCTAAAGTTGATACAGGTTACTTTCTTGGTTACTCTCCATTCAGAAAAGCTTACAAAGTATTTAATTCAAGAACCAAGATAGTTGAAGAAACACTGAATGTCAGGTTCAATGAATCAAAACACACTATTATTCCAGCAAATCCTGCTGAATTATTTGACCTTGACAATTTTCATTTCGGACCTGAAAAGACTGTTGAATCATCCAAACCTCCTCAAAATGGTTTTCAAGGATTTGAAGATGATAGTCCTACACCATGGACTCCAAACACAGTCAGAAGATCAACTTTTAAACCTTAAGAAGTTTCAAAGCTTCTACTTCAGGAACTACTGATGAACAACTTGAAAGTACTGATTCAGCTGAACCTAAAACTCCTGAACCTCAAACAACAGCTGAACCAGATATTATCAGTCTCAGTGGTTTATTTGAAGAAACAATAGAGCCATCCTCTAGTACAGGTCTACAACAATTGATTGAACACAAGGATCATCCATTGGATCAAATCATGGGTGATATTGCTTCAGGGGTGCTTACAAGAAACCAGCTCTCTAACTTTTGCTTTTTCTCAGCATTCATTTCTCAGTTGGAACCAAAGAAATATCAAGAAGCCCTCAAAGATAACAATTGGGTGCAAGCCATGCAAGAAGAACTGCTTCAATTCAAGAAGCAAAAGGTTTGGGAAATCTGTCCCTTACCTCCAAACAAGCAACCAATTGGTACAAGATGGGTCTTCAGAAACAAATCAGATGAAGCTGGTATGATCATCAAGAACAAGGCAAGATTGGTGGTACAAGGTTATTCTCAAGAGGAAGGGATTGACTATGATGAAACCTTTGCACCAGTTGCAAGACTTGAAGCTATCAGGTTATTTTTAGCTTATGCAATTTCCAACAACATAAAAGTTTATCAAATGGATGTCAAGAGTGCATTTTTGTATGGAAAAATAAAAGAGGAAGTGTATGTCTGTCAACCTCCAGGGTTTGAGGATCCTTCTCATCCTGATTGGGTATAAAGACTTGACAAAGCTCTTTATGGGCTAAAACAGGCTCCAAGAGCCTGGTATGAAACACTTTCCAACTTTTTACTTAAGAATCACTTCACAAGAGGCTCCATTGATAAAACTCTTTTCATAAAACATGTTGGAAATCATGTCTTACTTGTTCAGATTTATATTGATGATATCATTTTTGGTTCAACATATTCAAAACTGTGTGAAGACTTTAAGAAACTCATGCAATCAAAATTTGAAATGAGTACAATGGGAGAATTGCAGTACTTTTTGGGACTGCAAATCAAGCAACAATCAAATGGAACATTTATACATCAATCAAAATATGTTAAAGAATTATTAAACAAATTTTCTTTACAAGACTGTAAATCATGTTCCACTCCCATGACACCAACCACACAAGTTGAACCAGATGATCAAGGAAAACAGATTGATCAAACCATGTGTAGATGTATGATAGGTTCTCTTTTATATTTAATTGCTTCTAGACCAGATATTATGTTCTCAACTTGTGTCTGTGTAGATACCAATCTGCACCAAGAGAATCACACCTAATTGCAGTCAAAAGAATCTTCAGATATCTGAAAGGAACTCCTACTTTAGGAATTTGGTATCCTGCTTCAAGCAATACCAAGTTAACAGCTTTTTCAGATAGTGACTATGCAGGGTGCAAAATGTCAAGAAAATCAACATCTGGTGGTTGTCAATTCTAGGGAAACAGTCTGGTGTCCTGGCAATCAAAGAAACAAACATCTGTGGCAACTTCAACAACTGAAGCTGAATACATTGCTGCTGCAAGCTGTACATCACAGATACAATGGCTCCAATATCAACTGCTTGATTATGGAATCAAAGAGACCAAGACTCCACTCTTAGTAGACAGTAAATCTGCCATTAGCATCATTCAAAATCCTGTTCAGTTCTCAAAGACTAAACATATTGAAATCAGGTATCATTTCATAAGAGATTGCTATGAAAAAGGCAAGATTGAGGTGAAACATGTTACAACTGCTAATCAAATAGCTGATGTTTTCACCAAACCCCTTAACTCAGCAACATTTCAGAGGTTAATATCCATGCTTGGGATGTTAAATTTGGAAGAAAGTCTGTAAGTGTTTTCACTTTTTAGTTCTGCACATATTTTATTTCACTTACATACTTATCTGTCACAAAACCTCTGATGAACAATTTAATGAGAGAGAAACTACTGAAAATTTGAAAAACATAAAAATGAGAAATTTTAGAAAAGAAGTAACTACTGATGATAATCAGAAGTTATTCAAGTGTTTTGAAAGTCATTCTCATCAGCTGTTTCAAACTACTGAAGAGATGACCAAAACCACTGATGAAGAAACCTTCTTCATCAGTAGTTTCATTAAAAAGGGTAAAACTGACATTTCACTCATCAGAAGTTTGACCTAGTCGGTTAAAAACTTCTGATAAATACCTTTTTCAAACACTTATCCATTCAAAAAGCAAAATTCCCTCTTTCCCTCTCAAAGCAAAACCAAAACCCCCTCTCTAACCTAAATTTACTGTTCGATCAAACAATCCATGGCTCTCGTTCTAAAACAGGGACACAATCAAAAAGGCTACTTCGAGAAAGATGATGCCTGGTCCCAATACGATGAAATCATAGATTTAGTCGTCAAATCCCAATTTTATCAAACTTTCACCATTGATCCTCCTATACATGTAGAAACTCTCAATGAGTTCTGGGCAAATGCAGAGGCGGTGACAGTTAATAATAAAGTGATTTCCCTCAACTCAACCATCCAAGGGAAACATATGGCAATCACACAAGAGTCACTGGGAATAAGGCTTGGCCTTAATGATTCTGATGCTCCAGAGCATATTCCCACTGCTGATATTCATCTAACCATGACTGAATGTGGTTACCAAGGTACTTTAGCACAAGCAACAGTTTATAAGAAATATTTTGATCCACAATATAAACTGTTATTTCATTATATTATCATGTGTTTAAGTTCTAAAACTGGATCATATGATCAGATGCTTTCAACTTTTCAACCTATATTTCATTCAGTCATAAATGAAACATCTTTTAAGGCATCTTCATTATTTTTCAATGAGTTGGTCTTACACCATCAAAATGATAAGAAAAAGTTTTTACTGTACCCAAGATTTGTTATGCAATGCATAATCAAAGAACTTGGTGAGGGAGTACTTGTGGGGGAGTCAACAACTTTAAATCCACTGACTTCACAAGTATTCTCAAGGCATAACAAACCGGCACTTTTGCCAGAAGATGACCAAAGGGAAGAACAACCCATCCCTGAGGAACCCACATCTTCAAAACCCAAAACAAAGAAAACTAAAAAGCCAAAACAGCAAAAACAAAAACCAACCAACCCAAAGAAAAAGGTAGTTCAGGAAGTGGAGATCCCTGAAACTACTGATGTGCAATCTGCACTTGAAAAGGATGTGGCTGAAACATCCTCTCAGGCCACACCATCTCCACCACCCAAAAGAAAACCAGTTACAGTCATTTTCCAAAGAAAAAGACTCAAAAAGACTGTAACTACTGACCAATCCTTCCAAACTACTGAACAACAACCCATAACAACTACTGAACCTGAACCCTCCCACACAACTATAGAAATTGCCCAACTTCTCTCAGGACTAAAAGGATCCCATCCAACACATGTCACTCCCCAAGCAACACATCAAACAGGGGAGATGCCTTCAGAAGTTGACATGGATGTGGACCTTATTAGCCCTAACCAGGGAGATGAGGATGGATCAGAGTATCTAAGCCCAAACTTAGAAACTCTAGGTACTTTTGAGGCTGCTATTACTCATTTATCACCCAGTGGTGAACCTGAGGACAGTAGTAACATTGCTAAGACCTCAAATTTGGCAACTACTGGTGAAGGCTTATTGCCTGAAGTAGGAAATCCTCAGTTCCAATAAAAAGAGGTTCATGAGAAAACTAGTTTGGAGCTAGCTCATGATATAACTGATACTACCCTCATTGAGGACACTATCAGGGATTCAGATGATTCCATTAGCTTGGATGATGAGTCACAAATTCCACAAAATGAATTGACGGCTGATGTTGAAGATCCTGAATCTGAGGTCTCTAAGCTCAAAAAAAGTGGCATCTTCAGAAAAATCTGAAGATCACCCAAAAACACCCCCTTCACAAAAACACCCCCTTCACAAAAACAGCCTACCCAATTCTCTGGGCTCACTAGCATAGACTTGAACCAACTATGCAGCCCAGATGGTCCCCTATACCAGATGATGAAAGACATCCTAACTGATCAACTCAAATCCTTCACAACTGCTTGGGAGTTGAAAGCCAACAATCAATTTGGGTTGATAAACACAAGACTTGCAGAGCTGAACAAAAAGATGGATGAGACCCAAAGACAGCTTGCAACATTATCTGCTGCAACTTCTCATTCCTTGAGGCTTCCAGAAGTGGATGAAGCCAAAAAGGGGGATGTTGGGTCTGCTGACCTGGAGAAGAACAGATGATAGAAAGCCAAAATATACTAAGTGTTGATCAAGAATAAATAACAGTTGTTACAAGAAAGCTTCCTCCAAAGAACTGCTGATTCCCAAACTGCTGATGCCTAACAACTGATACAAGACAACTGCTGCTGATGAAAGGTCTGATGAATAAAGTCTGAAGAAGCAAAAGTCTGATAAAGAACAAGTGCTGATCAAAGGTCTGAAGAACAAAGGTCTGTTGAACCAACAGCACTTTGGTTCAACAGATGATAAGAAGACATCAGAGCTTTAGTTTAACAGAGTTTTCTTTCAGTAGTTTCAATGTAACAGTAGTTTATTGTTTAACAGATGTTGTAGTTTGTTAGTCAGTTAGGGGTCGCTTTCTAGGTGACGTCAGCTAAGTGATCATCAGAGGTTTGTACTTGTCTATAAATAGAACAGTACTTGTACTGTTCTATTTGTCACTCGTCATTCTCTTTAGACAAACAAACTCTGAGTGATCAGGCTGAGGGGGAGCTTTAATTGTACTATTGTAATCTTTCAGTTTAATGAAAGCATTCGATTGATAACAATTATTCTCTATGTTTTGATTATTCTTTATTCCGCTGCACTTTCCATTTATACTTCATTCATAATTCATAGTTAATCAAAACAATCCAATACTCAGATCCTAACAATTGGTATCAGAGCTTGGTCAATTAAATCTGATCTAATCAATCAATTTAATACACAGATCAGCTCATAATCATTGATATCGTTTGTTTTGTCGGGTTAAAACAGAGTAATAGTTTATTTTCGTTTCAACAGTTAGTAAACAGACTTTGTTTTTGAAAAACCAAGAGAATGACTTCACTTAATCAAGATCCACACAACACTGGCACACACAACAAGCCTCCGATGCTTGTCAGGTCAGAATACAACATCTGGCAGCGTCGGGTAGCTCATGTGTTAGCACAACAGAACACAGGGTGCTGGAAATCGGTAGTATTTGGACCACATGTTCCAATGGTACCGAGTGCCGAGGATCCAAAGATCCAAGTACCAAAGAGTGTTGAGAACTACTCAGAGCAAGATTTTCAAAAAATCGAGCTAGATGCCAAGGCTTTCAGCATAGTAGCCATGGCACTGCCGAATGATATCTATGCCGGTCTCTTGCACTGCAATAGTGCTAAAGAACTGTGGGATGCTCTTAAAGAGCAATTCGGGGGAACTGATGATGTGATTGAAAACAACCGTGAAATACTTAACCAACAATATGAAACGTTTAGTCACATAAAAGGGGAGTCATTAACACAGCAGTTTGAAAGGTTTAACTGTCTAATTAGTGAACTTAAACTGGTTGGTCTAACTTTTCCTAATTCAACACTGAATCATAGGTTTCTTAGATCACTTCAGGACAAATGGGACACTATAGCTATAGTTATGAGAAACTCTATCGGATTCAAAGACCTAACCCTGACCCAGCTTCATGGTAAGCTCCTGACTTATGAAAGGGAGCTTAACCAGAAAAAGAAGCTCCAGGACTCTGGCAAAGTGTCAGATGACTATGTATTTGGTAATACTGCACTGTTGGGTCAGGATGATGGTTCTGGAAGTAGTAAGGATCAGAGTTATGATCATTACATTGACATAACAACTGGTTTCAATAATGATTCTTACTCATCACCAAACAACTGTGCTTTCACAGCCAGTGGTGATATCCAGGCTTCTGATAATTCATCTTTTGTGTACAATGACTTGCAATACATTGACCCTTTGGACCTAGAAGAAATGGACATCTTACATCAGGTTGCCCTGCTCAGTATTAGAACCAATAACTTCTATAAGAAAACTGGCAGGAGGTACCCAGGTTTACATGGTGGGTCAAAGGTTGGGTTGGATAAATCAAAGATAAAGTGTTACAAGTGTCATAGAATGGGTCATTTTGCTAGGGAGTGTAGGAGTCAAAATGGAGTTCCTATGATTACCTATCCAAATCAAAGACCACAGACCAATACTTATCAAACCATCCCTAATGTACCTAATGTGCAAAACACTGCTCACTTTGCACAGACCCAAACCACTGTTCCTGTGCATTATGTCCAAACCACTGTTCCTCAGTATCACTATGTCCAAACACCTGTTGCTCAGGCCCCTGTGCCAATGACTGTTACTCCACCCTCTGCTCCTGCAGAGACCAGTCAACCAGGTCAACAGAGTTTCTTTACTCAAGGCTTTGTTGATTGGAGCAGTCTACCAGATGAGATAACAGATGACAACATTGCTCTAGTTGCTAACACTGAAAAGGATTTTTGTTTTATGGCACTAGAAACAATTGTTGAAGAGACTGATTCTGAGGAAGTGGTGTCTATGTCTGAAAATGTGACTGATGGTGTTGTTGGTGAGATTGTTTCAGCTGAAGAATCTGAAGTGGAGGTTGTGAATCTATCAGACCCCTGGGGTAGTGATGAGAGACTGATTCTGAGGAAGTGGTGTCTATGTCTGAAAATGTGACTGATGGTGTTGTTGGTGAGATTGTTTCAGCTGAAGAATCTGAAGTGGAGGTTGTGAATCTATCAGACCCCTGGGGTAGTGATGAGAGACTGATTCTGAGGAAGTGGTGTCTATGTCTGAAAATGTGACTGATGGTGTTGTTGGTGAGATTGTTTCAGCTGAAGAATCTGAAGTGGAGGTTGTGAATCTATCAGACCCCTGGGGTAGTGATGATTGTGACTGCCGGTGTAACTGTGCCTTGATGGCTGCTGCTAAGGTATCTCCTCAAATCTTAAATGACTTGTGCTCAGACAAATGTATTGTGGCATTTGCTAAGATAAAAGAGGTGAATGAAAACTTTAGAAAGAAAATTTTGGATTCTGAAATTCAGTTTGAAAAACTAACAAAAGAGTTAAAATCAAAAATATCTGAAAAAGAGTCTGAAATCAGCAGTTTAAAACATGAAGCAAGCATAACCAAAGACCAGCTTCAGACTATGATAACAAAATATCATAGTTGTAAGAAGGAGCTTGAGTCCACCCAAGTTGAATGTAAGAAATGGGTGGAATCATCAAAGGGTTTTGAGATGATTGTCAACCAACAATCTAAAAGTCATGTGAAATTTGGGTTTGGTTTTAAAACCACTGATCAAGTTTCACAAACCACTGACAAAAAGGAACCACAGTTGGTTGAGGTCATCCCTACAAACTCAAAAGGTCAAGAAATCAAGGTTACTGAACCCAATGGCAAGAAAATTATTCTTGAAAAGTTGGAAGGTACACCCTCATTTGATGAAATTGAGAAATATCAATTCAAACCAACATGGTCAGATGAGTGTGAAGTCCTTGAAAATTTCAAACCAATGACCTTCAAAACCTCTGATGGTAAAATGGCACCACAGGCCAAAGTGATCCCTCTAGTAAATCTTCCAACAGATGATGAAACATCTGTTGAAAAGAAGAAAGAAAAAGGGAAGGCCAAGAACAACTTGTTTTGTGATTTTTGTGAAAAGAAGAACCATGTCACCAAAAATTGTTTTCTTCTAAAAGCATATGACATCAACAAAACAACAAGTTTAAATGATTCTAAATCTAAAGAATGTTCAATCTGCAAGAAAAAGAATCACCAAACAAAAGAGTGCCTGTATCTCAAAAATTTTGATGAAAAGATAAAAGAGTATAAGGCTAAAACTCTGGAAAGTCAAGTGGTTGGTACTTCAAAAGGAAAACCCAAACAGACTTTTGAATCAGTTCAAACATCTGTTATCAAAAGTCTGAACAAAAACTCTGCTCCTAGAGAAGTTCAGGTAACAGATGCTCCACCTGTTAACAGATTACCAAGAGGATATGGACAACCCACTTGTCATCGTCTGCCACATGTTTATGAAGAGCCCAAGAGGCCTTCAAAACCAAAAGTGAACAGACACCCTCATGGTTTTCAACAACTGATAGGAAATGATCAAACATCTGCTGGACCAAGTGTTGACATACAAGCACTGGCAAATGGTCAACTGCAGCTGTTGAACCTAGTTCAAAAGCTAGTCCAAACCACTGATCATTCTCCTCAACTTAAGGCTGAGACAGCTAAGGACCCATCCAAAGCCAATTTGGCTTTGGACACTCACCAAAACTAAAATCTTTACTGATGTGCAGGGAGCTTCTGCTTGTTTAGACAGTTTATGGTATGTAGATAGTGGAGGCTCCAGGCACATGACTGGATGTAGAGCCCTTCTTCTGGACTTTCTTGCTCATGGAGGGGGTGATATATCCTTTGGTAATGATTCTAAAGGTAAAGTGTTGGGTTCTGGTACTGTCAAAGCAGGGAGGCTTAAGTTTGAAAATGTTAATCTAATAGACAATCTAAAATTTAATCTACTTAGTGTATCACAAATGAGTGACAAAGGCTTTGGGTCATTCTTCACTAAGCAAACTTGTAAGATTGTTGGCCCTGAGGCTGTAGAAAAGATTAACACCATCATTGCTGAGAGCAAAGCACAACTTGTTGCTCACAGAAGTGGCAATGTGTATGTAGTTGATATGTTGAAGGATAATCCTACTGCAAATGTCTGTCTGTTCTCAGCTGCCTCTACCAAAGAGACAGAATTGTGGCATAGGAGACTTGGTCACACCAACCTTAAAACTATCAACTCACTCTCCAAACAAAACCTTGTCAGAGGTTTACCATCAAAAGAATTCAAATGTGATGAGCATTGTGTTTCCTGTCTAAAAGGTAAACAACATAAAAGCTCTTACAAATCCATTGATGAGTCCAAAACTAGTCAGTGTTTACAAATGTTGCACATGGACTTGTTTGGCCATGTAAAAATCATGAGTCTAAGAAGAAAAAGATTTTGTCTTGTCATAGTTGATGATTTTTCTAGGTTCACATGGACTTACTTTTTACACTCTAAGGATGAGACTGCAGGTATCTTGAAGGACTTTGTCACCAAAGTTGAAAAACAATATGACTTGCCAGTAAAAGTCTTTAGGAGTGACAATGGAACAGAGTTTAAAAATAAGGAGTTAGATGATTTCTGTGTGTCAAAAGGGATTGTAAGGCAGTACAGTATCCCAAGAACACCAGAGCAAAATGGGGTGGTTGAAAGGAAGAACAGGACTCTTATTGAGGCTGCAAGAACAATGCTAGCAGATTCTGGTTTACCTTTGTCCTTTTGGGCAGAAGCTGTAAACACTGCTTGTTATGTTCAAAACAGAGTTTTAATCAACCCTAGACATCAAAAGACTGCTTATGAAATTCTGTTTAAAATCAAACCACTGATATCATTTTTCAAAGTCTTTGGCTGCCCATGTTTCATTTTAAATCTTAAAGATTCCATTTCAAAATTTGCTACCAAAGTGGACTGTGGATATTTTCTGGGGTATTCTTCTACTGCAAAGGCCTATAAAGTGTTTAACACAAGGACTAAAACAATAGAAGAAACTCTGAATGTGAAGTTCAATGAACTTTCTTCTTTAAAAATCCCAGCAAACCCTACTGAGTTGTTTGATTTAGATAAATTCAAATTTGAAGATATTGCTGTCAAAACTAACCCTGCAGGTACTCCACAATCTTCACAACAAGACTACAGAATAGATGTTGTGGTTCCAGACCACTACAAAGTCTATCCTGTATCAGAGGAAGCAGTGGTTCAAAACAACTGTCAAAACTCTGTCACAGCTGAGTCAGCCACTGTTGGCCAGTCTTACCTTCAATCCACTGATTCACCCAGCCAATCCACTGTTGACAAGAGTCAATCATCTGTTGACAAAAGTCAGTCCAATCTCACACCACTTGGACCCATTCCTCCACCTCCATTCCAAACATCTGTTGACTCTTCAAAAATGCCAACAGATGTTATGTCAACAGAGTCACCAAACCTCTGCCCTTCACCACAAAATGCCATCATACCATATCAGGGAGATCTAATCTACCTAAGAGCTCATCCACCAGACCAAATCATTGGCAACATCAGAGAAGGTGTGCTCACAAGGAGCCAATCTTCAAACATCTGTCTTTTTGCAGGCTTTCTATCCCTCACACAACCTGTCAAGTACCAAGAGGCACTGAAAGACAACAGTTGGGTAGAAGCCATGCAAGAAGAACTCCTTCAGTTCAAAAGACAACAAGTATGGGAACTTGTACCACTGCCTAAGGATGTCTGTCCAATTGGCACAAAGTGGGTCTTCAAAAATAAAACTGATGAAAGGGGTATAGTTGTCAAGAACAAAGCCAGGTTAGTGGTTCAAGGATTCAGACAAGAAGAGGGTATTGACTATGATGAAACCTTTGCCCCTGTAGCAAGGTTAGAAGCTATCAGACTTTTCTTAGCCTTTGCTGTCAACCACAACATCAAGGTGTATTAGATGGACATCAAGTGTGCCTTCCTATATGGCAAAATTCAGGAGGAGGTCTATGTATGTCAACCACCTGGTTTTGAAGACACATTCCATCCTGATCATGTCTACAAGCTTAACAAAGCATTGTATGGACTCAAACAAGCACCAAGAGCCTGGTATGAAACTCTCTCTACTTTTCTCTTATCCATTGGTTTCACTAGAGGTAAAATTAATAAAACCTTGTTTTTAAAATGGAAAGGAAAAGATTTAATGATTGTTCAAATATATGTGGATGACATCATTTTTGGATCCACATGTAATAAAATGTGTGAGGAGTTTAGGGAACTCATGACAGCAGAGTTTGAAATGAGTGCTATGGGTGAACTTCAGTGCTTTCTTGGTCTTCAAGTAAAGCAACTACAAAATGGCACTTTCATTCATCAAAACAAGTATGTGAAAAACTTGTTGACAAAATTTGAGATGAATGATTGTAAGCCATGTAGTACACCCATGAGCACTGTCAAGCCACTCACTGATGATGAAAAGGATGAACTTGTTGATCAGACACACTATAGATGCATGATTGGGTCTTTATTGTACTTAACAGCATCCAGGCCAGACATTATGTTTGCAACCTGTGTGTGTGCTAGATCTCAGGCTTCTCCTAGAAAGTCTAACCTTATTGCTGTGAAAAGGATTTTCAGATACCTAAAAGGTGCTCCCACACTTGGTATCTGGTATCCTGCTAATGGAAACATTGAGCTTTCAGGTTATTCAGATAGTGATTTTGCTGGCTGCCATACCACAAGGAAGTCCACCTCAGGGGGGTGCCAGTTTCTAGGGAATGCCTTAGTCTCTTGGCAAAGCAAAAAGCAAGCAGCTGTTTCAACATCCACTGCTGAAGCTGAATACATTGCTGCTGCAAGCTGTACAGCCCAACTTATGTGGCTTCAAAATCAACTCCTGGATTTTGGGATAACTGCACTGAGGACTCCACTCATGTTGGATAGTCAAGCTGCTGAAAATATCATCAAAAATCCAGTATCCCACTCAACCACCAAGCACATAGATATCAGACATCATTTTGTCAGGGATAGCTATGAAAAAGGTTTGATTTCTCTGCACCATGTTCCAACAGAGGATCAGTTGGCAGATGTGCTGACAAAAGCTTTAGACACATCTACCTTCACAAATCTGATTTCTCGAATTGGAATGTTAAACATGGATTAAAAACAACAAAAATGTTTTCAATAAAAACATTAAAATGTTTTCAGAAAATCAAATCTTGCTAAAATAACACTTTGGTTGAAAAATCTGTTTTAAAATCACTGATCCAGATAAAACAACCACTGTTTCATTAAAACCACTGCTAGTTGAAAAATCTGTTTCAAACATCTGATCAGATAAAACAACTGTTTTCATCAGTCTTTTGGTTAAACAACAGAGGTTGGCAACAGAGGTTTAACAAAACAGCTGTATGCCACCAGATGTTTCAACCATCAGATGTTTGCCACGTCTGCTCTCAAAAGCAGAGTTTTGCCACATCAGCGGTTTAACCAGAGCCTATAAAACCCTGTTCCTTCCCCCAACAGCAGTTTTACTGTCTCATTGTATTCAAAATACTAAAAACCGCTCTCGTCTTCCTCATAACCCTCAATCAAAGTTCATCACTTTCACAATCAAAATCCATTAAAATGGAACTCCAAACAAAAGCCACTCACAATTTCCTTCCTTATTTGGTTAAAACCGAAGACAACACACCATTCCACTCCACCATTGACATCATCAATAACTCAAAATATAAAAATGTTCTTATTGCTGATGCCCCCATATACCTGGAAACACTTCAAGAATTCTGGGCAACTGCTGAAGTTTTATACCAAGACAAAAAGCCTACGTCCATAATTTCAAAAATTGGAGACACCAGTATCGCCATAACTCCTGAGATCATCTCCACTACCTTCTCACTGAACGACTTGTCAGGTATGGAAACTTTTCCAAAAACAGAGCTTCACACTGAGTTTCAAGAGAGAGGGTATGATGCTCAAATGACTGGTTCCACTCTATACAAAAAGTTTTTCCCACCAGTCATGAAATTTTTCTTCCATACCCTCCTCCTCTGTGCCTCTGCCAAGACTACATCCTTCAATGAAATCCCTTTGAGGATACAATACTTGGGATATGCTATGTTGTCAGAATCTGACTTCAATCTATCTCAGGGATTGTTTTTAGACTTGGTATCAAATGTGAAAGCCATAAAATCTGGCTCAAACAATGCTTTTCTGCTCTACCCTAGAATTCTAAGTGTAATTCTACAAAAGATTTTACCTGAAAAGGATTTTCAAAAGGGTGAGTCTTTCAAAATGAAAAGTCTAACTGATGAAACTTTTACAAGAATGCTGGGTTCTTCAACCCAAGAAAAAGCAACAAAAGTACAAAAAGTTTCCAAAACACAACCAAAGAGGACAAAGACAACAACTGTTGTTGAAACCTCTGTTGGTGAGCCCACTGCTCCTGGTGATCATGGCACTTCATCCAGTGCTGTGAAACCCACACCAGCCTCCAAAAGAAACCGTCCATCCTCCAAAACAACCACCAAAACCAAAAAGGGACTTCTGGAAGATGAGATACCAGAAGCTAACCCTGTTGCATCACCAAAGCAACATGAAACCACTGTTGTTACTTCCTCACAACAGTTGGAGATATCTCAACCCAAGCAAACTCCTCAAGATTCCTCACAAAAGGAACTTGTTGTAAGCCAAAGGGAACCTCAAACTGAGGCATATGAGTCACTTGATCATATGTTTACAAGCCCATCTCCCAGGGCTAATCAGCTTCTTACTCCACCTACATCACCACCACATGTCCCACAAACAATGCAACCCCTGTTTGAGGCTATTGACAAAACTCAGGACAACCCCAGTTCCTCTCCTTCACCTATCATTGAGAGTATGCCACTACCAGTGACTGGGGCTGAGGAAAGTCAATCAGCCATCCCACAAACAGATGAGGAGGTTATACTCCCAGAAGTCAATGTTACTTCTGATGAGGTTTCAAGAGAAGCAGCTACTACTGCTGTAGAGACCATTGTCTCACAGCAGGACAGTGGTTCCATTGCTAAGACTTCCTTGAAGGCAACAACTGCTGAAGACACAATTGTGTCTCCTAAAACAGTTGGAAGTCCCCAGAACCTAGACAAAGGGGCAGCAGGTTCTTATTCTATGGACTCACCTCCAAGAACTGAACCAGCTAAAACTACCTCTGGTAGGGACTCAGATGATCCCATTAACTTGGGTGATGAGTCAAAACTTCAAGAATTGACGGTTAAAGTTCAAAACCTTGAATCCTCTGTTGCTGACATCAAATCTGATGTCAAGTCAATACTGGAAACATTGAATAACTTTACAAAGAGTCAACCATCCACTGCTGATGTTGCTAATGAGCTATGGAAATCTGTTTCCCCCATCATCATAGCTCACGGAAAATTAGCAGATCAGACACAAGAGACTTACATGACTTTGATCCGAAATATGGTGGATGCCAGATTTAATGACACAAAGGCTGACATCAAGGTAATCAAAGACCATTTGCTGAAGACCACTGGCTCTGCCCCTACCACAATTCTCAGAGATGAAGATGATGATGAATTCACTGCTGATGATGCCAAAAAGGGGGAGAGTGGCAGAGATAGGCTACCAAAACTTGATCCATTTGGTGCACCACCCTCACAAAAAGGGAAGAAGCCAACTGCTGACAAACCAGGGTCACCTAAATCAGCTCCACAAACTCAACAACAAAATGTTCAGATCCCTGTCTCTGAACCAGCAAAAGCATCAAAGGCAAAAGAAGTTGATACTTCAGCTAATGAAAAAGCTGAAAAGGCTGCTCAAGACAAAAGAAAAAGGGCTGACACATTGGAGGTAAAAGCAGAGATGTTGGTGCAAAAGAAAAAGGAACAGCCGCAGGAAGTGGAAGATGTGAACACTTCAAAGAGAAAGAAGATGTCAGCCAAACACACCAGAAAACCACCTTCCAAACTAACTGCTGAAACTTCTGACGTACAAACACCTGTTACCACAACCACTGCTCCACAAACCACTGCCACCACAACCTCTGCTACCCAAACCACTGAACCTAAAACAACTGAACCTAAAACCACTGCTAAAACATCTGCTCAACCCAAACCAGTAACCAAACCAATCACTAAACCAACCACAACTCAACCAACTCCCAAACCTACTCCAACACAAACCACTGCCAAACCTACTTCAACACAACCCAAAACCCAAACAACTGCTGGTTCCACAAAAGGACCAACAGATGTTTCTCAAACCAATGCCTCATCCTCACCTTCACCCAAAATCTTGTATAGCAGAAAAAGGAAATCCACCTTTGTTATACAAGATGAAAACATCCACAACACACCACCTAACACCCCAGTCAATGCCATTCCACTCTCATCTTACTCACCACACACTGCCCAATTCAGATCCCATAGACCACCACCAACCATCACCCCATTGGCTGAGAAGTATCCCCTTGAGTTGGATCTAATCAAGGGGGAACTTCAATCCTTCTACAATACTGATCAGCCATCAGAAAGATCCTTCCCATCTCTTAAAGGCTTCCCTGTTCCACTCAACATGGACACATATCTCAAATACAAGGGTGAACAGACTGATGCTGTCATCAAAGAGAAGTGCAAAGGGAAGGATGACAGGACTGCTCAGGGCATCCATTCAGCAGAGCTTAGCAAACTCAGAAGGATTGAAGATTATGCTAAGACCCTGAGCAACTCCATGTCTACCATGCCTCTCAGCAGACACTTGGAGATGGAAGTGAGGGATTCACTGCTGGAACAGATCTTGGCATCCAAGCCTTATAAAGCAACAAAGAACCAATTTACAGGCTGGACCACACATGCTCTAAGGGAAGAACTAATCATAATAGAGAACATGGCCAAGAATCCTCCTGCTAAGGCCTCTGCTCCTGATTTCAAAAAGGGGAGAGATGAAGCTAGAGCCTTGAAGTTCAGAAGAATGAGACAAGAGCTTGTAGCAGCTAAGTATGGAGAGATGAAGTCTGTTGCCAGATGGTCAGAGATCAGGCTAATTGAAACATACAAAAAGCTTGAACAAGAAAGAAAGACCAATCCTGATCTTCCAAGAAAACCAGTGTATGATGATGCTCCCAAGAAACCCTCTCAGGCCTTTACATTAGACAGTTTACTGGAAACTTCAGATCTTACCATTGCTGCTAGAAGACAATTTAAGAAGCAAAAAAGAAATGACTGAAGAAGAAACAAGACAGTTCACTGATACTTATGTGAAAGAGGGGATTTTGAATCAAATCAGATCTTTTTCTGATCCTGTGTCAGACAGGCTCAGAGAACTCATTGGAAGGCCACCATCACCAAACTCATCCAAAATAAAGATGCATCCCAGTCACTCCTCTGATTCTAAAATTCTAAAATGGAAGTCTGATAAAGAGACCCATGAATTGACATTGCTCAGATCAGATGGTAGTATTCAGAAGCTGAGTATGGATGAGGCACCTGGCCTAAGTGCTGAAGATCTCCAGACACTTCTGAATTTGACACTGGATAGAGATGCTGAAGACCTCTTCTCTCTACACTTTGAATTACAACTAAAAGGGCAAATTAGAGAAAGTCTGATGAGGAATAAAGATCAAGAATAAAGCAGAGTTTTGGCATCATCTGTTCTAGGGGGAGATTGTTGGGTCTGCTGACCTGGAGAAGAACAGATGATAGAAAGCCAAAATATATTAAGTGTTGATCAAGAATAAATAACAGTTGTTACAAGAAAGCTTCCTCCAAAGAACTGCTGATTCCCAAACTGCTGATGCCTAACAACTGATACAAGACAACTGCTGCTGATGAAAGTTCTGATGAATAAAGTCTGAAGAAGCAAAAGTCTGATAAAGAACAAGTGCTGATCAAAGGTCTGAAGAACAAAGGTCTGTTGAACCAACAGCACTTTGGTTCAACAGATGATAAGAAGACATCAGAGCTTTAGTTTAACAGAGTTTTCTTTCAGTAGTTTCAATGTAACAGTAGTTTATTGTTTAACAGATGTTGTAGTTTGTTAGTCAGTTAGGGGTCGCTTTCTAGGTGACGTCAGCTAAGTGATCATCAGAGGTTTGTACTTGTCTATAAATAGAACAGTACTTGTACTGTTCTATTTGTCACTCGTCATTCTCTTTAGACAAACAAACTCTGAGTGATCAGGCTGAGGGGGAGCTTTAATTGTACTATTGTAATCTTTCAGTTTAATGAAAGCATTCGATTGATAACAATTATTCTCTATGTTTTGATTATTCTTTATTCCGCTGCACTTTCCATTTATACTTCATTCATAATTCATAGTTAATCAAAACAATCCAATACTCAGATCCTAACAGGGGAGAAGAGTAAGGAACCATTAGTTGAAGTATCTTCTGAAAGTCCTAAACCAGCTGAAAAGATCACCAAAAGACCAGGAAAGGAGATCCTTCAAGAGTTTAGTTCATCTAAGGCAACAGAAGGAACTACTGAAGACATTATTCAAACTGCTGAAGACAATCCTTCAGTAATTGTGACTACCATCCACCCTTCAGAAGTTTTAACTTCCAAAACTAATCAAGGATAGTCTTCAAGGGCAACTGAAAAAGAACCAACTTCCATTCCTAAGCCAACAACAACAACTACAACAGTTTTAAACCCTACTCCCATCTTAATGTCAAAAGAATTATTGGAGAAGAGTTTGAAAGAGGCTCAGAAGAAGGCTAAGGAAGACAAAGTATGGAATAGCCTAGAAGATAGAGATGACCTAAGCTATGAAGAGAAACTTGTTGAGTACCAAAACAAACTCAATGAGTTAGAAGCTGAAGAGAGAGCACTTGAGGCTGCTGCTGAAGAAGACAAGAGAGCACAGCTGATTATAATGATTACAAAGAATTCCAAGGCAAAACAAGTCTCTCTGAATAGACTCTCCACGGAAGAACTAACCAGAAGAGCTCAACTTATAGCTGATATGTAGATGCCGTTTTGCGACTAATGATTAGATGTTAACATGTGTTAAGGGGCGAAGGAAACAGAATGGGCGAAGGTGAATACCTTCAGTGGGCGAATGTGGAAAGGTGTTACATTCGACCAGTGAGTTTGGGCGAATGTGCAGCTGCTATAAATAGATTTTGGGTTTTTGTAATGTATAACGAGTCATTTAGAGTGTGTGTTTTTGGTGTGTGTTCCAGAGAGTTCTGAGAGTGATAGTTTGTGTGCTAGATTAACTGTAATCAAGTTGTAAGCAATTATTTGGAAAAGTTAATCTATGAAAAGCTTTTAAAATGACTTTGATTGTGTTTTGATTGAGTTTATATCAGTTTGTTCTAAGCTAGGGTTTCCGCACCTGGTTTAGCAACTTGTATGATCATATAATCCTGTTTTCGTGTCGAATTCTTCCTCTACAAAGTGGTATCAGAGCGTAGAGGATCATACAACAACAAATTGATAAACTCAGAGCTGATTTGGACATTATTTTCATCAATTCACATCTGTTTTTACATAAAAATGGTTTTCGAGTGTTTTTGAAAGAATTAGAGGTGATTTTGTGGTTAAAATTCAAAATTCCAAGTATTAAAGTTGTTCCAAATTATCTCCGAAGCAAAACCTAATCAAGATCATTCAAATTCACCAACTTTTGAAAATCAGAGATCAAAATAACCGTTTTTCAAAGTGTAACCGTTTTTCAAAAGGTCAAAATGGGCGAACCTGGAGTGAGTGGACGAATGTGTGGATTTTAGGTCGAAGGTGAGTGAGTTTGTGGGCGAACCTATAGATTTCTGGACGAACGTAGAGTGTTTCACTTGAATTTTCTACATTCGGGTTAAAATTTTTACCTTCGGGAGATCGGGGGTACGAAGGTAAAACAGAAACGGTCGAACCTAGGAGTTTTGGACGAACGTAAAAGAGTGTTTGTGAGTTTTTACATTCTGGTGAAGATTTCACATTCGGGTTAGTGTGTTTTGGGCGAACCTGAAACAAAAGGGACGAACCTGATCACATTTGGGCGAACCTAGGATAATTTTTTGAAAATTTTTCTAAGTGTTGAATTTCTCGAAGTTCGTGATCATGTGGCGTTATCAGACTACTCCTACACCAGCAACTACACAACCACAACAGCAGGTGATGGACCCATGGACAGTGGCAGCACAGAAGACGAGCACACAGTCTTCGCAGCCGGTTAACTACATGACTCAAAGTGCACCTCCAGCACCACAGTCTGACTACTGGGGAGTAGCAGCAGCGGTGGTAAACACTCAAACTACAAATGCTATTTCCACACTGATTAATGATTTGTCTTCAGGTAGCGGGACTCGGCCACCGAAGCTTATGGAAATTCAAGAATACAATCAGTGGCAGAAAAAGTTCAAGATACACTTGGAAGGCATGGGAGTGGAAGGTGCTGAAGCATGGAACATGATTGCTAAAGGTTACACACCACCAGTTTTGGAGAACACAGGTGAACCAGTGCCATTGGAGAGCATGGCTGAGGATGAGAAAAAGAAGTTTGCTGTGGAAAAGAAGGCGTTTTCCCAACTGACACAGGCAATCACAAATGATCTGTTGCATCAGTTTGGGACGTGCACAACTTCTAAGGCATTGTGGGATATGCTTAAAAGGAAGCATGATGGAAATGAGAAGACTCGAAGTTTGAGGAAGGAAGAGCTTATTAAGGAGTTTGAGAACTTTTCTTATGTTGGAAATGAAACTTTGAAAGAACTAACTCCTAGATATAATCATTTGATATCTGAATTGTCTAGTTATGATATACAGATTCCTATGGCAAAACAGGTGGAAAAGTTTGCAGATGCATTACCACCTAACTGGGATCAGCATGTGGATGTTCTAAAGGAGAAGGATGCTTATCAATATTGGTCTCTTCAGGAGTTCATTGAGAAGCTGGAGAACAAAGAATTGGAAGAGAAGAGGAAGGCTAGGAGATCACAGATTCCTCAGAATCCAAACTTATATTTTGGAGGATCTTCAGTTCCAGTGAGTACAAGCTCAGGAGGGCTAGTTACACCACATGTTGCATGTGTATCCAACGTTGTGGAATCACCTATCATTAACTACCAACAACAAACTTCATCTTTATCACAACCACAACCACAAGTTCCATATCAATATTCATACATTCCACCATTCTCCCCAAAGCAACAAGCAGCTTTTTACACTGCTGGTCAATCACAACAACAACCAATAAACCAACCTAACCAACAAACGGTGGTTTTGGAGACTTCCAATCTTGGAAATGTGACAGTTGAAGTTGCTCAGCAACACATTGCATTAGTCTCTGCAATGGTTTCTTCCTACAATGGGTTAGTTGCTAGTCAAATTGGGAATAACAATTTGACCAATGAAGACTACGCACAGATTGACAAGGAGGAGATGGAACTCATTGATATTCAATGGGCATTTGCGAGTATAATGCGAAGAGCAACTGAGTTTATCGAGAAGACAGGAAGAACGGATTTGGGAACTTCTCCTAACACAACCTACGGGTTCAATAAGGAGAAAGTGACTTGTTTTAACTGTGGGGGAAAAGGTCACTTTAAAAGAGAATGCACCCAGCCACCAAAACAAGGCAACAGGAATCCATTTAATGCCAGTTATCAGAACCGTCAACAACAAAACCAAAACCAAGTTTCTTACCAAAACAACCATCAAAACAACTTTAATAACAACCAAAATAGACAACCAAACACACCAAACCAGACACAAACCCAAACACCAAACAATACTAACCGAACAGTCATACCAATCACTACACCAAATGAACAACCGAATACCAATCAAGCATTGGTTACTCAACAAGATGAGAGGTTTGACTGGTCGAGCATTCAGATAGGTGTTGAGGAAATCACCACTGGGGGAAATGTGGCTTGTGTTGCATATCAGGTTGATATTGAAGATTCTGTGATGATGGAGGAGAAGGAAGGAACTGAGGTTGAAAGTGATGAGTCTGAAGCTGAGATGGATGTGGAATCTGAACCTGTTAAGGTTAATACTGAGGTTGATGTTGAAGTTCAGACTGAAGAAACAAATTCTGGAGTTGTGATTGATACTGTTTCTGACATTCCTGAGGAGTGTGAATCGGTTTATTCTGATTCAGACAGTGAATCGGATACTGAAGCTAGTGTTAATTCTCTTGATGAAGATATCGATCAGTTGCTTGCAGAAGCAGATTTTCTGATGACAAGGAAGTCGTGCATTGCAGATGATGCTTTCACAAAGATTGATTATTCCAGATTCTTTGCAGGAAAGGAAGCTCATTTCGCATTAATGGCCATGACTGATCCGCCAAAACCTGTAAGTTCTGCATGTAGTACTGATAATACAAGTGAAAAATATTGTGGTACATGTGATAGATTGACTGAGGAGATTAAACAACTCCGTGTTCAACGTGATAGTGCTATCATGAACAGTCAATCTACTCGCAAAGAGTTGAATGCTTTTAACAAAGTATTAGATGGCTATAAAAAGGACATTTCTGACTTGAAAAACACTTTGTCTTTGAAACAATTGGCAATTAACAACTATATCAATGAAATTGAAAACACCAAGTTGGAAATGGCCGCCATCAAATGCTTTGCTGAGAAAGTAAACAAAAAGCTGGAAAGCTATAAGAATATTGCTTATGTGGTAGATCACATCATTGATGATAAAACCACCAATTATCGGGCTGTACCATCTCCGGTTCTTTTTGCAAACCATAATTGTCACCAAGTGACACCGGAGAGTTCGGTAAAATCTGATTCAGCATCGGAAAATGAATCTAATACTTCAAGTATTGGTGATCCAAATTCCGATGTTAGACCGATTTTGGGAATCAATGATGAGGGTGTTACTGCTGAAAGTGTTGACTCAGACTCAGAGAGTGATGATACTGGTTGTAACCAAACTGTTAATGCATGTGAAATTCCAAAAGAAAATCACATCATTACAAATGAACCAGTTTCATCATCTCAAATTGTTCCAATGAGAAGTGTTCATCATGTGAATAAGTCTGAGAAGAATGTTGTGAAGAAAGATCTTAATGTGGTTAAGAAAGATCTTGAGAGGAAATGATAGTACATCAGTGGGAATCTGACACAGGCTAAAGAATTGTATAGTTTATGAGGCGTGTGTTGATTACGTGTGATATGCTGATAGGCTTCGTAGACTAAATATTGCGTGCATTAGTGATACAAACATAACGAACTACGCGTTCGTGGCTGAACACCTCATGGGCATATGGTCTTAGTACCGTAATTTCGTTTGATAGGTTTGCCAAAATCTGAGGTTTCGGGTCGTTATGTTATGGTTATCCGGAATATTCTGATAAACTTTTGTCGTATTGATTTACGGACCTAGTTTTATCAGAATATTTGCTAAAAGAGCTTAATTGCCAAAACCGGAAGTTACCGAATTGAGGAACTTTATGTTTTAATTGATCATAGATCATTATTACATCGTATTGATCATCTGATGCAAATCAGTGATTAATATCAGCCTCAACCTAGTGTATACGCACATGTTACTCTGCTGCATTCATTTGCTGACCTGTACACCTCTGTGCTATATACTTTGTAACTTTTACGGATAACTCTGGCATAATCACGCGTTACGACGAAGCTTTGTGCAATTACTTGATACGGGAGTATGTCGTGTGTGTGGGCACCACTTCGTGTTAGTCTAATACACCTAACTCGTATCATTTTAAAGCATTGCGTAATTGTCTGCATGTGAGCTTACGTGGACCACAATATCAGCAATTGCCGTATCACATACTGTTTCTAATGATAATATTAAACAAAAAGATCAACGCTGTGATCAGATTTCTCAGAAAACTGATATGATCCTCTGACCGGATTTCACAAAATGTTTACTGCTTTCATTTTACTTTGATGCATTTTATTTTGTTGCAATTTACTTTTATTGTCAAAAAGATACAAAATCCAAAAAGATTTTAGGTGTGTTTTGATAAAATTTCAGAAAAATCCAAAATTTTTGCATTTCTGCTTTATTTTTGATAACCGGGGATGCTTGATAGTCAATTTCTGAGATTTGACAACACCATCTGGGCTTTGTATCATTCTAAAAGTGAAAATTTGTGTTTTGGAAGCTTAACGGTTTGAAAAATGTTGAACGGGATTCGAATTTGTAATTTGGCAAAATTTTTCAAAATTTCCATTTTACATTCGCCCTTAATTGGGACGAATGTGGAATTTTGTTCACCTTCGGGTTGTTTTCAATTGGGCGAATGTGGTTTTTAAACCAATTTCCACTTCCGGGTGAAACACTTTTACCTTCGTGCCTTTCATTAGGGACGAAGGTGGAAATTTGATACATTCGACCGATTGGAACGGGCGAAAGTGGAGTCTTTATATATGCCTCTTGTACATTCGACCCTCACTTCAAATTTTTTCAAAATTTCTTCAATAACAGACCCTTGTTGATTTTGTTTTTCCTGGTTGTGTGTTTTGATCCCTAGTATTCACTGATCATTTTAATATCACTTTTACAGGTAAAAGACAAGGATTGAACCCGGAATCATTGAGTTTTTATTCGCACTTAGGGTTTAGGGTTTATGCAGATTTACTGTTTGTTAATGCGTATTTTTGATATACATTCATCCCACATCAGTTTTAGGGGGAGAATGTATTAGGAATTAGGATATTAACAAGGTTTAATCACTGATTGATCAATAAAATGATAAGAACCCTAATTTCTTGTTGAAAACTGATGTAAAATGAATTTGAGAAGAAATTGATGTTAGACGAAGCTTAATCGGCCATGTTAGGGTAGATTCTAATCAGAATCAAGGCCTGAAAACATAATTTGAAAATTTTTAAATTTTGGGTTTAACCAGTTTCCACCTTCGGTCCATCGAAGTGGACGAAGGTGACTCAGGATGGACGAAGGTAAATCAAAACGGGCGAATGAATCTTTTTGATCAAAATCAGTTTTACATTCGACCAGAAATTTACACCTTCGGCCAGAATAACTTACATTCGACCATATTGTTTGGGCGAATGTGAAATTTCAAAAACCTAAAATTTTGAAGTTTTGACGATTTCGTGTTTTGACGTTTATTTTGATTTTCCATTTCAGATGGCTGAAGAACAAGCAAATGTTGATATTCCTGTGGAAACTGCAGTGACTAATCCAGTTCCAGAGACTGTACAAGAAGGAGAATCATCAAGCGGTAGCAAATGGCCGTTTGAGAAGACTCATAATTGTTGCGCGTATCTAGGAGATGTGGAGAAAAACGTGGAGTTCACAGAGATTATTAAGTTTTTGAAGAGATGCAGAGTGGTTTATGCTTTGGCCACACCAACTATTATCTACAAGGATATAGTTGAGGACTTTTACAACAACGCCAAGTATGATTACTTTGATAATCAGACTATCATCAGAAGCAAGATTCAGGGAATGGAGATGTTTATTACTGAAGCAGATATCAGAGAAGCTCTCCAGATCCAGTTTGAAACAAGTGAAGATCCAAGGGAATTGTCCTGGACTGAGCAGAAAGCCTGTTTCCTGAGGATGAAATACAAAGGACCGATTACTGATGGTTCTATGTATAAAGGGAAGCTGAGCGTGCAGTTCAAGTATTTTGCTCATGTCATCATAATAGTATTTGGATGTGTTAGTGGAGGGTATGACGTGATGAGGAAGAGTTTGAGCTCGTTGATGGTTGCGTTGACTCTCAACAAACCATTTAACGTTGCTGGAATGATTTTAGATCATATGTTGGAGATGTTGAAGGGTTTGAAGAAGAAATACTTCATGCTTTATCCTAGATTTTTGATGATGATCTTCGACCACAAATATCCAAACTTGAAGAAGGATCCAACACAGATACTTAATATGGATCATATGAATGTTAGAACCTTGGTTAGAATGAAAGGTTACAAAGGTGTGCCGGATAACGAGAGACCACCTTACAGGAGATTGTTTGGAGCCTTGGCTAGAGAGGATTACATGGATCCTGGAAAGAATACAGCGAGGCATCCTGATAGTGACAGTGACAATGATGATCCATTAGTTTATGCTGATGCAAGTACGAAGAGAAAGAGACAAGTTGTCAATCCCGGAGCCAAAGGGAAGGGTAAGGGAAAGACAGATCAAGGGAGTTCAAAACAACAAGCGGTGAGGAAGAAAACTACTGCTAAAAAGGGTACGAGTTTGGTAGATGAAGAGTCTGTTGATTCAGAGGAAACAGAAACTGAAGAACAGTGGGATTCGGATGCTGAAAATGTCCGGACTACCAAACAAAAGGCCACTTTGGTTGGTGAGTCTGAATCACTGAACAGATCAATAGAAGAAGCTAAGAAGAGCAAGCAGTCTGTAGGTGCTGAAGATGAAGGGTTGACTATAAATTTGGACGAGTTGAATGAAGGTGAAACCGTTGTGGTTAACTTGCCCAAGCCCAAACACAAAACCATGGCCAAGAAGACAAGTACAAAGCAGCTGAGAGAGAAAGAATTGAACTTATTGTTGAAAGGAAAGAGATTACCTGATGCTGGTACATCATCAAAACAATCTTCACCAGCTACTAAGAAGCAAAAGACTAAGGAGGCTACAACATTACCAGTAGATCAATTCAATATTGCACTGGATAATGTTCTTGACATGTTTACTAAGCCTCAGAAAGGAAAAGAAACTGAGATTGAGCCATCTAAGTCAAAGTCCAAATCGAAGAAAGTCACTGTGGATGATGATGTGATGAAGCAGGTGAATAAGAAGATGGACGACATGATGAAGATGCTAGTGGCTCAACAAGCAGAAATTGCCAGATTTAAGCAGAATGAAGAGAAAATGCTTCAGATCGTTGTAGCTTCAAAGTCTAATCAAGATGAGATAGACGAGAAAGTGAAGAAGCTAGAAGCTAAGAATAAGAAGCTTGAGGGGAAGTGTCTGAGAAACAAAAACAGATACAAGGCGATTAAAGAAGACAATAAAGAGTTGAAGGCTGAAAACAAACGCCTTAGTGAGCTGATTGATAATCTGTACAACATTGCACCCAAGCTGAAGGAGGGTGAGGAGGATACAGAGAAAGAGGTTGAACAGGTTGACTTTGAACCATCTGAATCTGACAAAGAGGAAGATGAGGATGATGAGGATGAAGAATCGGATAAGAGTGATGATGAAGGTGATAATAATGATGATGATGATGATGCTGAAGGTTCAGGAAGTCAAAAGGAGGATGATAGTAGTAGTAGTGATGATAATGATTGAGGAGATGATACTTCAAAGTTTACATTTGAAAAGAGACCACCTTCAAAGAAGAAGAAAGACACAGGTGAGTCAAGTTCGAAGAAGAGTAGTGAGAATGTTGATGATGAGACTGTGTTCTGGAATGAGAAGGTAAGGTCCTTGTCTGACGATGCTAAACAGGTATACAAGGATATGTTAGAGAAAAGAGAATGGACCATTGAGTTCACAGGTCGTTTTGCTGAAATATTCCAAACTGATGACATGCGATATGAATTGGAATATAACGATCCTGATTTAGAAGAAGGGGAAGTACCTGCATCTGTGGCAAAGGAGATTTTAGATGGACATGCACAGAGGGTAGGGAAAACGTTTGAAGAATTCATTGTTGATGAGTCGATTCCACATATTCCTGAAAAGGATATTGGAAGTCACTCAGATGACAAAGAGACCCCTGAATTTGAAGAAGTTGAGATAGAGGATATTACACATGAGGAATATCCACAGTACTTCAGACAAACTGATGAAGATGTGGTGTTTCCTGATTTTACTGAGAGACATAATACGTCTGCAAAAAGAAAGGCAAAGAAGAGGAGTGCTGAGTTTGTAGAGAAAGTACTTGGAGCTGATTTGCCAGAATCTTCAAAGAAATCTGATGAATTGAAGGAGTATTTGAAGAAATTAAGATTGATGGATGAAAACCGACCAAAGCCTGAAGCTCAAGGAAACTTCTATAGGTTTCATAATGCAAAGTTCAGAGGCAGAGCTCTTGGGTGGACATACTTAGGCAGGCTGAAGTGTCTAGCTGCTAAGTGGGAATCTGGTATCTTGTACTTTTACAGATTTATTGACTTGCTGACTCTACCGTACTGGGCGGTTAGAGATCTTTGCAGATTCCAAATGTCGGGTGCTTCAGTGAATAATTCACATGTCGGTTGGTGTGCAGACAAATTGGTTTGGGAGAGTAGAATTAAGTGGAACAGATTTAAACCACAATATCCCCGGAGGAAAGTTCACAGGGATATTGATCCCAGAACCAAGTTGAAACGGGTTACCTTGATTTATAAGGCACCTGAAGTTATGAGGAAGATACCTTTAATGCCTATGCCTCAACACTTCAGTGCTGACTTCATATTCTGGTACTATGATTGGAGGAAAGCAGAAGCGGTGATTGTGTTGAGAGATGGAAAGGACAAATACAAGCATGTTCATGTATTTGATCCTATGTGGTTGATCAATTGCACCTTCGAAGACATCATCATGCTCTTTTATAATCCGATTCATCATGAGCCAAACGATGCAGATCAAGCAAGGAAATACACACAGGTTGTGGGTGTTTGCTTTGCTTATGACATTAATGCTGGAAGTAATTTGGAGGGTAAGCTTGGTAAAAAGGTGAAGATGGCAAATGTGTCAAAGCCGGTAAAGAGAAGGTTAGAGCCTGAGATGACAACTGAGCAAAAGAAACAGCTCAGAATCAAGCTGCTGAATAAAGCCATGGATGAAGATAGAAAACGATCTAATCAATAGTCGAGGGGGAGTTTGTAGATGCCGTTTTGCGACTAATGATTAGATGTTAACATGTGTTAAGGGGCGAAGGAAACAGAATGGGCGAAGGTGAATACCTTCAGTGGGCGAATGTGGAAAGGTGTTACATTCGACCAGTGAGTTTGGGCGAATGTGCAGCTGCTATAAATAGATTTTGGGTTTTTGTAATGTATAACGAGTCATTTAGAGTGTGTGTTTTTGGTGTGTGTTCCAGAGAGTTCTGAGAGTGATAGTTTGTGTGCTAGATTAACTGTAATCAAGTTGTAAGCAATTATTTGGAAAAGTTAATCTATGAAAAGCTTTTAAAATGACTTTGATTGTGTTTTGATTGAGTTTATATCAGTTTGTTCTAAGCTAGGGTTTCCGCACCTGGTTTAGCAACTTGTATGATCATATAATCCTGTTTTCGTGTCGAATTCTTCCTCTACATGATAAGTTAGCAACAGAGAAGGAGAGAAAAGCTAAAAGAGCTGAGATTATTGATGAACTTGTAGCTAATGATTTTGGTTCAAAGGCCTCAGTGTCAAGATGGAAAGAAGAAACACTTTATGACACTTACAAGAAGTTCAAGGCCAGCAAAGCTGCAAATCCAGATAGATTTAAAACTCTTGGAGCTCAACAAACTTCAATCATAAAGAGATCATCTGGTGCATTACAAAGACCAGCTACAAGAAAGAGAAAGGCAGAGGAGACTGTGAAGACTGATTTCAAGATGGTACTCTTGGAAGGAAATCAGTTAGTTCATGGTGACTTTGATGTTGAAGAAAAGCCTCTGCTTACACAGTTCAGAGATCCTGCTACCTATGCTTATCAACTACAACAGTCTATCAAAGACAAAACCCATACCAAGGTTGTTACAGAACATCACCTACCCAATTTTTCTATCCAAGGTGGTGTTGACCTTCAAGCTAGCAGAGATTCTCACCTGAAAGTCACAGAAATAGAAGACATTCCCCAATCCTCTTCATGTCAACCTCAGGAAACTGGCTTGGTTTCCTATGCCTCAGACTTTGACAGGTCTAAGGTGAATATTATCAAATGGTCATTCACTGATTCAAACTCAGTGTTAGTGACCAGAAGAGATCGTTCAAGTAAGGTCTACAAGAACTCAAAGGAGTTAAGCATACTGTCAACAAAGGACCTTCTGACCATTCAACATCTTGCACCTGAACAAGGATCTCTAACAGAGCAACAAAAAGATACTCTTACTACCAAGATGACAGCAGAAGTCTGGAGGATATTAGAAGAGAGAAAGAATCAAGAAAAATAAAGATTGGATAAGGTTTTGGCTTCATCAATCTAGGGGGAGATTGTTGGGACAAAGAGGATTGAAGAAACCACTTTTGATAACCTTAGTCCAAATCATATTCTGCCTAAGTATAGAAGAAACTGCTGAAGAAGAAAAACACAAGTGCTGAAGAAGAGAAGAGCAAAGTACTGAAGAAGAACTGATCAGTAGTTCTGAGGTCTAACCAGACACTTCACTTCAGAACTACTGAAGACAAAACTATTCTTCAGTAGTTTGTCTTTTCATCAGTAGTTTGCTGATCTTATCTTCATAATCGACTCAGACTTCAGTAGTTTAGTATTATAATGTTTTGTTAAAGTCTTGGATCAAGTTTCAATGCTACAGCCTGTTGTAAGCATTATCCTTAGTATAATATCTTAGCTAAATATCTTTGATTTCTTAGTACAACAGTCTTGTAACTTCGTCTATAAATAGATGAGTTTATTCATCTATTTTAGATATGTGATTTACTTTGATTTTAATTGAAAATCCTTCAAGGCTTTTAAACTTATTATCCACTTCACATATGAGAATCATAACTTGTATTTATTGCTTTATACTTTCAATTGCTTATTGATTCTCATTAACTGCTCAGTAAAGGGGAGTAATAACTCCTGTTAAAAGTGATAATTTAACCTTAGAACATTGATGTGTTGTAAAACACATCTCTTTTCCAATGTATTTTGTATATTATTTGGTCAAGTTTTTATTTGTTTCGAGTCGTTTTTGTTATTTATTTATTTATTTTATTATTTTATAGGTGTTCGTGGAAAAGGAGCTCAAAACGAAAGAATTTTAATCGAGACACGAACACTTGAGAGCAGGTATTCATGAGCGTTGGAGCATAAATGAGGAACTTTGGTCGAGCCAAGAACACCTGAGTTGGAAACATAATAATAATAATAATAATAATAATAATAATAATAATAATAATAATAATAATAATAATAATAATAATAAATAAATAAATAAATAAAAGAATTGGCAAGACTTGGGCTCGTAGCCCAAGTCAAAAGTTCACACAAGTTTTCTTGACGGAAATACATTAATTGGAGCGGCACTATTATTTTTAGGGATATATTATAAATCGAAGAGGATTATTATTTTTTTTAGTCGAACATCTTATCACAGCCGCCAAGGTCGACACACAGCAGCTCTAAATAAAATTGTTTAGAGGTTAATTGAAGGCGAAGGCACGGGTTCAAAGGTGAAGTTACGGGTTATATTACTAAAAGTTTTAGTTTTTATATTTATTTACTTTGTGTTCATGAATATTGAGACCATGACTTTGAATAATTTTGAACCTTTGTTTTTATTGTTTTTTATTACTATGAGTAGCTAAATCTTAAACAACTACCTAGGTTGTATGATGAATACATGTTAATTTTATACTTTCGATTTATGGATTTTATTGAATGGTTAATGTTTTGGTAACGATTTGGTTGGTGTTTATTATGATGTGTATGCGTACTTAAGTCTAATTTATTATTTTTGAGAGTTCCATCATCGTCTTAGTGAATGTCTTTCATGTTTGGATGATTATTAGGGTTACCTGCTAGGTGCTTGTAGCTTATTTTATGGTTTTGTGCACGAAAGCCATAGGAACTTGATTAGAGAATTTAGAGGACTTAGGTGTTCTTCCATTCTTGAGACCGGGAGGTGATGGAATGTTGGGTTGTCTAGAGCTTTAGGTGTTAGGTTTTGGGTGAGACCGGGAGGTGATCCTAGCCTAGTTGTCTTTAGTTTCTTGCAATTCCAAGTCATAGTTAACCCAATTAGATTACTCCTTTACATCTTTGGGTGTATTGTGATTAGAGAGACCGGGAGGTGATCGAGTCATTTGAGTACCTTTACATATTTAGTTAGGTGAGACCGGGAGGTGATCCGAGCTAGATAACCAGTGTTTTAGTCTTTAGGATTCTTTGGGGTGTGTTGGTGAGACCGGGAGGAGATCTAGCACGTCTTAAGGTTTCTTGAGTTATCTTTAGATTCTGGTAGCCATTCAATTTTCCATTACCGAGAGTTGTGAGTTTGCATGTAGGATTCTTGACCTAGGTAGTTGCCTTCCTATCCTGATATTTTCCTCATTTATCCTTGCTGTCTGTTTATCTTATTTATTTATTTTATTTATTTTAATTAATTATTTAAAAAAACAAAAAATCAACTTTTAAACCATTTATTTTAAGTTTTAGTCGAGTCTAGTTTTGTTTTCTATTAGTGTCCTGTGGGTTCGATACTCGGACTTACTTAGTCTGTACTGCATTGATAGGTACACTTGCCTGTCGTGTGGTCTAGTTTTGTTGAGTCTGTTTTATATTACTAGGTGTCTAGGTTAGTTTATTATTTTATAGACCATACATAGCACATCAAACATTTACTATTCCGCTGTGCAATCACTTTGATATAAACTGCAAACACATAAGTGTTCTGAACTGCTTAAAAGAGGCCACTGATCCAACAAGTTGGTTTGATGTGGGAGGGTTTACCTCTTCGGAGGGTTCTCATTCGGGGTTAGTTACAGGTTCGATTCTCATCTATTGACAAATCATACCCATTGAAGGTTGAAAGGGCTCGGCGTGTGGGAGGACTCGAACTTGTGACTCGAAGGTTGTTAGGACTAAGATTTCACAATTGAACTATGCCTTTAAAAAAATAATAAATAAATCCCTAATTAATTTGGATGAACAAATATAACTATTCTATGTTATGGTTTATGTTCTACACGTTATACTTTTACTAGTGGTGAAACCCGTGCGTTGCGGCGGGACCGTTAAATCAAACAAGAAACAAGAGGAAAACATTGAATCACACACGTGTGTGGCAGCAAGTTAACTCGCCATACTAAAAATAAAGTTAAAAATTAGGAAAATTACAGAAATCGTCCTTTATGTTTACATCGTTTTTCAGTGGATGTCCTTTAACTTCAAAAGTGATGAAAATCGTTCTTTATGTTGTAAATTCTTGCAGGTCTCGTCCTTTAGGCCTAACCTGGTTAGTTTTTTTGGTTAAGTTTGGTCATGTGGGCCCACATGAGGGCAAAATGACAGTTATGCCCCCATCTGTATCATCTTTATCACCACCACCCCTTGCATTCTTCAATAACCACCACCACCCCCCACCCCCACCACATCCACCACCAGGCTACACCACCACCTCTACCACCAACCTACCACCACCACCACCATAACCTGCACGAACAAATTCAAAGCACCTCTACCACCAACTTACCACCACACCATCACCTCTACCACCACCACCACAACCTAAAGCTCCCAAATTTCATCAACCCTGCAATAATAATACCCAAAACCATTAAATAATCCCCAAAAGAAGGTCAACAACAAAATGCCCAAATTCACCCAAAATCCAACTGAACATAACATCAAAACCCTATAACCACTCCCATGACCACCTCCCTGTCGATTTAAAACCCTATAACCACTCCCCTTCAACCCAAAATCCAACTGAGTTACCATATCAAACCTGGTGAGCAGCGGTGTTTCAATCTACTAAAATTTGATCTGGTCTGATATAACATTCGATCCATCCTGCAATCTCAACCCCATCTATCTTTTTTTTCTTGCATTTTGATGTTTGTTAACATGGACATAATCTGCTACGTTTCATCCATTTCCATATCTGAGGCAAGGACTTTCTTCCACCCAAATTCAGCGAGGATGGTGGTTAGGGTTTCTGGATTTTGGTGTTTCTTGATCGAAGATGGTGGTTAAGGTTTTTAGATTGGGGGTTTCTGGATTGGGGTTTACTTTGTCAATGATTAGGTGGTGGTGGTTGTCGAAGATTGAATGGTGGTGGTTATCAGAGATTGAATGGTGGTGATTGTCGGAGATTGAATGTTGGAAGGTGGTGGTTTCTGGATTGGGGGGTTTTTGATTGTTTTAATATGTTTTAAGTAAATAAGCAAAATTACCATGTTGCCCTCATGTGCAAGGCACATGACCAAACTTAACCAAAAAAACTAACCAGGTTAGGCCTAAAGGACGAGACTAACAAGAATTTACAACATAAAGGATGATTTTCATCACTTTTGAAGTTAAAGGACATCCATTTAAAACGATGTAAATATAAAGGACGATTTCTGTAATTTTTCCTAAAAATTATCATAGAAAACCCTAAGTAAGTCGAAACCGTAACATAACTACATAAAAATAAATAAAAAAAAAACTAAAAAGAAAACTTTCATGACTTGTTCGCTATGCTTAGATGACTTGTATATTATCAAAACACAATTATGTTTTAAACGAAACTTACATTGAAAAGTATATAAAAATGGAACCAATATAGAAATTACTCATTTCTCTTTCTTATAAACTCAAAATAATATTATCAAAAACAATAAGTTTGATGTATTTCATATCAAATGATTTAAGGATATGAGACAACTTTTCTTTATAACATAAATTTTCATTTTCGATCCTCTCTCCCTAGAGTATTAGAAATACTTATCTATCAAACTCTAGATTTATCTTTTTATTAATAATCATTCAACTAAATTTACAACATATTAAAATTATCATACAATTCGATATCAAATTTTCACATATTATAATATGTCAAATACCTTATGTAAAAGAAAATTCACTTCCAACTAATTTAATCATGATCAATTGACCATAATTATGAGAAACCTTTGTTTGAAATTTATTGTAAATCAAAACTTTCGTCCACAGTCATAGAATCCGGTGATGTAATGTTTTAGGTAAGATTAGGCATGTTTGGGTGTATCAATATAACATAATGATTTCAAAATGCAAATCGTTACCTCATCATTATTTTTTTTTTGAAAATAAAACTTCATTCAAAAAAAAGAGAGCCTCAAGACGAGGAACCCTCAAAACAACCGATTACAACATATACAAGGGGAATTTACTCCACTCATTCCAAACAATCCTATTCCATTTCGATCTATATCTCAAGGAAATAAAAGACATAGACTTGATCAAAGCCACCACTTCCAATGTCCTCGGCTCCTCATTATGGAAAACAACCTTATTTCGCTCTTTCCAAATAGCCCATAACGTGATCAAGAAAATACCGCGAACAATATTTGACCCCAATTTGAAACCGTCCGGCTGAGTCGGCCACTGGAAGATGTCATCTAATGAACCAATAGTAGCCCATCCCACCTTGGTCCAAGCCCAAACTCTCATCCATACCTCATGAGCAAAGGAACAACAAAACAGCAGATGGCTATTCTCTTCCACTGCACTATTACACATCGGGCAAAGAGAGCTTGTTACCTCATCATTATTGATTTCTTATAGTATTATCCAGTTTATAAAACTTTAACTTTTATAAAGTATATAAAATATTATAACAAAACATGTAGTATTATGAATTATCTTTTGTATGTTTTCTATTTAATGTGTTAAAGTAATTGTATAACTAAATGTCATGTGCTCTCATAAACATCACTTAACTCTTGACTTCATTTTAATTAAATATGGTGTTTCAAAGACAAAATTGCCCCCAAAAGATAGTTATTATATGCATTGGGTGTTGTAAGATAAACAATTAAATTTGTACCTCTTAAAATTTAAGAAGTTCTTAGTATAGATATAGATACATGTTTCGCTTTAATCTTGTTTTAACTTTTTTTTTTCTCACACCAAAAAAATCCCTTAAACTTAATATGAAAATTATATGTTTATTGAATGATTTACAATCTAACTTGAAATTCTAAATTCAATTCACTAATACTAACATTTATCATGTCTCATCTTCTATGGTGAGCTAGATTATCGAACTTTCTTTCCTACTTACATCAATCTCGTCAAATCATGTCACCAACTCACCATGGTCGCCATCACAAGTTCACAACCTTCTCTCATGTCACCACCAGATTCATTGGATCATAGTCTTTTCATGTTAAGTTGCCGGACCACTCAATCAACTTTATCTTTTGTCTCTTCCTTTTCTTTTAGAACTAGCTTCTAATGTTACGTATTTGAATTTGTGGTTTTTATTTGAACTTCTTATGGTTTTGATGTTGGAGATCTTGATATTGATTTGTATGTATTTCTAAATGTGGTTTTTGGTGGTGTGTGGTGTTAAAAAGTGGAGATGTGAGAATACTTGTATAAAAATTTATCGGTTAAGATATTGTAAAAAAAACCGTTAGTAACGAATTAACGATCAAACAAGAAATTCTAACAATTTAAAAATTAGAACTTTATAAACTTTAATTTTAAATATTAGTTTGATTCTTCGATAGTGTGTTAATGATTATGAGCAATAAGTAAAGAAAATAAACTCAACTCACCAACCCAACTTACATACAAAGCGAGCGTGAGCTTCAAGTGGAATGCCTCGTGTCCGGTGTCCTCACAATATCATGCCAACCTTTATTTATGAGTAATACATTTAATCATAAATAAATAGACATCATACTCTTATCATGCCGACCTTTATTCATGCGTAATACATTTAATCATAAAATTAATTTTATAGTAAGGTTTTTATGTAAATGAGTTTTATTTTATAAATGAATCTTAACTTAAGAAGTAAAGAAATAATCTTTTTTACTTTTTTTTAATTTTTTTCATCTTATTCAACATGTATTTCAGTCTTGAAATCTAAAAAAATTAACTTAGTATAATTACTCCAGTAGAGTAATTACATATATAATCATTCTAGAATTTCTAGAGTAATTATAAAAAAATGTATATATTTTTAGTTTTCTTTTTTATGTTTTTCATTTAGAAAACATGTTTGAACATATAAAAATATGTTAATTAATGTTAACTATTAGCATTTATCGTCACCAATTCTAACTAAGGAAAAATGTGTTGACGGTCTCACATTTTAACATATTGGCCACCAACAAACTATGACTAAAAAAAACTGTTCATTTATATAATCAATCAATATTATGTTAGTTATAGTCTGCTGGTGGCCAATATATTAAAAGATAAAATCACCTGAAATTTCATTAGTTGAGACCACTAACGGCGAATTTCTAATAAATAGACATCATACTATATCATGCCGATCTTTATCTATAATTGACACATTTAATCATAAAGTTCTTTATTTTTCCATTTTTATAAACTGTTTCTTTCCATAATTTAGTTAAATTACTTTATATAAGTTACTCAATAAACACTATATTGGCAAGCCTGTTTCATATTTTTAGTTATATGCTCTGTTGTAAAACAAGGTCTCGGAGGCCGAGTACTCCTCGAGTAATCGTTACAAGGTAGGTTGCCGAGGACCGAGTACTCTAGGCCTAGGCCGAGTACTCCCCAAGTACTCTCCGACTAGGCTGAGAACTCCCCGAGTACTCCCGACTCCGACTAGGGAGCGCTTAACGACTTTTGCAACATTGGTTATATGACGTTTATATATACAGCGGATGTATACACAAACATGGTTGCAGAACTCACTATGCACTACCAACTCGGCCGACTGAGGAGTTGCGAGTACTCGGCCTAGTGGGGCAAGTACTCGGGAGTTGAATCGGCCTATGCGGGAAGTACTCGGAATATTCGGCCAACTCGGCTATACTCGGTAACCCAGCTTGTAGCGAGTACTCGGCGAGTATTCGGTCAACTAGCTAGGATGAATTTTCCAACTATGAAAAAAAAAACGGTTTGTTTTTTAGTAAAAATACTAACCACCCCCCAATGGTTAAGATGGGTCAGACAAGTTTACTAGGCGTAGTCTTTCTTTGTATTTTCTTTTAGACCCGTTAACTCACAGTCTTATAAACGTACTTTTAAATCTAGATTTCTGTCCACAATAAGACTAGAACATTCAGCAACTTACGAAGATACACAATTTCACACGCGTTAATACAACTAAGCTACATGTCATTTGATACCTAATCGTTGTTAGTGATATTACGATCATATTCTATGTTTTTAAATATTCAGTTTGGACGCTTGACTCGATTGCTCTTGTAAATTACTTAATTTTGGTATAAATATATTCAACAAATTTCATGACAATTTAGCCTTCATGTATGCCGATTAGAGATGGCAAAAGGCAATGGAAGGTTGAATAAGTGTAAACTTGTCAAAAAATAAAAATCTTAGAAAAATAAAAGTCAACTATATAATACTAATAGCTTTTTATCCGGCCCATTTTGATATAGTAACATTTTATTAAAAAAAAATGATACTTTAACTTTTTTGGGTACGCATGGTGTCCAATAAAGTTGTACGTAACTTCTCTATAAATAGTGGTAAATATTGAAAGTATGAAACACATCCAAACCATTTTATCTTTGTTTCACTCTAAAAGGAACTTAACTAAACTACCTTTGAGTGAAGAAGAATGAAGCACATTGCCTTATATGCAGCAACACTAGTCCTTCTAGTGTTGGCCTACTCACACGTCTCGATGGCAGTGACGTGTGCTCCGGCCCAGCTAGCACCATGTGCATCCGCCATCTCGTCCTCATCGCCCCCATCTAAACTATGCTGCACAAAGTTAACACAACAGAAACCATGCCTTTGCAAGTACATCAAGAACCCGAGTCTCAGAAGCTATGTTACTTCCCCAAATGCCAAGAAAGTTGCAAGGATTTGTAGGGTTGCTGTCCCCAAGTGTTGAATTACGCGTGATCATGTGTTACAAGACATGGATGAAGGGTGAAGTTATGTTACTATGAATAAAAAGATTTATGTTTTCGACGTTATGTATCCATCGATGTGTGACTGTTTTATCTTCTTTACAAGTGTGTGGGTTTCCAGTAAGTAGTAACTTATAGTAATATAATGTTATCGAGTTTCGTTGATGTTTATAATGGATGGACATGGCAATTATCACATAACCGGCTTGGTTAAACTTCATCCCTTGATTGGATCTTGGGTGGTTGGGACCGTGTTTGGGCCCTTTCAAGTTAACTTGTTAAGTGGTCCGATAAACATGGAAACCCTTCACGTATTAACACTTGGGGTTTAGGATTTAGAGTGTAGTAAAAGATGTCGCTAAAGTTGTTTAAAAAAAGTTAGAAAAACTTTTATATACACACGGTGGGACAAACATGATCTAATTGAAAATTCATATATCTGGACCAACTTTCGGCCCACTTCGTTTTCTTTAAGCTGACTTATTTGACTTTACTAGACCAACTTTCGACCCACTTCACACCTAGAGCATATAAACAAGCTGGTTTGCTCGTCAGTTATTTGAGATGGCTACGTAAACGTTCAAATCGAGCCGGGATTAAACGAGCTTGTGATCATGCATAGAGCTTAATAAGTGGTATTTAGGTGTAAAAATTGATGTTAAAAATACAAATTTATTATTAAGAATATACATCTAAATAAAATAGTTATAGTTAATAAATAATAAACGAGTCTTGCTAGACACGACAAGTTAGAGCTTGAGGTGTATGAAGCTAGACAAGCCAAAGTTGATAGGCTAGTTCGAGCTCAGCTCGGCTCTTTTACACCCTATAAAACGGAAAATCAACCTGTAACCCAAAAGGCCAAAACAACAAAGTAGGAGTCGACAAATGATCTAGAAGTGTACAATGACCATATGTATGCATGTACATAAAGAATTAAGGAGTAATAATTTAAAATAAACAGTTCCTGAAAAAGAATTCGCATTCCTGAACTTGGAAGACACCAAGATTCAACAGAAACAAATGAATAAAGAAAGAATTTCATTTTCATACTTGCAAAACAAGAATTGTTGTCTCACATATTTAGAAGGTTTGAAATGGGGTTCCATCCCATAATCCAAGGTCGATTATCGGTTGGACGCACAAAGTTGAGCTCAAACATTTCTTTTGACAAGTTTCCGCCTTCACGAAACCCAACGAGCTTTGCTACGATCTCTGCACTTTCTTGAATATGTGAAGAGTCGCGAGGATTGGTCCACAGTTTGCTTACGAACTGAATCCTACGTTGTTTTCCTTCGAGGGGAACGTCCCATTTCATGTATAGCAGTTCTCTCTCTTCAGCTGTCAAACGTGTTGTTAGCCTCTTTGCTAGAAACTCCCGTTCCCGCTTTAGTGATCTAAGGCTGCACACAATGATATGATGCCATGTCAGCGTTATTTTTACAATGTTTCAGTTTGGTAACAGGTTGGGTTGCTTTTAATGGATCAAACATGTTGAAAATATGACAGATGCTAGTTTTGGTAACAGTTCAGTTAATGGGTTGGGTTGGGTTGATAATACTGGGCCAACCAGGTAGCATTGAAAATTATAACTTGATGTAACGTCAAATAAAGTTATGAAAATACTGTGTTAGGGGAGAACCTTGATGTAACGGATATTGTGGGCTCCTCTGCACCACGGCCTGGTGTCGTGTTGCCATGTTCAGCTAAATGTTCTTGTAGCCAATTGAGTCTCCTGAGCTCAACTTCCATGTAGATTTCATCAGCAGGGTCTCCTTTAAACAGCATATAGAACTGGGTTCTGTGAATAATTGATACAAAACAAGAATCCCAGAGCTCTATGATTGTCTGCCTTTGTTCCCTAAACCTGATATGCCAAGGAACCGGTGACACCTCGGGTACGTCTGCTGTATTGTCATCGGCTTCCAGATCATATCCAGCTTGCTCATTAGCTTCCAGCTCAAGCACCTGTATGTACAGAAAACGAAAATACATAATCCATATGACTTTGTTTATCGTATTTGTCACACCAAGTACTTAGAATTATTTTAAAACTGGACCAAACAGCATTTTTGGGTCAACTGAATTACTTTACAATCTTTACTCATTAACAGGTCGATTTGCATCATGACATATCTATCTATAAATGTGCCACACATCTGGACACACAACTCGAGTGTATCCATCCGTACCTGAAATGACAGGTTACCCAGACCATCCAATAATGTTACCTGACAAAGAAGAAGATGCTTCTGGTATTGCAGCTTGGCGACACGTTCTTTAAGCTCAGTAACATAGGTTCTGATACTTCTCACGTTCTCTTCGGCTGCATTCTGAAACATCTTCTGCATTTTCCTCATATTAACAGAGCTCGAACGTCTGTGTGGTGTATTTTCCTTTGATGAGACATCTCCACCTTCTTCACCTTTTAGATTCATCATCTCTTTATCTTCGGACACTAGTGGTTCTTCTTCTTGAGGATTTCTATTTTCATCCACTTCCCGAGTAGAAGACATAGGTGAGCATGGAGATCTTATAAAACCCGGTTTGTTGATCACATTGCTTGAAGTCAATGGACTCGATGACTTCTTCTTCTTTGACTGACTTTTGACAAGTTGATCAGTGTTGTTGTTACTAGGAAGAGACATTATGAGCTTGTCAATAGACTTCTGAACGTTCTCCAGCTGTTCTTCTAGGGTGGCAATGTTGCTTCCCTGTGAGCGAATTCGGTTAATTTCATCTTTGAGATTCGCACTAACACTTTTGTTGACCCCCACCCCGGAAACCATGTGGTCAACATTGACTTCTTTTTGTGCCGTCCGGACTGCACACATATCGCGGATCTCTGCTTGTAATTTAGCAATAGTCTCGGCTGCATCTTGATTTCCTTGTCTATGACAAGTGACTTCCTTCTGTAGTACTTCTAAGGCTCTATTTGCTTCTTCACCAAGCTGTTCTTGAAGGTGTTCAAGTTTCCTTATTTCATGCATTAGTGTGAAAGGAGCAGTAGACGACTGTCTCATACTTTGTCTAATTGTTGTGTTTCTTGTTTTCTCAAAACGACTCGGTTCCCTGCCTTCAAGGACTGATGGTAATGTTCCAGAGAATGACAGGCACTTCTTAGCCAATGGAGCTGGAGATGCTTGTGGCTTCAATTCCTGTTATGGTTGAAGAAATCAAATGATTAAAGGTGGCAAGGCAAAACTTGCGATTTGGTAACATGTAAAACGAGTAACTTTTTGTACAAGTTGGGCCACATAAAGAATTGCGAGAAGAAAGTTAGTAAAACCTTTGGTTCTTCTTCAAGTTTACGACGTAGCTCTTCAGCCTGTGACTGTGCAAGATCTCTTTGTCTCTTCAGTTCTTCAATTTCCATTTCCATCTGTAAAAATCACCATCAGACCCAACTGTTTCTCCAGTGACTTAGTTAAATAATGTAATTGAGATGTACCTGACAAATTTTTAAATCTTTATCGTTAGATGCATCAGGAGTACGCAACTCAGCTTCTAGTCTGGAAACTTCCTTCTGTAAATGTTTAACCAACTGCTTGTCCGAAACCACCTGATCAAAATTTTCAGCAATAAAACAGCATCATTAGCAATGAGAGCACAAGAAGGTAATATAGAAGTTTGCATAGTTAAAAAAGAAATGAGTCTAAAGTCGTCTAAAGTGTGTACTATTTCCCAAAATCCATCCCATCAGTTATACTATTTCTCAAATAACATAATTATTGTGATCATATCTGAACTGTTTTAAATAACTTTGAATTTAAAAAACGAGTGCCAAGTCAACCCCACTCGGCCAGTTTGGGATGAATGATTTTGCACCTTTTAAGAAGGTAATGGGAGGCCGAGGAATTAATACAAAACGTCCTAAATCGTTTTAAGTTATATTTTCATTGAAATAACATGAATTTTGCAGTCATATTTGACAACTTAACTATTGATAATAACAACTTTGTACAAAAAAGGGCGTATGGTCAACACAACTGACCGATTACCCGACCTGCTCTAGTTGAAAGTCTAAACGTGTAAATAAGATAAATAAGATCTCTGGGAAATAATATATGTACCATGTTAACTTGGGCATTATTGGTTACTTCCTTAGCTCGGGTAGCAAAGAAGAGAGTATTTCTGGACTGTTCGACATGGCTAGAAGCTGGGCTCAAAGTGCATATTATGGCAGTACGTGCATTTCCACCCAATGAGTGTTGCAGTATGCGAGTAAGCTTGGAGTCCCTGTATGGTATATGACCACTTCTTTTGCCAACACTGCAAATAACATCATCTTATTATCATCAGATATACAACTAATCAGGTTTACAATCCAAATGAGATTATTTATAACCTAGCAAACACTTTTAAATATGATGATGAAGAATTAAATATATACATACAACTTAGTTGTATCATCCTGTGAAAGGTTTATGAAATTTCAAACAAGAAGCATAATAATAGTGAAATAGTCACAGTCGACCAAACCAATGAATAGATATACATCTTGGAAGTTAGTGGATTTGGTTATGTTTTTCCCACAATGGGTCCAAAGGGGGGGATCAAATGGGCCGAAAGTCACCCAAAGTGTTTACAAATGTATGATTAATATGGTGGTTATGTGATCAAATTTAACACATAATTATTTATATAAAAGAAAGCTTGAAACAAAAATTGTATCAGTTTCTGACCCGACCAAATTTCACCCGAACCCAACCCATCCGTTTGCCACCGCTGATAAATACACATGACAACCCTGTTTGATCCAGTTGATCATTGGAAGTAAAATACATTTGCAAGTAGGGGAACCAGAACGTGTTAATTGTAAGAATTTGGACAAGTTAAATGAAGACTGAATAAAACAAATGACAAGAGAAGACTTTCCAGTTTAACAATTAGACAATTTTACACGTCCACTGACCTCAGCTTTCTAATCACGGTTGTGAGAGTCATCAAGCTAAGGTTGATGTGGCAGCCTTCCCTGAGCCTAGCACCATCAGCATTTGTCTGTGATGCTCTTTCACTTCCAGCTAAATCTACAAAGTTCTGCACAACATTGGTTGGTTAATTATCTTTGTTCATTGTATTCAATACTCCCTCCATCCCAAAAGAAGTTCCCACCCGAAAAAGAATGTCCACTTATATGATTAAATTAAACTGCATTAATGCACATTCATAAAACTATGCATACTTCATAGGGGTAAAATCGAAATTTAAACATTTAGAAACACTTTAATTGCACATTCCCAAAACTGTGTGTATGTGGACAGTTATTTTTGGGGCCGAGTATCACATACCAGGCTTGAAACAAAGGACCTCACGCAATCTGAAGTATCCCGGACTGTACTTTCTATCGTCTGCATTATTAGATTAGTGTTATTATGATGAACCCTACACAAAGCATAAGAAGCCAGTGATTCTGAATCCAAATGTACATGCTTACCAGTCTTATTATCTGGTGTGATCGAGAACTGGTATCGTTTAAAGCTGTTTCACCAACTTGTCTTTGAGCTGCAAAGCATACAAGAGTAGATAAGCTATAATTTTAGTTCAACTATAAAAAATGAGGAGTTTTATGTTTTACCTTCACAAACGCTGATCAAATTTCGCAAGTGTTGATCATCTGTGGCTGTTTCCTCCACCAACTTCTCTACAACTGTTCCTTTCTGCATCAGAAAGGATAATCAGTTAGATTGGAGTAACACCGAATTTGAGAAAAATATCCGTTTCAGATGTTACCTCAGGATCGTCTCGAAGCTTTAGATTGCGTCCGTTTTCAGAATTCAACAAGTCCCGCACATTTTCATTGTAGATTTCTAGGCCTGATATTTTTATTCTGAATTCTCTATCTGGATTCTGTAATAAAACAGTAGTTAAATGTTAACACACAAACCCTGTCTTCCAAATTAATTACTGAAAATACATCACTACAAGCTTCACAAGAGAGATATTAATGATATTTATCTCTTATAAACTTACATGCATTATATGCTGGTATATATCATTGACTGCCTTTTCAGTGATTCCTCTCATGGTATAAGTCTTTCCACTACTTGTTTGACCGTACGCAAATATAGTCGCTGCAAAAAACAAGTGAGATTAAATCCAAAAAAACAGAAAAAAACTATCTAAGGATAAGTGAAAAGAAGAGTTAGTATAACTAAAGAAGAGTTAATAGCCAAAATCGTCCCTGAGGTTTGGTCACTTTTGCCACTTCAGTCCAAAAACCAAACGTCTTAAATCTGGGTCCTTAGGCTTTTGATTTTTTGCCACATTCGTCCCTGACAACGTTTAAATTGTGGACTGAAGCGGCAAAAGTGACCAAACCTCAGGGACGAATTTAGCAAAACCCAAACCTTTTTTGGGACGAATGTGGTAAAAAATCAAAAGCCTAAGGACCCAGATTTAAGACGTTTGGGTTTTGGACTGAAGTGGCAAAAGTGACCAAACCTCAGGGACGATTTTGGCTATTAACTCAACTAAAGAATATAGAAGTTACCATTTATGCCCATTAGGGCAGACAATGCAACCGTCTTTACACCATCTTCATAAACGGATTCTGTGACTGCTTCAGGACCAAAAACTTTATCTACAAGAACAACAAACAGCTTCATTAGCTGATACATAATCAAATTCAAAATTAGATACCCGACAAATAAGTTCATAAATTAGCATATGAAACACATACCAAAGGTAAACGAAGACGGTTGAACAACACGTTCGTGCGGGAGTGGTTTATATACAATAGAATGATCATCAACACATTCCCACGACACATTATCTTTTGCCAATTGCTCCCTTTTGTTCAGCGGTCTCAACCGTACCGTTACAACAATTTTCTCTTCCCTAACTCTTGACCCTCCAGGTGTTGATATCGGTGTCCTTTCAATTTTCGAAGCTGGTGTACCAGGGACACTCTTTATTGTCATCTTGTGTTGTTCCCAACTAAGCAACACATCATCAGTTTAGCAAACATACATACATTAGCTATTGTGATTACCAATAAACAATCTCAAAACCAAAGTACACTTGTTAATTAAGGATTTGGTACAATATACTAATAATGTTTCCTTAATTAATCTTGTGTTGTTACCAACTAAGCAACACATCATCAGTTTAGCAAACATACATACATTAGCTATTGTCATCAGTGTCCAAGAACCATTGAAGATTGATTATAGAATGTTTCCTGAATTAATCTAGCAAACTACAGAAACTTTCATTTTTAATACAGCTTAATTCTGCACACATCAATTCTTCCATTTCGTCGATACATTCAGCGGCTAATATGCATAACTATAACTAACACAATCCTTAAAAAATAGACAGCAGTAAATGGCTAATAACAATAGAAAAACACAGCAGATATTGTTTCCATGATATTTAACTAATTTTTCGGATTTCAACATCAAAATAATAATAATAATAACAATAATAATAATAATAATAATAATAAAACAAAAAGAAAAAAGAAAAACAGATATTCAATCATATAACCTATATATGGTATATCAATCAACTACAGTTCATCAATTCACAATCAAACAAATTATACCTGAAACCCTAGAAGGAAACTACACTTACCAAAACAACAATCAAACAACAATCAAACAACAAAATAACTTCAAATTAAACTCACTCATCAACTATACTTCATCAATTAACAATCAAAACAAATTCCACCTGAAACCCTAGAAGGAAACTAAACATAACAAAACAACAATAAAAAAACAAGATAACTTCAAACAAAATGAACTGAATTTTTTTTTAATTTTTAACGGCCAAATCAAGTGGCAACGCGCACAATTAAGAACCGGGATTGAAACTAATCCATGGAAAAATGACAATCAAACAAACAAATTAGCTTCAAATTGAACTCTAACAAAGAAATGATTTGCTCACCGAAAGCCTCGATTACTCGATTCGATCGTCGATTGAAGAGATTGAATCAAACGAGATAGAGATTAGAGAGAGGATTTTGAATTTGTGTTTGTTTGTGTGTGTGTGAGTTGAGAAGTGAGGAAATGAGGTTTTGAATATTGATTCAAATTATTACGAGTGTTAACGGCTATATGGAATTTATTGTCCGTGATGTGATCAAACGACGTAGTTTAATGGGTTTGGAGTTGTAACGGGTCTTTTTGTTATTAATTAAATTATTATTTATTTCGGACAGCATCACCACCGATTGGGGCTTTTTAGCGAAAGTTTTTTTGAGCCGAAGGAGTATCCTATGTTATTGTGATTACTTTTTCCACACTAGTTTCGATGGATAAAGAGTAAAAGAGGGTTAAATGACTTGTACATGCTGCATTTGTATTTGTACATCACTCTGGATTTCTTTTATTCATACCAGTATAGCCGGTTTTAAAGAGATTCTGTTGTTCTATCTATCAAATTACACTAAAAACTATGTATTTTATCTCCCTTTTTTGAATAAGTAATACGTTTTATTATACTTTTATCATTATTTTTTCTCTATCCTCTACTCATAACCACTTTCAAAGAGATAACGTATAAAGCGTCTAAACGTACGAAGCGTAAGAAGCATCCTGAGCCATTGGATTTAGGCGGTGGCAAGATGGTAATTAACAATCCTAATCATACTTCAGTTAAGCTAACCAGGGGTAATTTAGGAAAAACGCGTTTTAATTTGCAGAAAATCGTAACAACAGAGATTCAACAATTGATCGAAACGTAACATCACAACAAAATTATTTCAACAATTAAACAAATAATTGAAACCGATTGAATGTTCCGAATCATCAAACAATCAAAATCATTGATCTGAATCATAACAGTTACTGATTTGCAGAAAAAAAAAGAAAAACAGAGCATTGCATTCGATGGTTTAAAAATCACATTAATCTTATTCAAAAAAACAATCAACGCATATAATATTAACAAAAACATACAATTTTAATAAATATAATTACAATTGCAGAAAAAAATGGATTTCAAAAAGTTTCAGATTAAGAACACTTGAATCATCAAACAGACGCACTTATGTATTATAAGCTGCGTCTAAACAAATCATTAAATACTGGGTCAAAAATACATAAACAGACGCACTAACTATAAATTCAGACGCACTCTTGTAAATTCAACGCATTCAATATCATGTTTGGACGCACTTTTATAACAAAATGAAAACAGGTTATGTTCACTTTTATAAAACTGTACAAGTAATGATTAACATATGCAAGTTGCATATCTTATTAATTGTATAAAATAATCAGTAAAACTCTACATGTTTATTTAATTGCTAAAAAACTAAAAAATCTTACTGTGTATTAACTTTGATTTGATTGGTAATAAATTTAGATAAATCTTGCAATTCAATAAACACTATCATATTAACATACTGATACAACTAAAAACACAGCAAAAAATGGCTGAAAATCACATTGAAGCAATAAACAACCTTCAGGTCAAAACAGCTGTGATGGTTGACTGCATTTCAGAGGTTAGGGATGACCTCAACTCATCTTGTGTGGTTCTGGGTGCACAAAATGAGGTTCAGAGACAATATAAAAAGAACCTTGACCTCATAGAGAAGCTGATGAAGGAGGAGGAGAAGACACCATTCATAGATGCAACTATTGAGCAACTACATACTCAGGCATCTTTTGACAACCTGATCTCTCAGTCACTTAGCAACACACAGACCTGCATCCTGAAGAACATGGCAGCAAAACAGAAGGCAAGGGATGCAATCTTGGGTGGCAACTTATGGTGGTGGTTTTGTGGTGGTTATTTGTATATCTTTTTTTCTGGTTTAAGTGGTTTTTTTTTTGGGGGGGGGGGGGGGTTTAAATGATGGTGGTGATAGTGATGGTGGTAGTGGTGGTAGTGATGGTGGTAATAGTGGTGCTGATGGTAATAGTGGTGGTGGTGTAATGGTGGTGCTGTCAGATGTATGGACTTTTAATGAAAATATATGCACTTGTTAAATATTTTGGAAAATAGACGCATTCATGTTATAAAACAGATGCACTCGTATTAAAAATAAAAATTAACTAAAATAAAAAACCATGAATCAGACGCATTTGTAACAAATTCAGACGCACTCATGTCTAAAATTTACAATGTCAACTGCGACTATCTAAGACAACTCCTCACCATCATCAGAAACTTCAAAATCTATCTTTTCATTATAATCAACATCATCTTCAACGATTTGATCATCTTGTTCGCCTTGCGGCTGCGTTGATGCGCCCTCTTTGGCATGTTTTCGTTGATCATGGCCACTTTCTCCGCATATGGCACATTTCCTCTTTCTTTTGCCGGATCGACTAACCTTTACTTCCTTGCTGGACTTTATTCGCTTCTTCTTGCCACGTCCTTTGTTCTTTATACCATTCGGAAGTCGAATAGTGGGTTCAGCATTTGATGGTTTCTCATAACCAAGAAGAGAAGCATACCTGTCATGCTTATTCTGGTGACTAGGTCTCTTAAACCTGCCTTCATCAACCTTCTTAACCATCTCTTTGATTTTATCATTAACCAAAGTTAACTCAGCTAAATCTGAAATTAGAGAGTTTGCAAGATATTCACCACCCAAAACGATCTCTCGTGCAATACACCTTGCTTCTTTCGTCTTGTCATTACCAAACTCTCCTGTTTCAAATGAATACTTGATTTAATTTGGAACAACATCTTTTATCCACCTCCTCAGAATGTATCTTTTCGGGAATCTATAAACTTTCATCAACCTTAACACAAAAAAATAAGCCTACACAGAAGCCCGTACTGCTCAAACCTCCTACATGTACATAATGTAGTCACATCCTCAACACCATCAACAAGTTCCTTTTTGAAAAGAACCTGTAAAAAAGATAAAAAAAACAATACTGATCAGTTTGGACGCACTCATTAATAGAACAGACGCATTCATTGTTAAAAAAAAACAATACTGATGAGTTTGGACGCACTCATTAACAGAACAGACGCATTCATTGTTAAAACACCAAAAAAACAATACCTCAATAAAGCCTTGACCATATGCTTGTGGATCATCAACATAAACCTTTAAAAACCCTTCTTCATCAGCCCTTTGCATATGAACCCTTATTAATCCTTCATAAGTGGCATATATTTCTTCTTGGATATCAAAGAAGATAGTCCATGTAAATATTTTAGCAGCCTCTTGCTCAATAGGGTTTGTAGTCCACATATCAGGAATTGTATGTCTTGAATCATGGTCATTCTTCCTATGATTAAATCTATGAGCTTCAAGGGACGTCTCAAAATGGTTGAAAAACTCAACAAGAGTCAACTGATAATTTGCCACCTGGTAAAAAAAATGATTCTCACTTTTAGATCTTGATGTTGTCCTCATTAGCCCAGACATAGGTTCATCCCGATAAAAAGCAAGGATCCACATCGTTCTCAGGGCAAACATGTCAGACAACCAAGTGTTCTTATTTAATTGGTAATCAACAATAAGTACACCCCACTCAAAATCAAAAGTCTCAGGACTGATGGAATCTGTCCACACAATTGCACAAATTCTCCATTTGAACTCATCATCACTGCACAATGCACTACTGTAACACCCTAAACTGATTTACAGAAAACTCGCAGCGGAAAAATACCCACTTAAAAAAATTCATTTCTTAAAACAACCTTGCATGTTCAGAAACCGAATCTACTAAGTATTTTTGGTGTTACATCTTAAAATATTTCTTAATACATTCGACGTAACTCATCTATATTTGATTATGTGACCGTGACCACGTACAATCCGCCTCCTCGCTCGATCTCCATCCTTTCCTTACTTCATAGGTAAAGAAGACAACCTGCATTCACCACATAGCCATTTAGTTAGTTCAATAGGTGACCTCATGTAATCTACTCATGACGCGGAAGTAAAATCCAACAATACTCTGTGATCATGTCCAAAAGCATTCTTTCAAGCTCGGGTGGGTTACCCCGACCCGAACCTCCATGTCTCCTGCAATCATACTTACATACCTGCATCTCCTATCATTCTCATAACAAAGGTTAATAACCCCACAATACATACAAGCATACAATTTCCCCATAAAATCCCACAATACATTCAAGCATATAATTCCTTCATATAACTTACTTTGACCCGTCATGTTACTCTTTCTTCGCTAATCTCTAAGGAAAATATGACGTTTCCAATCCTATACTCAATCTACACATAATTACCAACCCTTACATACATGAAACTTTCTCTCAAACCCGAACATGAGTACCCATATGTACATCACATTTTCAATCTACATAATCATGACAATCTACTTACCGTATTTGATACCATCAAACAACGTACCAATTAAACTACCTGCACATGTATCATTCCGTACTAGGATCATATTTGCAAATCCGACATTACTATTACATGCTACACCCTTACATAGCCTTACAAGTCTGAGGAAACATCCTCTGCTCATTCTTCCTCTGGTCTAAACTATCCTCTAGTCACTCAAATGTAGAATCCTCTGGTCACCAGAGGGAGAATCCTCTGGTCATCAGATGGAGAATCCTCTAGTCATCAGATGAAGAATCCTCTGGTCTAGACTATCCTCTAGTCACTCAAATGTAGAATCCTCTACTCATTTATCCCAACCACCTTCATTACCGTATGGTGAACTATGCTTGTTCACTATTAATGTTCATTCACTTGTCTTACTATAAATTACCATTTCATTCTTATTTCCCATTCTAAATTAATACATAAACATGCATTTACTAAACTAAGAGTTTAGTTCATAAGTCACTTACCTCAAGTCCTCATGTTCTTGTTTGTTTCTTTGCCTCATATTGACCCATTAGCCTTCCATGCCCAAGTCCATCCTGACATGATTCCTATCATTTCATGTCATCACATTCACATCTTGTTAGCATACATGATAGTTCACCCTATCAATTATTCCAACTCATATGTCATCTTGACTTTCAATGGTCAACCTTTATCATACATAAGACATAGATTTACAATCACATTGTTCACATCTTAAGCAATTTATCTTACCATTGTGTATGTCATATAAACCATTAAACATGTATCACATGATATCCTCAATCTCACAATCATGTTAGGAAGCATAACCATGTTAGTCATACATTGTTGACTTTTTCAGAAAGTCAACTATCAAGTATGCAACTTTCAATATTTAGACACCTATATCCATATTGATATACTACTCCATATCAATTTTACCCTAAACATTACATTAGCATGTTATAGGACACATATCATGATATGACTATTTTGGTGCACATAGAATTCATTCGACACATACTAGCGCTTTCATGATTCTACAATTGGCACTTACACATCCAAGGTTAGCCAACATCATGTAATACCAACATTTTCTTTTCTTAATAAGTTCATATACTTCACAATTAGTACACATTCATTTCTCAACTACAAATAAGAAGTAAATCCAACACTTGGTGTGCATCATACTATTCAAGCCTAGAATACAACATCCTAACGCACACTTCTTACCAAATCATATAATCCAATTAAATTCCCACATGAATACTCTCTAATACAATCCTCATGTTCACCTACTATCAATTGTATCCATTATCACATTACTTTCATATTTGTCTAGTCTTGCATACAATTTCACAAGTTAGACTAACCTAAGCATTTCATCAAACACTTGGCGTGCATACAACATTTAAAACACAATGTACAAGCATTTCATGCACACCTTCATAGCTCATAACATAAATCATCATATTTCTTCCCTACATTACATACCATTCATTTAATAGCTATCAACATAGCAAATCATCACTTTCTTTTCAATGCACTCAACAATTAACTAAGAATGGTCTTGGATTACACCAAGATCAATACCCACTTTCATCATAAGTGTAAAAACAATCTAACTAGTACAAGAATCAAGCATAGCCCTATGTAGTATCATGAATTATGGTTCCTCTAGTGTATATCAACATCTAGACACCTCCATTCTTCCTTGATTCACGTTTTTATACACACCCTAGGTTTCATCAACTCCAAGATTAACCTTAACATCAAAATCTACCAAATAAAAGGTACCTTTGGGTTTGATTGGCCTTAAATCATCCATTTCTAGCTCATGCAATGATTACTCCTTGGTTTCTTGCTAGATTTAGCTTGGTTGTTGGGTTGGGGTTGAAACCCCTTTTTCTTCTTCCTTGATGAACGACCAAAACACACACCAAGTGTGTGTTTTTGGTGTTTTCATCCTATTTAACACTTTTTAATATGGACTTTGGGTATTTGACAATTTCCACCCTCCAACTTATAACCTCTTGACTCAATCTCATTTTATTAATCCCGTCTCTCAACGTCTTTAAATGAAGCGGGTTTTCGGGGCGTTACAACTACCCACCTACAAAAACACAAAAAAAACATGGAAACAAACGCACCTAATTAGAAATTTGGACGCAGTCACATTAGAAAACATAAAATCTAACAAACGCACTCATTGATAAGTTTGGACGCACTCAGTGCAATGCACCAAAACAAACACTTTTTAGACGCACTCTTATATAAAAACAAGCGCACTCATTAATTAAACTAAAAAGTTGATACAAACCTTATCAGAAACCTTCTTCATGATATGCCACATACACAGCCTATGTCTGTTATTTTGAAAAACCAACTGGATTGCATTTTTCATAGCAGGATCTTGATCAGTTACAACCACTTTGGGATGCTTTCCAAAACATTTGGAAAACGATTGTAACAACCATGTATATGATTCAGTTGTCTCTGATGACAACAAACCTGCACCAAGTGTGACATTCCGGCAGTGGTTATCAATTCCAGTAAATGGTACAAAAACCATCTTGTACCTGCAATAACAAATTAAAAATAATTTAAAAAAAATAATAATAACATATAATAGTTGGATATCAAGCTTAAAAATTAAAATTTAAAACATACTTGTTAGTGTTAAATGTTGCATCAAACGAAATTACATCTCCAAATTCCATGTAATTCCTCTTGCATAAAGCATTCGCCCAAAATAATCCGGTTAATGCATTCTTTTGATCCACAGAATACTCAAATGAAAAATCTGGCAGGAACTTCTTCTTATCCCTAAGCCTAGACACAATCATATCTGCATCAAACTCACCAATGAAGCTGTTTAAGCCACCTATAAAGTTCTTACAATCAGTTGCAGTTGCACCTACATTCTCAAAACCTCCATACTTAGTCTTCATAATGTTAAAAGCTTTGATAGGACCCATGTTCAATGAAGACAGCTCACATATCATCTCTTCTTGAGTATGTGTCAGCTTCCTATTTGCTGCTAGAAAATGAATGTCACTTTCATGAACAAAAGGATGATTATGACCTTCCTTAAAGCCATAAACCTTGAATTTTTTTCCATCCTCAGAGTGTAGCCTAATATGTGCAGGACATCCAGTCCGGATAGAAGGCCTTTTCCTTGACTTAACATCTTTGTTAGAACTCTCTTCACCTACTTTGACTGGCTTAAAACCCTCCTTATAGCATACAAAGTACCTAAGTCTTATAAGACCTTTTCGCACATCTGACGTGCCCTTTCGAATAGAAAAACCACTAGTCTTTGCATATTTTGCATAAAACTCTTATGCATGGTTAATACTAGGAAACTCCATGTCCTTTGCAGGTTTGAGAGAAACAGGTACATCAGGGATATATGTGTTACTAGCTTGGTCATCAACAGGAACATCAGTTGCAACACCTACAAAAGCAAAAAACAAACGCACTCATTGACAAATCAAACTTGCACTTAGTAAAAAAAGTTTGCATAATCCAGACTCACTCTTTAATAAAATTAGACGCACTCATATATTATCAGTACCAGCAATAATCAACTACATTTTAAAACAGACGCACTTTGTATATAACATCAGACGCATTCATATAATTAACAGGTTAAAACTAAAAAATACCTTGAACTCTGAATTCATTGATGAGGTTCAAACTATGAATATCAACATCCTAGTTAGTGTTTTCGATCAAGTCTGAACACACATAAAAACATCATGTTAACAAATCTATCAAAACACATGTCTCTGTTTTTTGACTAAAAAACAGAGGATGATGATCATACCATGAAAAGCATTATAATCAGGCACTGGATTCGAATTCTCAGCAGAAACTCTCTGCTCTTCAAAAGACAAGTTTAAATCTGATAAACAAAAACAAAAATTAAATAAAAAACTATTGAAAATGGATTAATTAACTACGAATACACGTACCGAACATGATGAATTGATCGATTAAACTATAATCGTGATAATCAAATTGAGATTGAATCGTAATTTGATTGAAACGTAATGTGTGTGTGTGTGTGATCGTCTGTGTTTTAGAATTCAAATTCTGATTTGAAAAAATCATTTACAAAAATAACGAACGTGATTCAAGTAATCAGTTACATGTGAAAAAGTCTGGAATGCCCTTGGGTTAAACTGATATTAAGATTAATTGTAGTTTGGTTAGGTTAAATGGGGTTTGGTTAATAGGACACTTGTCATCCCCTGGTGGCTTCTTATTGCTTCTCACGTTAACAGACTTTATATCGTATACTGTCACATCCTCAAATTTCCACTGCGGGGTTTTACCGCGAGGCGCATGACCTACCAGGATCCCATAGCCATAAGTCATATGAACGAACTCTAAATGCCCAAACCATATAGTTCGTTTTCAAAAAAACAAGTTTAGTTAAGCTGCGGAAGCGTAAACCAAAATAAACCTTTTAAAAACCATGCGCAAAATAACGCGCCCAAATCAAAACCATATGAAAGAAAACGTATAAGCATGATATATAATTTAGGTGTCTGCCCAAGACCCAAATGCAGTGAACGTGCAGTGCTTCCTAATCGTGACACCGGAAGCTAACTACCTGCAAAAGCATGTAAATGGTGGGTCAACAAACAATGTTGGTGAGTTCACTAAGTAAAATAGGTGAGTAAGTAAACGCGTAGGTTTCCCAAACCACGTAACCAAGTAAAAGCGTCGATCTTCCAGACCACATAACGACAAGTAAGAACGTCGGCCTCCGCGACCACAAGTAAACAGCTAATTCACATGCCAGGGGTAGCTAACCCACTCATGATAACTAACATCGGCGAATACCGAACTACTAATGAACGAGTTCCCACAACAGGGAGTATAGTGCCTTGCGTCATTGCCCATCAACAATGACATATGTTTTAAGTTATTAGTTCACACCCATGCTCCCAGTACGATGTGAGGTTTGTTAAACCTAATAGCGCTATCAACTAGTAACCCGCTTGCCCATCCGGTAATTGATTCGGTATTTTGAAGGACTTAAATGATAGGGTTGGTTTAGTTCATCAAGGACATTTAGCATGAATTAGTAACAGTAGATTCACCCCGTGAACCATGCACCCCAAAACCCGGGATGTGTAAAACTAGTCCCAAACCGGACTAGAAACGTTAAGTAAGTTGTCTCAACCCGAGACGCATGCTTTTGAGAAAAAGTAGTGAAACTCACCTTAGGTTGCAAGCAAAAATATCCAAACTCCAAAGTAATAGAGACTCGCTACCGACTCCCTATTATATGTGTCACTATGTGAGTACATGTGCATAACCAATACACCATATAATTCGTTTATTCGAAACTTTCAAAAGTTCAAAACCGTGTAGTGACACCTAGTGACTCTACATACACAAGTATGTCCTACGTATCCCGTTGGTGATCGTAGTGATTATTATGAGTTTAATACATCAAATACATCTCATACAAGTTTCCACACAAGTACATGTCAAATACATACCACATACAACTCCAAATAGTCACATAAAGATCCCGTACACAATCTGCGTTTTTAGGACAGATTGTGAGCTGTGAAAATTAAATTATTTAAAATACTTAACGAATGAATTAAAGTCCCAAATTTTTACTGAGTATTCACGGGAATTCGGTTGCAAACACATATTTTTGTTTTGTCTTAAAACCAAACACAAAAATTATGAAAATTCGTACAACACAGCTATGTCCAGAAAATTTCCACAACAGGTCAGTTTAGTAGAAAAATTCTCAAAACTTGTGTATTCATCCAAACGGGATGAATCCACTTGGAAAAGTCGATTTTTTCCAATGTTGACCTACTGTAAAAATTTCGTAACTTAATTCCTTGTAAATCTCAAGTTATGACCATTTAAAGTTGACTCAATTTACAAATCCGAAATTCTGATATAACCTCTAATCAAATAAAAATCCAAAAACGACTCAAACGATGTTCAAATCTGATGGTTTTGCCCATTATGAAAAGCTAAGACTATGTACATCACAATCATGCAAAGGAATCATCAAAACAATCAATTTAACATTGCAACACAGACCCTACAATACATCATAACGAATCTGCCAGAAACTGAAACTTGCATCCCAAGTTATTCACAAACCCTAATTATGCATAAAAATCTCTAATACATGCATAATCCATATTATCATGATCAAACACATATATTATCATACAAAAACCCTAATTATGATTACTAACAACAATCATCATCATCATCAAATCATCATGAACATTCAAGAACTCCTACTTATACATAAATGTGATTATTATACATGCATGATCCATGATTTTTAAAACTTTTTCAAGCATTACTAATTATTAAAAACATGTAAAAATTATACCTTTCAATGCAAGATTCATCAAAGCCTAGAGATTACACCCAAACAAGCTTGAAGGAATGAATAAGATTGATGTTTGTTGAAAAGTGAGAGAGAAGGGGGTGGGGGTACCTCACGACGCAAGAGGGATTAGGGTTAGGGTTCTTTATTTTTTTTTTGTTCCATAATTATAAGGAGGTTTAGCTTGTTGCCCAAGTAATTGGGTATTAGGGCCCTTCTAGTCCATTAACCTGACCCGTTAATCATGTTCTAGTCCAATACCGGGCCCGATGATATTAATCACTCTAAATTGCATAAAAACTATTGTTTTTATTATTTCTTGAGATATTAATCATCAAGTGCACGTAATTTGCATGGTTTACGTATTAACCTTCAATCAAGTGATAATTCACATAAACACATAATTCACATAATTCACATAAGCAGGCACTTCACGTTCATCATGATTCAATTGCACATATTATTATTATGTATGCCATATAATTCATCAACGTTCAGGATACAGGACTCGTGTGTGTGTTCAACAATGATTTTCCTATTTAACGCATATGTTAATATCATCTAACACATGTTAGGCCTACTTAACTAACCCTAGTTAAGTATCTAACCACGTATGAACATGTAAGTTAACTAGAGTTCAGTAAAAGTATTAACCTGAAAATGCGGGGTGTCACATCATCCCCAAGTTGAAAAGAATTTCGTCCCGAAATTCAGCAAGTAAACAATAAAGCCAGCTATAAAAATGTGTGCTTGGTTCCCGGATGTCACATCATCACCAAGTTGAAAGGAATTTCGCCCCGAAATTCACTTTGAAAGAGCTTCTTTATGTTCCGCGTTTGATCTATGTACGATTTCAGGTTCAGTAAAGAGATGTGGGTATTTGAGTCACATTTGATCCCTGCGTTCCCACGTGTATTCCGGTCCTAGACGGGAATTCCATCATACCATAACAATCTCTTTGATATAGATGTTAGCCAGCTTCTCCAGCTTGTCTATGTCCTTTATTGCAAGAAAATGTGCTTATTTGGTCAAACGATCGACGATGACCCAAATCATGTTGTGCCCACTTGGTGTTCTTGGGAGCTTTGTGATAAAGTCCATAGAAATTCCATCCCATTTCCACATAGGGATTTCTGGTTGCTGGAGCAAGCCTAAAGGTTTCTGATATTCAATCATAACCTTAGCACATGTCAGGCATTTACTAACATAAGTAGCTATCTCTGCTTTCATGTTTGGCCACCAGTAAAGAGTTTTGAGGTCTTGGTACATTTTATCCTAACCAGGATGTATCGAATAACGAGATGTGTGAGCCTCATCGAGCACTAGTTGTCTGAGATCCCCAAAACGTGGAATCCAGACCCGATTCATGAAGTATTGAAGGCCATCTGTCTTCAGTTCCAGGTGTTTATCAGCACCGTGCAAAGTTTCAAGCCTAATGCTTTCCTCTTTCAAAGCCTCGCCCTGGGCTTTACGTATTTTATCAGGCAGATTAAAATGTATGGTAAGTTGTAAGGCTCGCACTCGTTTAGGTTTCGTTTCCTTACGACTCAGGGCATCTGCTACTACATTAGCCTTCCTTGGATGGTATCTGATGGCACAGTCATAATCATTCAGGAGTTCGACCCATCGACGTTGTCGTATTTTCAGCACCTTCTGATCGAATATGTGTTGGAGGTTCTTATGGTCAGTGAAAATCGTACACTATGTTCCATTAAGATAGTGCCTCCAAATTTTAAGAACGAAAATCACCGCTCCTAGTTCCAAGTCAGGGGTGATGTAATTCTTCTCCCGAACCTTCAGTTGTCGTGAAACTTACGCGATCACCTTTTCGCGTTGCATCAAAACACACCCTAAACCTTGGATGGATGCATCACAGTATACCACAAAGTCTTCTGTACCCTCAGGTAGTGATAATATAGGTGCACTGCAAAGTTTTGCCTTCAATAACTGAAAAGCAGATTCTTGGGCATCTCCTCACTTGTAAGTAATCCCCTTCTGTGTCAAAGCAGTGAGGGGTTGAGCGATCTTTGTGAATCCCTCAATGAACCTGCGATAATATCCCGCAAGACCAAGGAACTATCGCACCTCTGTAGGAGTCTTAGGAGCCTCCCACTTTTTAATCGCGTCAATCTTGGTGGGATCGACATGTATTCCTGCCTCGTTCACCACGTGACCCAAGAATTGGACCTCATGAATCCAGAAGTCACACTTAGAAAATTTTGCATATAGCTGCTCATTTCTCAGGAGTTCCAAGATCAGTCGCAGGTGTTGCTCATGCTCTTCCATGCTCTTGGAATAGATCAAGATGTCATCTATGAACACTATGACATATTTGTCCAAATAAGGCTTGCACACACGGTTCATAAGGTCCATGAACACAGCTGGTGCGTTGGTTAGCCCAAATGGCATTACCAAAAATTCATAGTGCCCATAACGAGTTCGAAAGGCTGTCTTCGCCACATCCTCCTCTCGGACTCTTAGCTGGTGATACCCTGACCTCAAGTCAATTTTGGAATAGAAACTCGACCCTTGAAGCTGGTCGAACAGGTCGTCAATACGAGGCAAAGGGTAGCGGTTCTTAATTGTCACCTTATTCAATTCCCGGTAATCGATACACATACGGAAACTCCCGTCCTTCTTCTTAACAAATAAGACGGGGGCTCCCCAAGGTGAAGAACTAGGTCTAATGAAACCTCTATCCAATAGCTCTTGGAGTTGGGTAGATAGTTCTTGGAGTTCGCCTGGTGCTAGGTGGTACAGTGCACGCGCAACTGGGGCCGCTCCTGGTGCAAGATCAATTTGAAATTCCACTTGACGTACAGGTGGAAGTCCAGGTAGTTCCTCTGGGAAGACATCTGGAAAATCCCGAACTACAGGAATGTCCTCAATTTTTGTTTCCACTTCTGCTCGAGTATCAGAAATGTTTGCCAATATGGCTGGGTAGCCCTTCCGAATGCACTTCTGGGCTTTCAAGTAAGAGATGATGCCCACCATGGAACCACCACAATCACCCTGGATAGATAAGAGTTCTCCACTAGGGAGAGGGATACGAACAATTTTCTCCTGACAGAGAATTTCAGCGTGTTGCTTGGACAACCAGTCCATGCCAATCACAAGATCAAAGCTTCCTAGGGTGATAGGTAAGAGGTTGATGGCAAACAATTGTCCATCTAGTTCGAGCTTACAGTCACGATGAATATGGGTTACCTCAACAGGGTTCCCATCAGCTAACTCTATAGTGCACGGGGTATCAAGAAGAGTAGGAACCATCCCTAGTTGTTTGCTAAGTTTCGATGACACAAAACTATAGTCTGCACCAGTATCATATAAAACAGAAGCAAGAGTGTCGTTTAAAGAACACGTACCCATCTCGACATTGTTAACAGTCCTAGCTTCCCCAAAGCCAATCACAAATGCTCTTCCACGAGCCCCATTGTTGTTGTTGCCATTGTTGTTGTTGAAGGACTTATACCTCACACTATCCCACGTTCTCTTGCTATCACCAAAAGTAGAAGATAAAGCACCATGCTTCGAAAAAGTACCATGCTCAACAGCCTCACCAGTGAGCTTGCGAGCCAGGTGAAAGATTTATTAGATTCTTGGTAGGTGAGCTGTAGTGGCCATGCCACGAATCTGAGAGACACACCCCTTTGGTATGAAGCTCGGTAGGTTAAATAGAATTAAGCATATAGTAGTTATCTCCTGTAGCTTTGTAGTGTAGGCTTCGATCTCAGGCCCAATCGTCTTTAGATAAAAAAAATTTCTAAATTTCGTCACGGGGGTTACATTCTCCACCCAAGTATCTGTAACTCATCGAGTGTGCATGTAGCATACATTACCCCATCCTGCCTGGGGCAAATGCACATGGCCAAGACTTATACTATCGAAGCAATCAGACGGTCTACTTCAGTTCTGTTGGAGTTATCGAGGTTTACCACCAATAAAATCCTTGAAAATACGATGGCAGGTTGTTGTTGTTGTGGCATGTGCGTTCAAGGTGTAAGAAAGTTCAAATGTTGGAGTCAGGGGAAATGAATGATTTAGCAAGATGAATCTTTACTAGTTTGGAAGATGCGAGGGCCTCAACCACCCTATCGTTGATTATAAGAGCACAGTCTTATCTAAGTTAACAAAGGGAAAGGAAAGGACAGGACAGACAGGTAAGAAAAATTAAGAGTCAATCGTCGCCCCGCTCTGTCTAGATAGTAGAGCCTTCATTCTCACTTTCCATGTGTTCGTCCTGCTCAGGTTTTCCTTTCGTCCCTTCTCCGCATGTATCAGTGTTATATGGACCTAGTAGCGTATAGTCTCCTACTCCGGTTCTGTGTAAGACAGTTCATTGGTCAGCTTCATCATTCGTTCCTCCAATCGTGGCTGTCAGTCATTAGTAGGTTTCGTCTTCCCTTGAAATGTTGCACTACGTCGTAGGCCGTTACACAACTCCTCAAAAGTGTGAGTAACAAGTTCTGACCTGATGTGTTCCCGTGAATTTACTATAAACTCACAATGAATAGGGATATGCAAGTCGTACAATCGCTCGCTAATACTGGGCGTAAGGGTACTAGAGTAAGAATAAAATTCTATATGAGTAACCCAGTCTCGTCTGAGTTTCAAATGAGGGTAAGAAAGGTCAAACAACAAGGAACAGAAACTAATTGTCTCCTTGCTCATTGAAAAAGGATAAGTCTCAGTATTTGTCTTTCTTCGAATATGATTCGTTTTAATGGTACCACATCATGCGCATCGTGCAGCTTTCCTGTGTACGCGCGCCACAACGCTCGCAAGGGCTTCCTCCCTTGTACAATTGTTGTTTCCACATCCACGAGGTTTGTTAGGATACTACTCCCAGTAATGCGCCACCTAGTGTAACCCTGGGTTCCCACCATTGACGTGTTCAGAATTAGGTCTAGAACTAGAAGATAACATATCTCCCGAGATCATATGTTGTAGATATATGTAGCTAAAAGCTAGTTGTGCACTTAAGTTGTGAGTGTACTTATGCTATGATGATTATAGACTAGACTCAAATTTCCACTGCGGGGTTTTACCGCGAGGTGCATGACCTACCAGGATCCCATAGCCATAAGTCATATGAACGAACTCTAAATGCCCAAACCATTTAGTTCGTTTTCAAAAAAACAAGTTTAGTTAAGCTGCAGAAGTGTAAACCAAATTAAACCTTTTAAAAACCATGCGCAAAACAACGCGCCCAAATCAAAACCATATGAAAGAAAACGTATAAGCATGATATATAATTTAGGTGTATGCCCAAGACCCAAATTCAGTGAACGTGCAGTGCTTCCTAATCGTGACACCGGAAGCTAACTACCTGCAAAAGCATGTAAATGGTGGGTCAACAAACAATGTTGGTGAGTTCACTAAGTAAAATAGGTAAGTAAGTAAAAGCGTAGGTTTCCCAAACCACGTAACCAAGTAAAAGCGTCGATCTCCCAGACCACATAACAACAAGTAAGAACGTCGGCCTCCCCGGCCACAAGTAAACAGCTAATTCACATGCCAGGGGTAGCTAACCCACTCATGATAACTAACACCGGCGAATACCGAACTACTAATGAACGAGTTCCCACAACAGGGAGTATAGTGCCTTGCGTCATTGCCCATCAACAATGACATATGTTTTAAGTTATTAGTTCACACCCATGCTCCCGGCACGATGTGAGGTTTGTTAAACCAAATAGCGCTATCAACTAGTAACCCGCTTGCCCATCCGGCAATTTATTAGGTATTTTGAAGGACTTAAATGATAGGGTTGGTTTAGTTCATCAAGGACATTTAGCATGAATTAGTAACAGTAGATTCACCCCGTGAACCATGCACCCCAAAACCCGGGATGTGTAAAACTAGTCCCAAACCGGACTAGAAACGTTAAGTAAGTTGTCTCAACCCGAGACGCATGCTTTTGAGAAAAAGTAGTGAAACTCACCTTAGGTTGCAAGCAAAAATATCCAAACTCCAAAGTAATAGAGACTCGTTACCGACTCCCTATTATATGTGTCACTATGTGAGTACATGTGCATAACCAATACACCATATAATTCGTTTATTCGAAACTTTCAAAAGTTCAAAACCGTGTAGTGACACCTAGTGACTCTACATGCACAAGTATGTCCTACTTATCCCGTTGGTGATCGTAGTGATTATTATGAGTTTAATACATCAAATACATCTCATACAAGTTTCGACACAAGTACATGTCAAATACATACCACATACAACTCCAAATAGTCACATAAAGATCCCGTACACAATCTGCGTTTTTAGGACAGATTGTGAGCTGTGAAAAACAAATTATTTAAGTACTTAACGAATGAATTAAAGTCTCAAATTTTTACTGAGTATTCATGGGAATTCGGTTGCAAACCCATTTTTTTTGTCTTAAAACCATACACAAAAATTATGAAAATTCGTACAACACAGCTATGTCCAGAAAATTTCCACAACAGGTCAGTTAAGTAGAAAAATTCCCAAAAATTGTGTATTCATCCAAACGGGGTGATCCACTTGGAAAAGTCGAGTTTTTCCAATGTTGACCTACTGTAAACATTTCGTAATTTAATTCCTTGTAAATCTCAAGTTATGACCATTTAAAGTTGACTCAATTTACAAATCCGAAATTCTGATATAACCTCTAATCAAATAAAATTCCAAAAACGACTCAAACGATGTTCAAATCTGATGGTTTTGCCCATTATGAAAAGCTAAGACTATGTAAATCACAATCATGCAAAGAAATCATCAAAACAATCAATTTAACATTGCAACACAGACCCTACAATACATCATAACGAATCTGCCAGAAACTGAAACTTGCATCCCAAGTTATTCACAAACCCTAATTATGCATAAAAATCTCTAATACATGCATAATCCATATTATCATGATCAAACACATATATTATCATACAAAAACCCTAATTATGATTACTAACAACAATCATCATCATCATCATCAAATCATCATGAACATTCAAGAACTCCTACTTATACATATATGCGATTATTATACATGCATGATCCATGATTTTTAAAACTTTTTCAAGCATTAATAATTATTAAAAACATGTAAAGATTATACCTTTCAATGCAAGAGTGCTCAAAGCCTAGAGATTACACCCAAACAAGCTTGAAGGAATGAATAAGATTGATGTTTGTTGAAAAGTGAGAGAGAAGTGGGTGGGGGTACCTCACGGCGCAAGAGGGATTAGGGTTAGGGTTCTTTATTTTTTTTTGTTCCATAATTATAAGGAGGTTTAGTTTGTTGCCCAAGTAATTGGGTATTAGGGCCCTTCTAGTCCATTAACCTGACCCGTTAATCATGTTCTAGTCCAATACCGGGCCCGATGATATTAATCACTCTAAAGTGCATAAAAACTATTGTTTTTATTATTTCTTGAGATATTAATCATCAAGTGCACGTAATTTGCATGGTTTACGTATTAACCTTCAGTCAAGTGATAATTCACATAAACACATAATTCACATAAGCACGCACTTCACGTTCATCATGATTCAATTGCACATATTATTATTATGTATGCCATATAATTCACCAACGTTCAGGATACAGGACTCGTGTGTGTGTTCAACAATGATTTTCCTATTTAACGCATATTTTAATATCATCTAACATATGTTAGGCCTACTTAACTAACCCTAGTTAAGTATCTAACCACGTATGAACATGTAAGTAAACTAGAGTTTAGTAAAAGTATTAACCTGAAAATGCGGGGTGTCACATATACTTTCTCTTCAAATAATATTAAAAAAGAAATAAAGAGAAATAGTGTCACCCAAAATATACCCATTATCATTCTCCCCACTTGAAAAGAACTCGTCACCAAGTTCCTAGGGTAGAGAATTTTAGTTGATGAATTGTTTCGCTTCTTCTCCGCCAACTTTGTTTCACATGTTCATCGATTAAAAATTTTGTTGATATGAAATTTAGTTGATGAATTTTAGTGAAGCACTTGTCAACCTTTTTTTTATTTTGACAAGATGCTGATATCTATTTCACGCTCCCAGTACCTGTTTAGCTCACAATGCGATGTTGAATAGCCCTGTGGTAACCAACCTTATGATTTTTGTGAACGTTTCTTCAACTTACAATCATGGCACGGAGTTTTCAACGATTGTGTCAAGTTTGTTTACCTTAATGTAAAGATCATCTGACGCACGCCACAATCAATCATACTATCTCCACCATAGGGGTTCATTTACTCAAATGTAGCAACCTATTAGGATACTAATGAACTTTGATGCCACCTGACGTAGAACCAAAGCGATAAAGTGTTATATACATTCTAGTAAACGTTTAGAGAAAACCCAAATGAGAGAAAATTATTATAACAGCAAACATTGTCCTAAACATTATAAATAAACTTTTTTATAGACTAGTCCACTAGCCTACACATTAAATTCACTCAATGTAACCGAAATATTAAATAGTGATGAAATTAAAATAAAGGTCATTTCCAAAATATTAATTTTGGTTAACATGGCCTACACTGTAGAATAAGTTATATATTAATGATAAAAACCAACAATACAAATAAAAATAAACTATTAAAAAGATTTTATTATAATTATTTTTCATTCCTATGGATTTGTAAAGGAGTCACTTATTTGAATCGTATGTCTTCGGTTCATGCTTATGTATGTATATTTTAATTACTATTACTGATTATCAATATATTTATAGTTCTTGTAATTGTACAATACATTAACGGTTTCATTGTTTCGCCGTTAAAAGTTAACGGTGTTATCTCTACGTTAAAAGTTAACGGTGTTATCTCACCTTTGTTGGGGCCACGTGTATAGTGTTGGATACATGCCTTATAACTATTGGGCCGCTTTCTTTTACACGTGTCCTACTGTTCTCACACACTTACTTCTTTTCCTTAAGATGACAGGAGAGGAGAGAGAGTGAGAGAGGAAACCTCATAGTACCTGTAACATCCGGCCCCTCTCATCATCAATATTGTCCGCTTTGCCCCGATGGGTTGCCCATCCAGAGCTCACGGATTTGTTTTTGGTTGCCCCAGTGGAGACTTCCCAGGAGGTCACCCATCGTGAAACTGCTCCCACCTGAGGACGCTTAATTGTGGAGTTCTCCTCTCATCCACTAACATTAATCCCCAAAACGCGTTGGTGATTTAAGAGGCATTGGATTACATATGAACAAATGATCTCTCCTGGCCACGACCGATGTGGTATTTTCCGGGGGTGTCACATTCACCCCTGTTAGAGTCTCATCGTCCCTGATGAGGTATACACCCACCATCCCGAACGGCACAGGAGTGGCTCTGATACCATCTGTAACACCCGGCCCCTCTCACCACCAATATTGTCCGCTTTGCGCCGATGGGTTGCCCATCCAGAGCTCACGGATTTATTTTTGGTTGCCCCGGTGGAGACTTCTCAAGAGGTCACCCATCTTGAAACTGCTCCCACCTGAGCACCCTTAACTGTGGAGTTCTCCTCTCATCCACTAACATTAATCCCCAAAACGCGTTGTTGATTTAAGAGGCATTGGATTACATATGAACCAAGGATCTCTCCTGGTCACGGCCAATGTGGGATTTTCCTGGGGTGTCACAGTACTACACCCAATCCACTCTCAATCCTCCTTCTTTTTCATGGAAATGTCTCCGATACCACCACCATGTCTCTGATATGTGGTCATCTATATCTATGTCGAGGCGGCGATGGTTATGAAGTCAGTAGCAACTTTGACGGATGGTGGCCAGGTGGTGATAACTGTATTGATGCTGATACTGCGACAACACCTCACTCACCGGCTCCGTCACTGTCAAAACTCAAAACCACTGCTACCGCTACCAAAAGCCCGATGGTGGACCTGAAAGTACAGTTTTTCATCTTCAAATTCAGTTGGTTATTTGGATTTAGATGCCATTTAATTTGTTTCTAGAATTTTATTTCATTCAGTTAAATAACCAAAATGGAGAGTAAATGGATTGAAACACAAGCTTTTATGGATTTTTATTTAGTCAGTATTGATTTGGCATCTCCTGTGACTTGATCATTTGGACGTGTTACATCTCGCACGTTTTGTTTAAACGAAATAGTGTCAGATTTTGTTTCTCGATTTCAATTTGTTATCATTGTTCTTCCCTTTTTATTTGATTTTTGTCTCATGATGCTTCGAATTGTTTTGTTTGTCTACCCATTTGTTCGATTTCTTTTTGGATTTGTTCGGTTTTTGCTAATTTCAACTACAAAATGTGCCGAGAATCATTTGTTTCATATTTTGAAAAACCCTCTATGTCCATCCACGAATTAAACAATTTCAATGTAACTGGACTAAAATTGTCATCATAACAAAACATATCTATGATCTACAATAGAAAGATCCAAAACTACAACTTTGATATTAAGAATACAATTAAACAACTCTTCCAACAACAATAATCTATCAAGTTTGCTAAGTTTAGTGCAACTAGCATTTATTCGAGTAAATTAAAGCCATCAAGAGGAATATAAACCAACAAAGCCTCATCCATAAGCTTAGGTAGTGGGAGTGGGGTGGGGTTTGTCCGGTAGTTAAGGGATATATATTAGTGATTTTATTGACGGGGTAATTTAGTCTTTAAAAAAAAGACGACATAAATAGATGGAGTTTATGTGGGTGAGTCTAATTGAAACAAAAATAAAAACCATTGGTATTGTCTTGACAAGATTTAAACAAATGGACTGAAATAGTAATTTTCAGCAAACCACAGGGAAAAATTAATAATTTACTCTTCAATTTTTTATACGAGGGGTGGTAAGGCTTGAAATACAAACTTATCCCTCATGTTCCATGCACGTGTGGAGTAATTAACAAACTATCAATAATAATGATTACAATATATAGAGATAAACCTGGCCCATGGGCCTCTACTAATAAACCCTAAATACTATAATATCATAGTTAGGACCACCGATAAATAATGTAAAGATTTCAAACCTAGGGACCAATAGTGTTAAAGATGGATGGAAATTAATGTTCGGAGTAAACCTTGGGGATAGAAATTGTAGTTTACTCCTTTCCAGAACATAAAAACAGTGGTGGTAAACCAATTCAAGAAACAAAATAATACTATGTTTTAAAATTATGTTTTCTTATTTCTTTTCTTGTGTTCATAAGCTTTTGCTTGCTTCCGATCACCACCACAACACCACCAAACTCCACCAGAAACCAACACAGATCATTCTAGTTTAACTTGTGCATACACAACCCATGCTAAAATTGATTCTAAAATTTGTAAATGCTGAAATTTGCGAGAGGTGACCGGATATTTAAGTACTCATGAGTTACTACTTTATCAAGTAATATTATTAATGTTAAATTGGAACGGTTTAGATTAATTGATATGCTTTCCGTATCCATAAGATTTTACTTACAATAACTTAGAACATGTGATGTCTCAAATAAAAAACATAAATTTATACTGAATAGTAAAATCCATATTTGCATCTTTATGGTCAATATGTAATCTTAAATGGTAAGTTCAAATAGTGTTTTTGGCTTAATGGTAACCATATATGCGTAAATCATATCAAGTGTATTCTAGATACCTATCTTGGAACAAAATCAGATATTGAAACCTCATTTACAGAATATTGGGATGATCCTAAACCACTGCTCCCAGTCAAAGAACTATGCTCGTTTAGGAGTGGCACTTCAGGATCAAAGTTACTTCGGATGAAAAAAGCAGGTTCTTCTGGAATGGGAAGTGTCATAGAGAAGCTATTAAGCATAAGAACAACTGAAGCCATGGTTGGCCTATCAATAACTTTTTCTTGAACACATAATAACCCAATATGGATACTTCTAATGATGTCATGCAATGGACCCGGTCCTGTTTTCAATGTGGGATCTATTATGTCTACTGTTGTCCCGTTCCTCCAGCTTTTCCATGCCTAAAATATATTAGCAGTTTTGTATTCAAGATTCACATATAGTACAAGGAAAAGTAAGATTTGTAGTTGAATATATTTCCTCAAAACAATATGATCCCCTTGGTATATATATTGGTTAGATTTCATATAAAGGGTAGGTACTTACAAAGCTAAGAATATCTTCCCTTTTGTCTCTGATCTTAAAACATTGATTCTTTTGACCGGTTACCATTTCTAATACTAACATTCCATAGCTAAAGACATCTGACTTTATTGAGAATTGCCCATGCATGGCATATTCAGGAGCCATATATCCGCTGTAAAAGTACATGAGAATAAAGTTAGCACTTGCGTACATATTTACATGGCTTGATGTTAATTTTTAGTATAAGAAACTTAATAGTCGCGAAGAAACCCTCTTTTAGTGACAAACGACCATGATATTTACATATTTACATGGCTTGATATTTATTTTTAGTATAAGAAACTTAATAGTCGCGAAGAAAACCTCTTTTAGTGACAAACGATCATGATATTTAGCAACCCTTGGTGAAGGTATGCACGAAGGTAAAATCCTAAGCGGTTAATGTCGGAAAATATCGGTTTTCGCGGTGAGATATCGGTGGGATATCGGTAATTTTTATATCATGCAAAATCCATATATATAGAAGTTTAACACTAACAATTAAATATAATCCCCTACAATTAACAGATTGACCTCTTGCAACATGCAAAACGATAACAATTGTAGCAAGTGGGAACTTATTAAGACTTTAAACACTAATATTTAACACTGACAATTAACAATTAAGACTTAAAACACTAACAACATCAATAAGAAGCAAGATAAATAGAAGAACTAATAAGAAAGATACTAATATCAGGAATATCGGTGATATATCAGTCAAAAATCGGTAAGATATCGGTCAAATATCGGTCAATATCACCGATATTTATCGGTACAGAATATCGGTAAAAATATCGGTATCAATATATCGGTTGATGACCGATAACCGATATATCGGACCGATATAGCGGATATATCGGTGATATTCACTGCTTAGGTAAAATCACTAATTCATGTTTGTAATGGTTATAGGCTTCTATATAATACGTTTTGTGATTTAATGGCTAGTCTTTGTAAAACACGTTTTAGGAAAAAAAAACCACAATTGCAGCTTACACTTGTTTGTGATAAGGGATGACCAAACTTCTAGCAATAGCTGAAATGTATTAGAGAGAGGATTGAAATGAAAAAAATGAAGAAGGTTTAGATGTCCATTAGTTATAATTAAAACTATAGTAACGTTATATCAATGAATCTCTTATAAAGAAAGTGTACTTACTAGGTTCCAACAATCCGGGTTGTATCTCCTTCGGTCTCCTCGGTTCTAAACAATCTTGCCATTCCAAAATCAGCAATTTTAGGATTCATTTGTGCATCTAACAAAATATTACCAGCTTTCATATCACGATGAATTATCCTTAGACGGGAATCTTCATGAAGGTATAATAATCCCTTTGCAATGCCTTTAATGATACTATATCGCTTTTCCCAATCAAGAAGCATGCGTTTAGTTGAATCTACAAACACCATCATTTATATGTTATTAGAACATATGTTCATTTGGTCATTAGGATAATATTTGTGACATGAAAGAAGTTGTTTCAGTTTTGAACTTTCCACGTGTAAACCATTTAATTTTTGCCTTTAGTTGTCATTTTGTTTATGTTTCTTCTATGCAATTTCTAATATCCAAAACATAGTGTGCTTAAAGTAACTTACCAAATATAAATTGATCAAGACTTGCATTTGGCAAGAACTCATAAATGAGAAGTCGTTCACTTCCTTCTACACTAAAGCCTAGCAGGCGAACCAAATTACGATGTTGAAGTTTTGCAACTAGCAAAACCTCATTTTTAAATTCTAAGTCACCTTGGCCAGAATCCAATGCCAGCCTCTTCACTGCTATTTGGTTCCCATCTTCAAGCGTACCCTAAATATCACATGACAGTATATAAAGCAACGCATAAATATTATCCTGCATCTTGATTACTACAACAAATATGTTGTCTCGACACTCTTGCTACGTGTTGTTCTCAATTCAGTGGCGAAGCTTGAATCGCCGGGGGGGGGGGGGGGGGTCAATAATATTAAATTTTTGGGCATAATACTTGTAAATTTATACTATTGAGCCAAAAAAAGGGGTACCGCTGGTCTCTTCTCTATCCTTCCCCTGGTTCTCATGTTACATGCATTTAAGAAAACTCATCTTTTAACACTTACAAATTTATAATCGTGTAAAAGTAGAAAGTAAGTAGCATAAGAAATTAGGCCTTGACGGCCTCATAGGTGTTTTAAGAAAACTGGTATGAGCCTTTAGGTCCGTATAAACATACAACCACATATAAAAGTATACAACTCATGAAATAGAAGATCGTACAAACTTATTGCCAATTTATCAGTACACTTTAGAATTAACCTTCTACACTTTTTTAAGTATAAAAGTTTTTTTATGATATACGCTTATAAGTGCAAACCTTGTTTTAAACAATTATAAATATAATTTTTTTTTATGTCTTTTTTTTTTGTAATATTCTTGCTTATAAATATAAGCTTTTTGTATGTTTACAAGTCATGAAGTTAATGTCTTATTGTTTAGAACGAGACACGTATGTAAAGATACGTGGAAGTAATGTCTTTGTTTACTGATAATTACCAAATATCGGTTGGTCCGTACCTTGTAAACCGTTCCAAAACCGCCTCGTCCAAGCTTATTGTCTTCTGAAAAGTCATTAGTTGCTGCTTTCACGCTATTAAAGTCATATTGCAATGATTCTAAGGTGCTAATATCCACAGTTCCGACTATCCAAAAGAAAGAAGAGTTAGAAGTTGCTTTCGGGATAATATGTGACTCAAATAGATGTAACATTGTTTCGGGACAATATGTGACCATTAACGCTTACCACTAGTAGTACTATTACTTCGAATAACTATGGGAGGTAATGGAGGCATCGTTTGCTTCTTCTTCCTCAATCGCATAACGAGAAAAAGTAAAGTGAGAATGACAGTCACAATCACAATAATTATTACCACAATTCGTGTCGTGCTGTTCTTTTTGCCTGCAAAATAATAAAGTGTTGGGTTGAACCAAGTTTAGTTTCATGTTTTAGCAAAACTAAAAAAACCAAGTATCTAAAAACGTGAATAAGTAGAAAGTTAATGAAAATGTGTTGATTCTTTTCAACTTTAGCATGCCGTTACTACACAAGATGTAACTAAGTTACATAATTGATCCACTTATTTATGAAAATAAATAAGGCGGCAATTTCTTATACTCTTATTCAAATTGAGAAAAATATTATATATCTTTGTTGCAAAACTTCCAATGCATAATAAAAATCAAATTACCTTCGCGCGGTGCATAAAAAAGTTGATTTATGGAAGAGTCAATCACACGGATAATTCTTGTACTTTGTTTGTGCAACTTTTGTCATCACAAATTTCGAAATAACAAAGATGTTAGTTGTTGTTTGTAATTTATAAGACTGACCGTTGTGGTCCGTAAGCGACCAGCCGCGAGCCACAATTTAATACACGTAGATAGCTGGCACCGCAACACTTGATCGTTAAATATGACCGTTGGAGGTCAAAAAAGGACCGTTGGGGTGGAATTCAATATTTTGAACAATATTCTCGGATATTCAATATTTACATATATTTATTAATAAAAAGTGTTTCCCAAAATATATATATTAACAATGGTAGGTTTCATATTTTTTTTCTCTGTATTTTTTAAATTTTCCGGAAAAAAGTTCATATTATATTATTATTACAAAAATTACAAGAAAGTCAATAAATGCTAACAAAATCAATCATGCAATAATTATGCTATATGGTAATTTGAAGAGATGAATGTATTCATTTAAATTGACTCTCATTCAATTGTTAATAAATGTTAACCAAATCAATCATTCAACTGGCAATAAATTAGTAACTTATTGAAAATTTTAATTTAACTTTGGTCAACAATTTCCAACGATAAACACGATATTTAAGTTAATCATTAATATAAAGAAAAATTGGATTATCACTTTCCTAAAATATATACGATATTTAAATTAATAATAATAACATTAGTATTTTCATTTATTTTAAATATATTTAATAAAATTTACAAATTTGGGATCAAATGCAATTTTGTAACAATATTCTCGGATATAAACTTATATACAAGTATGTGCAAAACAAATTAATTGGTTTTTGATATTCGATATGAATCATATGTGTTACAAAAGACTTATTATTATTATGAATCCTATAACTTTATATTAGTGTTCCTTTGTCCATCATCATGTAATAAAATAGTAATGAAATTCTTCCTATAATTGTAATGAGATGTATAATATTTACATGTATTTATTATTAAAAGTATTTCCCAAAATATATATATTTACAATAACAATGCTAAGTTTCATATTTTGGTTCTCTGATTTTTTAAATATTCGGAGACAACAACAAAAAAATACTATATTATTATTACAAAAATTACCTTAAATTCATAACCCAACCTTTATATAATGATGGTATTCATTTACATTGACCCTCATTCAATATCCAACAAATGCTAACCGAATCAATCATGCAATAATGGTGCTAAATGGTAATTTGAGAAGATTAATGTATTCATTCGCATTGATTCTCATTCAATTGTCAATAAATGCTAACAAAATCATTCATTCAATTGTCAATAAATTAGGAAATGATTGAACTTTTTAATTTAACTTTGCTCAATAATATAACTATTTTTATTTAAATATGTTTAATAAACTTTAAGACATTTTCTTTATCAAATCTTTATATAAATAAAAAAAATAACAAATTAAAACCATAATACAATCGAACTGATCCTTGAGCATAACAGAAAAACCTTATCTGTTTTTAATTTATGGAACTTTGATGATGGTAAATTGTATTATGTTTATTTGTTTTTCATTATCTTACACTAGACTTATTAGTAATGAAATATCATTTTGTCTTATTTATTTATATGTTAATATCTTCTTATATTATAATATATACTATTACAGTTTATTATAAGTAACAATATGAACTAAAAACCAATTCATTAACATAAATGGTTTTCATTTTAAAATTAACGCTATCATATCATCTTTACAATAAATTGACCCTCATTCAACTGTCCATAAATGCTTACGAATTCAATCATGTAATAATTGTGCTTAATGGTAATTTGAAGATATTAATGTATTCATTATTTTTATATGTTTTGTTTTAACTTGTATTAAATATAATAACTATTGTAGCTTGCCTAAGATTGCTCAGTGTAGCATAATGCTCAAATGTTCATTTCAATTTTAGGAAATATGATGGTTAGTATCTGGTGAATTACGTTGACTATCCTCGAAAAGCAAATTCACTCACCTGGAACATTAGATTTGTGTATGGTGTAGAAACAGATCACAACGTCAACATTCCATATCTTATATTGTTCATTAATACTTTAGCAAGTATGATGGCTACTACTAATTAGTAGCAATGAATTACACATACTAACCTTAAAAAATTACTCAGATGGAATATTTTTGTGGGGTTAGAAACAAATCACAATGTACATGATCCATCTATCATGTTGTTTAAGAGCCCCACACCAATTGGCCACATGTTTTCTAATTGAATTGTGCTTATCTGTGAGTAATATATAAACACTAATTAATAATGGCAATAGGTTTTTCATATATAATAATATATATGTTTTTTTAAAGAAACAAATAACTCATTTATACTTATGTTAATTAAGTTTCATACATACGTTAGTGTGTTGATTTTCTAAATCTTATGATACATAGACTAAACATTTAGCAAACGGACCAAAAGACATAAACATATGTATGTGTAATTTGATATAAAATTAAAATAAATTTTTTGCTTACCTAATGAATTTTAGCATAATTGCGTAGTGGATTAGTGAATGTTGAACTTTAATGCGTGGTCTAAATCGTGTATAACTTTATTTAGTAATGTCTTTCATTATAATATTTGTTGCTTGATTCTGCATATTTAACTGTGTTATATGTTTGAGTGTGTATATTGTATTTAATGTCATGTTTATTACACAAATGTATATTTGACAGTATATATATATATATATATATATTTGTATATGTTTGAAAATTGGTTGGTTTTTCTCTAACACGTATAAGTTTGACCTATTTTTGTTAGTAATTACATAATAGATGTTTTCTTTTTAGTAATTGATATGTGAACAAATATATACATGGATATTGTGTGATGTGTATGTGTACTATTGTTTAAACGAAGGTCGTTAATCATCACATATGAACATGTATATTATTACGTATATATACATAAGGTTTTTCCCAAGCTATTATGTTTATATCTATGAAAGTTCACTACCAAAATAATTATTTTTAATTAAATTTTTTTAGACCCAACGATATTATATGTATACATACAATTATTGAATATATGCATATTTTAAACAGTAATAAGAAACGTTCATATGTGATTATATTATAATAATTTATAGTGTTTGCAAAACAATATATAAACAGATACTTTACACATTAAAGCTACTAAATCTTATACGTTTGTTTGTCATGTTAGAGATTTAAGTACTATTATACAACACATGCATGTATGTATTTTATAAATTCTCACTTAATATCATCTTATATTCATTTTCATTTTACTCGGGTATTTGCCGCGTGTTAATGCGGGGCTCTAACCTAGTATAATAATATGAAGCATATATTGTTACATATATGACTTTTTGATGTGTTTTAATTCATTCTTATTTAAACAGCTTATAATTTAAAAAAAAAAATCGGTTCTTATCTAGCTACAGGTTAATCATTAACCTATATGACATTATCGATTCATGTCTTTACTCTTGACACTAATTATTCATAGCAATGGAAAACTAATAACTAACTCCACCACATAAAAAATTGAAATAAAATAGTTTGCATGTTAATTCATAGTGTATAATCAACTTTCATCACAAGTTCACCACACACTGTTAACATTCTTGAATCAAACTTTGTCAAAACAGTAGCATTATTCATTATCACACACCCAAAGTTACCCATGTTAGCAAATAGTTGACTGTAGTTCTTAAATAAAATAACCGTCCAATCCAGGTAACTACTAAACTACAAACATTTGCAGACATGCGACGCTAATGAGCATAAATAGATTATAAAAAATTCAAAATGTAAAGCATGACTTTGCAACATGTTAGACATATCTAGAGTTGGCCTATATTTGAAGAATCTTGCTTTTGCACATGGACAGTTTGTATGTAGAATAAATATGGGGCAGTTTTATGTTTTGCTAAACTATATTTAATTGCTTTGAACGTTAATGTTCATTTTTATTCCGTTAGAATAAATATGTTATCATTCATTCCATTTCATTATTTGTTTTTAAATCATGTCAAATCAAATACTTGTTGATCGATGTATCCATTGTTGCGTTACATCAAACCTTTTTGATGATATTTTGCATGCAACCAAAATTCATACGAATTGTATTACGTAACTTTAAATAAATAAAAGAACTTGCAAACTACAATTTTTATAGAATTTTTTTTTTATTTTACTAGATGCACCGTGGGTCCCGCTAGGACTCTAAGCTAGTTGTAATATAAAATTATAGATTTATGTTAAACTATAAAAATATTCAATACTAAATGATCTTTTTAACTATATAATTTCAAGTTTTAATATACATAATTTTAATTTTAACTTTCGGTTAATATTAAAAAAAATTAAAAATTTGAATTTGTGATAGTAATAGAAAAATAGACATAATTAAAACATTTAATACAATTAATTCAAAATTTTGAATGAACTAAATATTTAAAAATATTAAAATTATGAATTTATGTTAATAATGGTAACCATTATACCTACTTATTATCTTTAAATCATATATTTCCTAATATATTTAAAAACTTATAATCAAAACTTTCGGTTATAAATTTCTCAAATTAGTTACAAGTCAAAGTTAAAATTTTAAAAGCTAATCCAAACACTCTTTTAGAAAATCATTTTTAAAAAGTCACTAGTCAATAAGCACTTTTGAACAAAAACACTTTTGGAGTTAAATAAGCAATCCTAAGCACCCTCTTAAAAGAATATAAGCAACTTTATAAAATGAAGTATTATTTTTGTGTTATAAAACATACTTTTTAATTGTATTTTCTAGATATTTAAATTTTAGTTATTTATGATATTATCCGGTTTTTGAATCCGGTCCGATCGGTTGGACCGGTCCAACCAGTGAATCAGTAAGACATCCGGTTTATCTTCCGGTCCGTTTATAAAAACATTAATAATAATAACAAAAGTAATAAAAGAAAATAAATAAAGAATTAATGAAAAAGGCCCGAGGCCACGTGAAGCATTAAAAAAAAAAAATTTAACAAGCCCATTGGCTTGTGAGGTTTTGACAATTCTAAAATGGTTGGACGGCGGCACATGGAGGAGTGGGATTATTATCACTTTTGACTGCTGCTGGGTGTCGACACCAACTTCCTGGGAGCACAAAGTTCGCACGATAGGAAGCAAGATAACATAATTTGTTTCTTTTTCATCGTCATGAGTGGCTAAATCTTTTGACATATTCTCTAGACGGACGGTTCTATAGGTTTTACACTTTATTAAGTTGGTTTCTGTGTTGGATCTTATTTTATTTGTGATGACAAACGTTTAAATATAATTGAGTTATTAGTTATTTGTGTTTCTAAATCTCTCTACAATTACGTTTGGTTGATGACAAAACCTAAAAACGAGTTGGGTGACTAGAAGGGGTTGACTTGACATTTATAAGGTTAGTGATTGACATGGTTTGATGACAAGAACTTGTTTTAATTGCTACTTAACTAATCTCTAGAACCATGTCTATGTGGTTCCCAATTAATTAACTGAATTTTGTGTGAAACCTAGAACCTAAAGTTTGGGGAGGTTACTTTTCTCGTCATTGTTTTCAAACCAAATTCTAAGTTTATGTTTGTTATTTTTAAATTAAAATCAATCTAAATCACAATTTTACTTTAGGTATTAGTTACTTCATTTAAAACTATTTTTTTTTCACCAATTCTCTGTAGAGACGACTTAGCTTCCATTTACTACTTAAATTTATTATTATTTTTGACCGACCAAACGACATCGATCAATCGGTCCCAACTAACAAAATGCGAGTTGACAGTCCCACCTTTTAACATATTGTCTGCCAACGGATCACAACTAACATAATACTAAAAGGGAATTTGTCACACAAGCATGCCACCTAAGTTTGGGCCGGAGGTGGTGGCCAATAGATGATATTTAAAAGGCGTACAATATGTTAGTCATGGTCCGTTGGTGGACAATATATTAAAAGATGGGACCGCCAGCACACATTTCGTTAGTTGGGATCGGTGGCGGTCAACCGCTTACAGTTGGGATTATTTAAATCCAATACTCCTTTTTTTAAACGATAATTTAAACCAAATTGCTTATACAATATAAGAGTGGGCGGAGTGATCCGTGATGGCCACTCTGTGATAGCCGTTACATCAATTCACGACCACCGCCCTCACCAAATCATCACGAGTGCGAGACCAACTAGTGACAGCCATCGCAGAGAAAAGGAAAGGGAATGTGATAGTGTGATTGGAGTGATGGAACTTGGAAGCACCACATGTGTTTAGTGATGGATTACGATGGCCGATCTAGTGTAGATGGAGTGAAGTGACACATTGAAATTGAGTGTAATAGTGTGATGACCACCACACCTACCCTTTTACCTAATACTATTTGTGAACATGGGTGCAACTAGAAGATGGGTAGGTCCTACCCGAAACACATATTTGACTTGGTGTTTGTGTTTAGATTCAATAATTAAAGTTAGATTAGGACATAACTGGCAAGAACTTTGACATAGTAATCAAAGTAAACTTACTTTTTAGGATATTACAGATAAAACACATACCTGGTGCGGGTGTTATCGGTTTTGGGGTTGACGGAGACGGCTGTAAAATTGGTGGTGGTGGTGGTGGTGGCGAGAGGACCAGATCGGAACTTTCGTTAAAAAACCGATATGTCTCGTATCTAAAATTACACATAGGTAGAAGAATTCTTCCTCCAACTTTCCCATTAAAATATAGTGCAATTCTATCGATTATATCCTCCAAGCAATCACTGCACTGTTGCTCCGATAGGTCAGGAATACACTGCATAAGCCCATAGATCGTAAAAAAATTTGGACCACTCATGTTCCCAGTGGCAAACTTCCCAAGGGGACCAGCAGCGGCCGCATAGCCTCTCAGCTCCCTCAGTAGTGAACCCAAAGTACCATTGAACCCATCAATATCCGTCGCATTATGGGTGTTGGCTAGACTCACATACACATTAAACTTTAATTGTGGGTTATCCAATAAAATCTTGTTAGAGTATGACAGGAAACAGTAGTCGTAGTATCCTATTGCTGCCTTTTGGTTTGGGCAGAGTTGTGGCAATTTAACAATGGAGTCATTAACACAACGGTCACACACATCTGAGTTGACGTCACCTCGACAAAGGGCGACAGAGTAAACTTTATCATTGTCTTTTCCGAGGGAGAGCTTGTAGAAACCAAGGCCCCTGTTGGCAAGGGGGAGGGTATGGAGGGTGTTGTTGAGACTACTTTGGTACTTACTGCTTTTAGTATAGTTAGCCGCGTTTTCACAAAAGTAGGAAATGAAATCGGGTTGAGCTAAGGTGGTGGTATTATGATTTGAATGTATGAAAATAAAACATGACAACCATAAGAACAATTTTCCTGCTAGGATGAACATTGTTTCAATGATTGCGGAGAGATAGGAGACGTAGAATAATTAAATACATTGCGGAGAGATAGGAGACGTAGAATAGTTAAATACTTACGTTTTTTTTTGGGAAAATTGTCAAAATGCCATGTGACCCGAGGAAATTGCGAAAATAGCCCCCTCAGCCGTCTCGGGAGAGACGCCTCGCACCTCCCAAGGCTTCCCAACCGTCTTTGGTGTCAAATCCCCTACGGGTCCAATTACCGTCTGCCACGTGTCCGACGTTTCCGAAGACGGCTGGAATTTGTCAAAGAGGGCTCCCGAAATATTGGAGCCGTCTTCGGATGGTTCCCACATTTTTTTTACAAGTTGATTTTTTTTATAATATGATTGTTTTTTATAAGTTTTGTTTTTTATAAGTCTAAAATTAAATATAAAAACATAAAAATATTTCATTCAAAATTAAACATAATAATAGGAACATAAATTAAAAAAAAAATACATAACAAAGAAAAAAAAACTTAAAGTTTGGGGTGCAACAATCGCCATGCCTCGACATGTTCGAAATCGTTGCCATATCGAACCCCATACTCATACTGAGGGAATCCGATAGCCAACTCTTCATCAAGCTTCGGGTCTTCGGTAACCTGTTGCTCGTATAAGGTGTTCCACAACTCACATTTGATGTTGAGGTCGGCCCACTTCAACTGGAGGTCACTGACGGTCTTGGTGGTGTTGGTGCCAATGTGTTCAACGAAGTCGCTAAACACCCGAAGCCAAAACCCCTCCGGTGGGAAGGCTGACCCATCGTCCCGGGGGGAAGGAGTTGAATTTCCGGGTCATTCGAGGCGTCCTTGTGGCAGACCACAAGGGCCATCTCTTCCTCTTCGGTCCATGTGATCATATTTTTGGCGGGTGTGTGTTTTTTTAGTTTTTATCGGTTGTTTGAATTTTGGGTTGTGTGAGTTTTGAGTTTTAACCACCGTAGTTCTTCTATTTATATACAAATTTTGGCCACGGTCTAACCACGGTAATTAATGCGACGCGACGGTTTCCAAACACGGTAATTAATGCGACGGTTTCCAAAACCGTCTCGGGAACCCTAAAAGTTTTGCACACGGAACCGTTTTAATATTTATGTTTTTATAAATATTAATGTTTTTATTAATCCAAATATTATAATATTACAATTTGTAACACAACAACAATTACAAAAACTGAAATATTACACGAAAGCGTTATAACACTAAATGTCTCGGGAGACTATTGAAGACTAGATCCTAATGTTAGATGTTTCCTGCTTTGAACCATCGTTTCGAATGGTGTATGTGCTCTTGATAGACAAATCCGAGACGTTTCCTCGTTTTATGTAACAGTAGTTTCCAGTGTGCACACGTCGACTACCGAGACATAAATTTGGGAGGCGAACGAACTTGCCAATAATGTAGACCACCACATCATCGATGCATTCTACACGGGTTAACCCACGCGCAGATGCAACAACGATCCAAGGAGCTGTACGCAGATGTAACAACGATCCAAGTATAATCGAACCGGACAATATATTGGTAACCCGGTCGGCTTCGGTTGGAAAAGTGGAGGATTTAAAAATAAAAAAGACATTGATCGGAGAGAGGGTAAAATTTTTGTGAAGTATAGATGATTGAGAGATGGTAAAATTTTTGTGAAGTATAGATGATTGAGAGAGGGTATAAATTTTGTGAAGTGAAATGGGGTATTTATACACGACTCAATGTGTATAAAAAGTCGTCTCCGTGGCGACTTTTGGAGATATATAAGTACAAAGTCGGTTCCCTAAATTTAAAGTCGCTTCGGTAATTCAAAGTCCCGTTGGTTATTTAAAGTAGCCTCGGTAATTTCAAAGCCGCCTTGGAAAAGTCGCCACAGAGACGACTTTTCCTTCTCAGTCAAAGTCGGCTCGGTAATTTCAAAGACGGCTCGGTAATTTCAAAGACGACTTTTCACGTCGGACACGTGGCAGACGGTAATTGGACCGTAGGGGATTTGACACCAAAGACGGTTGGGAAGCCTCGGGAGGTGCGAGGCGTCTCTCCCGAGACGGCTGAGGGGGCTATTTTAGCAATTTCCTCGGGTCAAAGGCCATTTTGGCAATTTCCCCCTTTTTTTTAACGGAGAAGGAGATACTTTTATTCCATACGAAACAAAACCAAAAACATTTGCGAGTACAAAGAAAAAATTTCCTAACCAAAGGTTAGAAAACCGGAATTAAAGACAATAAAATAAAAGACTAACTCTCGCCTATCGACTAATGATTCAAGAAAACACTAGTTTAAAATGCTAATCTAGGTGATAACTTCTAAATCTGATTGTTTGATACTTCGCTTGAGAAAATTTTGCCATCCAAGTCTGCTTTACAAAACCACCCCCAATGTTTGCAAAATTATTGCACAGCAAGCAATCAAACTTGAAATTGCACTTGAAAGCCAAGAAATTAACAGCCTGCAGAGGAACATTTATCTGCAGCAACTACTCTTCCATAATTGCATTTCTCCACCATGTGCACTAGTCAAAAGGCCCCCCAGTTAAATACTTAGGTAATAATATATACAATGAGTTTGTAAGTATTGACCGGGTCAAGTGGAGGATATGCATAGAAGCTACAAGGACACCAAAAACAATACGGTCCACAACGTTTTTCTCAAATTTCTCTGTTCACACATGAATGCTTCCTCTATTTTTTTTTTCCGTGTCGTGGATAATTTCCCAATAATTTTCGAAGAGTAATTATATTAAATTTTTTAAACATTAAAACATATTGATATATTTAAAAAGTTTTAATAAAATAAGAAAAATAAACTAACTTAAAAAAATACAAATAACATAAATAAAATTACTACAAACTTGAAACACGAAAAAAAATTGTTTTTACTAGCTATAAAAAAACATATACATTATAAACAAGAAATTTTTTTTTTCTGTAAATGAATAAAAAGAACCATGAATAGGAAGTGTCATCCCCAGCTATTTGTCTTTTCACGCTTCTTTTAGAGAATCAACTGCAACCTTGACCTCGAATGTTTCGAGTGGTCTTGTTGGATAAACTCCAAGTTAGTTTATTGTTGTTCATCTATAGCCGCTTGTTGTTGTTTCGGCAATTCCACTAGAAGGTTTTGTTCCTCTTGCGCAAGACGAATCTTATTGTCTCAATATTTCTTTTTTCCTCCACTTCTGTTGATTGAAGATGTTGAATTGCTTAATCTTTGAGAAAAGATCTTTCTTGAATTGCATGGTACTACAGAGTTTTTAAAGTGTATTAATCGGTCTCATTTGTTTTCATTTTTTTTTTCGTATGTTGTGAATCGACACCGATGAGAGGAATATTGGCCAACACACGCTATAGTGAAAAACTTGCCACGCCGACATATGTAAGAAGCCATTTTTCCTAATCACATCATCCTCACCATTGCCGCTATTGCGGGCTAAAACATATTGGTTTTTATAATAAGTGTTCCACTTCTTCATAAAATGATTATGGGGTGTCTATTTTTTGCCAGAAGAGCTTCCTGGCCTTTTTTGTCTACGCCGCGTAGAATATGCGCAGACATTTTAATTTGTAGAGTGTTTATTTATTGGAAGACTGATAAGAGGGTAGATCACCATGTTAAGATGTAGTTAATTATGTGTTTTTAAGTAAATTATATCATAAAACATGGTTACTTTGAGTTTGATTTGGATTGCAGATAGCTGGAGCAGATTGGATACAATTTTGGAGAAACCAAATGGATTTGAAATGAAGATATTAAATGATGATGTGATAGAGCTCTAAAATACGAAGACGTGGCCACAAGAATCGAAGAAAACGGAGTTCTACCGAATTGTCGGAAAAGTTACAAATTTTATGATTTTTCACCCTATTTAAAGAGAGAAAACTCCAAAATGAAAAAACATTGAACCCTAGCCGTTTTTGAGCTCTCAAATACACTTTTCGTCATCCCAAACCTAAATAGAATCAATCCTTTCATGCGATCATCATCTAATTCATTCATTGAAGAACCTATGATGAAGATGAGCGGCTAGTTCTCTTTGTAATCACCTCCGGGTGTACGATTTTTTATGTGAAACTCTAACTTGTTTCTTTGTAGTATTTGGGATTGTTTTTCATGTCTTGAAAGATACTTGTGATTTTAATTCATTTAAACTAAGTCTTATGTGTTGTAATTACTTGTCTTTTAACATTCGCATTCGGTTTTCTTGCATCATGAGCAGTTTAATTATTGGGTGGGTAATTGACATATATGGTTTGGTAATTAGATTGCATAGATTATTATTAAAAACCTATCTCTGATTATCACTTTAGTATCTAGTTAATTTAGTCTCAAAACTGGTTCATCAAATCCATGAAGACAGTAGGCGCATTTGTTAGTCCAAAAGGCACGACTAGAAACTCATAATGACCATAACGTGTTCGAAACGCAGTCTTTGGTATGTCTTCTTCCTGGATACACAACTGATGATACCCCGATCTCAAGTCAATCTTAGAATAGAAACTAGGCCCTTGAAGTTGATCAAACAAGTCATGTATCCTAGGAAAAGGATATCGATTCTTTACAGTTAGATTGTTCAACCCACTGTAGTCTATACACATATGAAAAGTTCAGTCGTCGTTCTTTACAAACAACACTGGAGCACCCATGGTGGGAAACTAGGTCGAATAAAACCCTTATCCAATAACTTCTGTAGTTGGCTAGACAATTCTTGCATCTCGGAGGGAGCCAATCGATATGGCGATCGTGCTATAGGTGCTGCTCCTGGAACTAAATCAATCCGAAACTCAACTTGTCGGGGAGGCGGCAATCTTGACAAATCTTTAGGGAATACTTCTGTAAAATCCTTGACCACCGGAATGTCCTTCAGCTTCCGTTCTTCGGCTTTTTTCTCCAACCAGATGTGCTAAGAACACAAAGTAACCCTTTAGCAAGCACTTCTGGGCCTTTATGCAAAAAATAATTCACATGGGCGTCCCTTTCTTTTCCCCTTGTACCGAAAGAACTTCACCATTCGACAAAGGAATCTGACTTATTTTCTCGTCACATACTATAACCACATGGTTCCAAGATAACCAATCCATGCACATGACCGCATCGAAACTACCTAATTTAACCGACAAGAGATTGATGCTAAATTCATGTCCACATAACTTTAGCTTGCAGCCCATAACTACCTCACCTGATTCTATTACTTTACCATCAGCCAATTCTATAGAGAAATGTGCATCTAACTTATCCGCTTCTAAACTAAGAAACTTTTTAAAAATCGCTAGATACGAAACTAAAATCGACTCCGGTATCAAATAATATAGAAGCATAGTGATTGTTAAGAAGAAATATACCAGTGACCACATTCGGGTCCTAACGGGCTTCACCGACACCAATCACAAAAGCTCAGCCATGAGTTGGATTCTTCATTATCGGGCAATCCTTTTCCAGTGCTAAAAAGAACCACACTTGAAACAAGGTCTCTTTTTTCTTAGAGTGGAAGGTTTACCGGAACGACACTGGTCAGAGTGGTGTCCTTCATTCTTGCACCTATCGCACACTCGACTCCCACTACCTTGGGCAGTCGGTTTCCTGTCATTAGACTGAACACTGGCAACAAAACCCTTGAGTTTCTGGCCTTGAGCAGACTTGAAACTAGAACCCTTCCTGAAGGGATAGGGAGCCTAATCCTGGCGGATGCGGCATCCCTATCCCTCTATTCAATAATCCTGGCGCCAAGAAGCCCCGCCGCTCGCGGAGCATATTGGCGGAGCTCACTTGGCGGGCAATAACACAACCCAGAGATAATGAACACGTGCTATAACTCAAGTCAGCACCCAACAGGATACCCGCGCGTGCGCCCACGCGCGGAATATCTTCAATTAGCTTTTTGTACAAGGTACGGAAGATAACAACCAAAGGAAGATTCAGCAAGATCTTGGACAGAGCATACACCAGCAGAATGGTGACACGTGGCAAGGCCAGTACAACAGCTCCTGCAGGAACAGCGATGTGACTCCTTCCATGCTGTCGTCCACAGTAACCGGCAGACATACCCTCCTGCTGTCAGACGTCACCTCAGACGGCAGCAGGTGGGTCAACTACTGTAGCAGACGAATGCCGCCGACCGCCAATCGGGAGGCGCCACGTGTCCACCTAGCACGACGGCTGAACAGTAACCTGACGTCATCCTGGTTTTCCCGCCATTTCTCTGAGCTCACTATTGTGGACCTGGGGACAGGCCCAAGCAAGATCTGCTATTTGTGGGCTTCTTCACCAAGCCCACGAACCTCCTTATAAATAGAAGACTTCAACTCCTTTGCAAATTATCCGAAATCACTCACGTGTAGTAGAGAGTTAGGTTCATTGTAATACTTTGTACACTCCAAAATAATAATATTACCGGCTCTACACAGTGGACGTAGGTCGAACTTGATTGAACCACTTACATCTTGTGTCTTCATTTTCACCACACACACACACACTCACTCACATTTACGAATCTCGGGTCAAGCCAAGGTTTGGGTAAAGGATTAATCTTGTAGACTCGTATGTATTAACCCCTCGGAGATTAGAGATAATCTCCGAAATACTTATTGTTTCTTCATTGGCGCCATCCAACAGCTAGAACACCTCTTTTTTCGTCTTTTAACCCACCCATGGCTGAAACCAACCCTCACACTTCTGTCACCAACCAAACCGGGGAGGTTGATGCTCAACTCCTCGGAAACAAAACTACACCAGGCACTGTAGTCAAACAACCCACTTCACGTTTCCAGAAGCAGCCTTTCAAGGTGCGTGACGTGGAGACAGATGATGACAGTGACGAAAACTCTGAGGAGGACCCAGACCAGTGGCTCCTCCGTCAGAACACCAAGAGTGCCGCTATCTATCAGCGGAAACTCTTGAAACACGCTCAAAAGAAGGGCAAGACCCTCACTTATGACCCCCCCCCCACTAAAGAAGGGGCATAAGAACAAAGAAGCGGCTGGTCGTCGTGATAGTCGTAGCGGGGAGTCCAGTGGAAACGCCGGGGCTCGGGGCTACGCAAAATCACACGATGAGTCAGATGGCTACGAGTCATCTAGCAGCGACTCCAGCTACAAGGGAAGGAAACACAACCATCGTTCACACCACACAGATGTGGATGACGACTTGGTCAAACAGTTCAGGCCAAAGTCCTTCGCGGAAAAATCAAAGTTTGTCGCTCGTATAGCGGTGGCCAGAATTCCAAGGAAAGCTAAATTCCCTAGCAGCATCGGCAAGTACGATGGCCTGCGTGACCCCGTTGACCACGTTCATGACTTTGAATGTGCGGGGATGTCGGTCCACTGGCCCATCCAGGTTTGGTGCCATCTCTTTGCCCAAACTCTCACTGGCGCCGCCAGGGTCTGGTTCGATAATCTCCTCGTGGGGAGCATTAAAGACTTTGATGACCTCACCGAAAAATTTGGCAGTCACTTCTCACACCTGCGTAAGCACAAGAAGGACAAGGCGCACATACTGTTGTGCCGCCGTCATGACCACGAATCCATTGAGGACTTCATTTTCCGGTTTAACAAGGAGGCTCTACAAATAGGCTGCGGGGAGGAACTCACCCGCGCTGCGTTCATCCACAATGTACGCAGCCCATAACTCATGAAATGCCTCACCGGCAAGGATGGCATCCCAGAGTCATGGGATGAAGTCATTCATTCCTCCAAAATATATGCCTCCTCTGAGAAGTCCTTCAACCAAATGCATGGCTTCCAGCCACATCACCATAGTAATACTAAAAACAAGAACAAAATCTGTATGGAGCCGCATCTCGGGCTCGACCGACGAGGGGAAATACTCCCCCGCGGGTGACGCTTGCCAGATCATCAGCAACAAGCAATCACGGGAGCAGCGTAGTCATTCCAAGAAGAACCACGACTGGACCCCGTTAATAAAAACCCCGTCTCAAGCCCTTAAGACGGAACAAGTCACTCTCAAGGAGCTCAAGCCATTGGGAAAAAGAAGAAATGTCGATACGAGCAAGTACTGCGAGTATCACAATGATTTCGGCCAACTGACAGATCACTGCTACAACCTAAAGATGGAAATCAAGACCGCGCTGAAGTCTGGACAGCTCGGCCATCTAGTGAAAAATGTTCATCGTGCTGGCAAGAGACACAACAGGGACGATAATCAGGCGGAAGGGTCGAGAAAGAAAATCCGCGACCTGAACACACACGCCGCCACCCTCATCCCGCGCCATCAATGTAATATGACAAAGCACGGAAAGAATAACAACCACGGGAAACGCTCCCGCGTACCACAGAATGATGACTCCTAGAAAGAGGCCGACGTCCTCCTACCAAAAGTCCGAGGTGGCGCCTCTTGCACCGCCCCACTCGTTATCCCAACCGTCTTCGGACATTACCGCACGCGGTACATGTTCTTGGACGGCGGGAGCAGCACTGACATCATGTATGATCAGTGTTTTCAGCAATTGGATGAAGAAGACAAGGCGAAGCTCGTACCAGTAAACGAGCCAATCTCCGGTTTCATCCATGAAAAAATAATTCCTCGCGGCATGATTTCTATGCCAGTCACATGGTCGGACGGCACGCATGATCGCACTGAAATATGTGATTTTATGGTTTTAGCAGCCAACTCCAACCACGACATCCTCCTGGGCCGCGAAGGCATCCCGCGATTCAATGCAAATGCTTCCACTGCGCATGCAATGGTTGGTTTCCCAACCAGAATGGGAATCGCCTTCATTCGGGGAAACAAGGACTGCCATTCGGCGGAAACCGCTAAACCCCCCAAGATGGTCAAAACGGATGCCCGCACAGAGCCGGAAAAATGGGTAATCAACCCTAAATTTCCAGAGCAAACGGTGGTCATCGGCCATGTAATCTCCGATGCCATAAGTAATCTTCTAAAGCAACTATTAATGCGTAATATGGACGTGTTCGCATGGCAACTAGCGGATATGGTCGGTGTTCCACGAAACATAGCAGAATACAGGCTCAATGTCTACCGCTCGGTGGAAATAGTGGTCCGGAGAAAACAAAGGCCATGAACGAACAAGTCACCGAGCTGCTCAATGCGGGCATCATCCGTCCCATCAGGTACCAAACTTGGGTTGCCAACCCCGTCATGGTCGCAAAAGCAAACGGGTGCTGCCGCATGTGTGTCGACTACAAGGACCTCAATAAGGCGTGTCCTAAAGACTGCTATCCTCCGCCGGAAATCGATCTGAAGGTGGACTCCCTGCCCCTTACCGCTTCAAGTGCTTCTTGGATGCGTTTAAGGGGTACCACCAAATAAAGATGGCAAAGGAAGATGAGGACAAGACAGCGTTCCGCACGGATATGGGCATTTTCTGCTACACTAAAATGCCATTTGGCTTAAAAAATGTGGGCGCCACCTATCAACGCCTCATGGACACCGCTTTTGTAAATGAGATCGGCCTACGGCTTGAAGAGTACGTCGATGATCTCGTCATCAAAAGAAAAGAAGAGGGAGACATGCTGCGGGACATTCAGAAAACTTTTGACCAGCTGCGCCAAGTGCGCATGAAGTTGAACCCCAGCAAATGCTCCTTCGGAATGGAGGAAGGAAAATTTCTAGGCGTCAATGTGACGCGGGATGGATTTCGCGCCAACCCAGAAAAAGTACAAGCCATCGAGAGAATGCCTTCCCCCGCCTCTGTCAAAGAAGTCCAAACGTTGATGGGCCGTGGCCCTCAACCGTTTTCTGTCAAATTACGCGTCAAAGTCATTCCCATTCGTGGACACTTTGAAAAATTGTTTAAAAAAGAGCAACTTTCGCTGGACACCGGAAGCCGAAACAACTTTTCAAGCCATGAAACAATGCCTCATGAACCTCCCAACTTTAACAGCGCCGCTACCCAAGGAACCGCTCACACTCCACCTCTCCATCACAGAACGGGCGGTAGGAGCGGTCCTCATGGTAGATCGCAAACGGGTGCAAACGCCAATTTGTTAGATCAGCCGCACCCGATTGGATGCGGAAACGAGGTACACCATCATGGAAAAGTTGGTTCTCGTTCTTGTACACGCATCCCGGCGCTTGCGAAGGTATTTCCAAGGCTACCCGATCAATGTTCTCACCGACTATCGGATAAGTGACATCCTTTGCAAACTAGAACTCTCGGGTCGCTTGGCAAAGTGGGCTATTGATTTGGGAGAACACACAATTTATTACAAGCCTAGACCCGCAATCAAAGGACAAGTCCTAGCCGACTTCGCAACAGAAATACATGCCGACAAAGTCGATGAATGCAAAGCATAACAATCCCCCGCGCTGCCCCAAGACCCGTAGAAAAATGGTCCCTCTTCACGGATGGGGCCTCTAACGATGACGGCGCAGGCGCGGGCCTCCGCCTTATCAGCCCATATAAACACGAGTTCACATATGCCACCCGCCTCGATTTCAAGAGCACAAATAACGAGGCGGAATACGAAGCGCTGCTGGCAGGCCTTCACATAACGGAAAAAATGGGGGCAAGGCACGTGGAGGCACACGTGGAATCATTGCTTGTCGCGCATCAGATCGATGGGACATACGACACCAAGGACGAAACCATGGCTCTCTATTTAGAATAAGTCAAGCGACTCATGCACAGACTCGACTCCTGCACCGTTGAATACATCCGGCGCAGCGAAAACAAACCAGCTGACGTGTTGAGTAAAATAGCTTCTACAGTCTTTGAACACATGGCTAAAGAAGTCCGCGTCGAAGTCCTTAACAAGTCATCTGTCCCACTGCGGCAAGTCAACGTCATCCAAACAGGCAACGCGTCCTAGATGGCCCCAATCAAAGCCTACCTATCTTCCGGCACCTTGCCTGACGACAAGTCAGAGGCCCGGAAGATCCGACACAAGGCTCTCCAGTACCAACTCACAGACGGCATCTTGTATCGTCGTTCCTACCTAGGGCCTCTCATCCGCTGCGTCGACTCCGCGGACGCCTCCTTCCTTATCAGGGATATACATGAAGGAACATGCAGACTGCACGCGGGCCCAAGGATGGTAGTCGTAAAGCTTATGAATGCAGGGTATTACTGGCCGGGCATGTACCTGGACGCTGTCAAGGAACTTCGCAATCGCAACAGTTGCCAACGCCACGCGCCAAACACCCTGTGCCCCAAAAATAACTTGGTGCCCGCCACGGCAGCATGGCCATTTAAAAAATGGGCTATCGATCTAGTTGGTCCATTCCCAGCGGCACCAGGGAACGTCAAGTTCCTCATTGTTGCCATTGATTACTTCACCAAGTGGGTCGAAGCAAAGCCTGTCGCCAAAATCGACGGGGCACATGTTAAAAAATTCATTTGGGAATTCATCATCTGCAGATTCGGGCTGCCGATGCAACTTGTGAGCGAAAACGGTACGCAATTTGTGGACCAAACTCTACAAGAATGGTTGACGCAATTGGGCGTCCAACAAATCTTCACATCAGTCGCACACCCACAAGGAAATGGCCAAGTCGAAAGGGCCAACCGAAGCATTGTAGAAGGCATCAAAGCGCGACTCGGAACCAAACGAACTGGGTGGGTAGATGAAGTGCCCCATGTTCTATGGGCCTACCACACCCTGACTAAAACCAGCAATGATGAAACACCGTTCAGTCTAACCTATGGTTCCGAGGCAATGACCCCCGCGGAAATCGGTTGCCCCTCCGCAAGAGTACTAATGGCCGACAAGAGGAACAATGACGCAGAACTCCGCTTGAATCTTGACTTACTAGAAGAGCGACACGATCTCTCTGCAATAAAAGAAGCTAAGTACAAGGCACAGCTGGAGCGATATTACAACCAGCGCGTCAAAGAATGCACATTCAAGGTCGGGGACTATGTCTTCCGCAACAACGAAGCTTCCAACGCCGAAAAACCGGGGAAGCTTGCGCCAACTTGGGAAGGCCCCTACAAAATACAAGAAGTCTTGGGCAAAGGCGCTCACGCGCTGGAAAGACTAGACGGCGTGCCTATCCCACGATCTTGCAATGCTGCACAATTGCGCCCTTGCCATTTATAATGCACTTGTAATCCTGGCTACACACGCCGGTGTAACTACCCTATCAATGAAAAATTGTTTCCTATATCTGTCATTCTACTTGTTTTTTCCGCGCCACAGTCTTCAAGACCAAGGTAAAACCACGTTAGACTAATACAACCGGCTGTTAGGACAAAATGACACAAGTCTTCAAGACATGCCAAGCGCATGACAGACTTGCGCACCTTGTCCAAACATGCCGCGCTACAGTCTTCAAGACAGGTTTACTTGTCGGACCAATACATTGCGCAAACAGATACATAACAAACCCCTGTCTCCAAGACTCGTTTAGACACGAGTCGGACAGGGGAGCTATGCATTATCTACAACCGCAGATCATGGTCTTCCAGACAAGGCTTTTACGCGCCAAGGTCGGACTTACGGCACAAGTTGTGCTTCGCTACAGTCTTCTAGGCAAGGGCCCAACCCTAAGAACGCCGGACTGTCCAGACGAACACACGCCCTAACTTCTACTTACACACCGAGTGACGGCTTGGTTAAATAAGTACACAGAAGTTAGCGCGTGAAAACCCAGGATATAACAAACAAAAATTTTCCATTCATACTTGGGAATTAAAAACCCAATTAATATTTACAATAATTTACAAGTACAAAAAACAAAGCAACTAGCGCCTAATTAGCAGAGCCGTTGAAGTCCACTAGCTGCTCTTCAGGATCCGGCTGGTTACCAGAGAACCCTTCACCAGTAGCTTCCTGGCGCACCTTCTCTTGGCATTCCTGCTCTGCCAACCTAGCTAACTCGTCAGATTTTTCAATAAAGTACTTTAAGGTGGCAGGAGGATCAGGGTTCTGGTTGCAGTCCGCCACCACTTGAAGGACAGGAAAATCTATCTTCTCAAATTTGAGCAGTTCCGCTTCATCTTCCTCATTCAAGGGTTTCCCGTAGTGCTCCGCATCGATGATGCGCCCACCATTCTGGGCCGCCAAGAAGCCATCCTCATAGCCTTCTCCGTACCCATAAGCATTGGCGGTAGCAGCTATGGCGGCGACATGAACGCCAAGCTTAGGCTCCTGCCAAAAGCGCTTGAAGATCTGAAGGTAAAACACAACAGTTAGAAATCATAACAAAACCAAAGCAAGGAAACTAAGTGGAAGGAGACATTCCCCTTCAATCCCGCTGGTCATCAACCAGTGGAGGGAATCCTGCATCTTCTCCTGGACAGAAGCTGCCTCGTCCAAGTGCTGCTTGGCGGCCTCCGCCTCTTTCACAGCAGCAACACGAGCCTGCTCCGAGGAGCCCAAGTCCTGCTCCAGATCCTCCTTTGCCTGGAGGATCTTGACCCTCTCCTCCTCCAGAAAGCAGATGCGCTCAGTAGCCTTGACAAGAGCAGCATCTTTAGATTCAAGCTCCTTGCGTATCTCCACGAACTTGGCAGTCTGCTCGGAGAGGGCCTTACACTTCTCCTCTAGCTTTGTCGCGTTAGCCCGGCTCTCCTCCTTCGCTTGTTGAAGGCGCTCCTTAAACTGCATCATATCTTCGTTTGTTCGCTGGCAAGCCTCCGTCCAGCGCTTCTTATCAGCCGTCGCGTCAGTTTCAAGTTTTTTCACCATGTCTTCAGCTTTATGAGCACGGTAGCGATATCTATCCACTTCGGCTTTAAAGGCAGCCTCCTTCTCAGCAAGGCTTGCCTTCTCAGCCTCCAGGCGCTTGATGTCTCGTTGCACCGCAGCATCCCGGCGGCGTAACGAGTCCATCATGAACAACTGAGTCGCCTGATTCGCACACATATTAGCAATCAGGTCAGGACGACTCAAGCTCTCCTGGTACTTCTGCTCATAAGGGGGCACCGCCCCAACAACAAACTCTTCGATGGCCAAAGAGTTTGAAAAGAGAGTATTCTCTCTGACCGCCCAGCGGGGATGCCAGATGACATCACTGCCTGTACAGCTGGAACCATCATAGGTTCCAGATGAACCCCTACACTCCGCGCCAGACGACTCTCGCCTCGTTTGGCGATCACCCATCTCACTATCCCCGGCGCCTCCCACCGTGGTGGTCTTCTCCAGAGAAGAAGTCTCACGGGCCCGCATCCTGGCCTCAGCATCCGCCTTCTCTTTCTCCTCTTTCTCTCTCGCGAGGCGAGCCTTCTCCGCCTGAAAGCGCTCCTCCAGCAGACGGAGACGCTCCCTCTCTATTCTATCTTCCTCGGCCTTTTTAATGGCTTCATTGGTAGCAGCCTGTCTCTACGCCTCCTCCTTCTCCTTCCACAACCTCTCCTCCTCCCTCCTAGCTTCCTCAGCAGTTTCCTCAGCAGTAGGGGACGAAGGGGGAGGAGTAGGAACAATCTTGGGCGCTGCCACTGCAAGGCAAAAAACACTTAGCACATTTCTCATAAATTAAAAAACTAAAAGCGAAGGAAAGAAAAAGAGAATGCTCACCAGGAGGTTTCCTCTTCACTATTTTTTGAAAGAGTGGCTGGCGGACAGGAGCAACGCCAATGCCTACAGAGAAGATAGGCACTCCCTCCTCCCACGGCCCGACACTCTTGGCAGGGGACTTATCCTTTCCCCCACCACTTGGATCAACTTTGGGACCAACAGTGGCCCCTTCTCCATCTTTTGAGCCGCTGGCATCTCCCTCACCACCAGTGGAGCCGCCAGCGCTCCCAGATCCTCCTTTGTGGCCAGTAGTGGAGCCACCAGTTCGGCGCCTCTTCTTCTTCAGCTTAGAGGCATCATCCTCATCCTCATCTGTAGAAGGCGGCCCGTCATGCCTCCTGCGACGGCCTTTTATTATCTCCCCTACTAAATTAGAAGACTCAGTATCAGAACTGGGCAACGAGGGCTTAAACGAGTAATCATGTCTCCGCGGAGCGTGTTTCCATCGTCCACGCCCCGCAGAAGCCTTGGGCGGTTGAATCACTTCTACTGAAGAGTCAGTCGATTCACCACCGGAAATACTAAGGAACCCGGAGTGGAAAGGCTCACCAGTGGTATAGTAGGGCTGGATTGGATTCTCATGATCAGGATAGTAAAAATTCCCCGCGAACGCGTCCAAAACAGACGCCTGCCCCTCCACCAAAGGCCTCCACTTGATCCCCTTCTCCTACCGGGCCGCATAGAAATTAAACTTGTTCACACCTGTCAACAATTATGATTAGTCAACAATTCAAGGCGGAAATCAAGGATGACAAAAAAATAAATACTTACCCTCCTGAGCAATGTAAGGCTCCTTCCCAGCGCGGATTCCAAGGCGGCTAACGCCTAGCAGCAAGAATATTCCCCCCGTCAGATGCTTAAACTCCAACTTGGTAGCATTGGAGGTCAGCGTCACAAACCAAGGCTACCCCTTGAAACCCTTCATCACCTCCCGGTTAGGCACACGCTGCCCATCCCCAACCACTTTCCAAGGCAGCGCAACGGGGATTACACCCCTCTTCACAAAGAAAAACTTGTCCTTCTACCCATGAAGGGATTTAGGCACGTCAGTGGCCATCGGCGGCACCTTTGGGCGTGGCTTGAATGAGTACCACATCTCATCCCTGGCCAAGAAGTAGCAGACGTTGAACCGATCAACGGTGGGCTCAATGTCCAGCGCGCGGCAGGAGGCCTCAAAGTGAACGAGCCTCAACATCCCAAATGCGCTCATCTGCGTCACCCCAACGCCATACTCCACCAGGGTGTCTATCTGAAAGCGGGTGCAGGGAAGGCGAAACCCACACTTGCTGAAATGGGCTTCATATAAAGCAATCTTCCCATCAGTGGGCTTTAATATTGTCTGTGTGGGAGAAGGCAACTCCGGCTCCCATTCCGGCGAAATATCGAACATTTTGCAAAAGTCGTTGACGGCAGGTTAACTCCTGGAGCAGAATGTGTTTGTCATTAACTTCCTCTCCTTTATCTTTCCATGCTCCACAGTCTCCTCCTCCTCTTCCACCTCCTCCTCCACAAGATTATTGTCACGTGCCTCACCAGATGGTGAGACACCGGTGGATATGTCAGATATCTTCATGAAAAAAGTAAAAGAAAACTGGGAAAATTTTCAAAACTCGCCGGAAAACTCAAAACACAAACAAATGAAATGAAGGTTTGAGAAAAAGATTGAAGTTTCAACAATAAATCTTCAAGATCCACCGGAATCTTTGAAGATTGAACGGAAACTTCAAGGGTTAATTACCAGAGAACGAAGGAAAACATTGGAGATTTGGAGAGATTTCAGGAAACGTAACTCCAAGATGACGCTCCAAGGGATATATATACTCACCGCATTAATTGCGGTGGGACCCCATGGAGAAAAGCAACTGTCACACTTTTTCAAAATGGGGTCACTAGATGATGACACGTGTCACATGTGTCCTCGGATGGCTCACACTGGCGCGTGGATTCACTCCACAGCTGGCACCACTTCGGATGAGAGACACGTGTCAACAGATCTCACGTTCTCGAATTTCAGACCTGTGATCGGGCACGCACCTTACAGATCCCACGTGATCCTAGACACGTGGCATAATCTGCACCAAGAATTCATCAAGTGGAGCGCGTGACTGCACACGCGCCTGACACCAGACGAAAGGTTGGTAACCACACCACTCTGACGTGACAGAAACCACTCAACGTGTCAGCCCGCTGTCTGACACGTCTGCAACTCCCAATCTTCCCTCCGAAGTAAAGATCCTTTCAAATTCCAGGCGCATTAACTTCAAATCATTGGAGACAAATTCAATAACAATCATTCAAAATTTACTACAACTCTAACCCCTGCATTAACTACTGCAGCATTTACTAGCATCCTAATCATGGCGCTGGCGCAAATTCTACGTCAACAATAAAAGACGTTCCCCGCCCAACCCCCTCTTATGTTATGGCGGAACATGTCTTTTCCAGCGATAACTTGACGTAGAACAGTAAAAGACGTTCCCCGCTCAACTCCTTCTCAGGACAGGGCGAAACACATCTTTTTTAGCGATAACTTGACGTAGAACAGTAAAGACGTTCCCCGCCCAACCCCCTCTTAGGTTATGGCGGAACACGTCTTTTCTAGCGATAACTTAACGTAAAACAACAAAAGACATTCTCAGCCCAACTCCCTCTTAGGTCACGGCAGAACACGTCTTTTCCAGTGGAAACTTGGTAAAGAACAACAAGCTCGTCCATTGCTAAATTTCAAGATAAACATAGAGCAAATGAGTTGTCATCCGCGACTCAATTTTATTCAGTCTAGCGCTCCACCTACTCTTCTTTCGAGAGCAGGAGAAGCCCTAGACTAGGGGGACTTGAAGGGATAGGGAAACTAATCTTGGCGGACGCGGCATCCCTATCCCTCTATTCACTAATCCTGGCGCCAAGAAGCCATGCCGCCCGCGGAGCATATCGGCGGGGCTCACTTGGCGGGCAATAACACAACCTAGAGGTAATAAACACGTGCTATAACTCAAGCAGCTTTTGATACGAGGTACGGAAGATAACAACCAAAGGAATATTCAGCAAGATCCTTGACAGAGCATACACCAGCAGAATGGCGACACGTGGCAAGGCCAGTACAGCAGCCCCTGACAGGAACAGCGATGTGACTCCTTCCATGCTGTCGTCCGCAGTAACCAGCAGACATACCCTCCTGCTGTCAGACGTCACCAGGTGGGTCAACTACTGTAGCAGATGAACGTTGCCGACCGCCAATCGGGAGGCGCCACGTGTCCACCTAGCATGACGGCTGAACAGTAACCTGACGTCATCCTGGTTTTCCCGCCATTTCTCTGGACTCACTATTGTGGGCCTAGGGACAGGCCCAAGCAAGATCTGCTATTCGTGGGCTTCTTCACCAAGCCCATGAACCTCCTTATAAATAGAAGACTTCAACTCCTTTGCAAAAGATCCGAAATCACTCACGTGTAGTAGAGAGTTAGGTTCATTGTAATACTTTGTACACTCTAAAGTAATAATATTACCGGCTCTTCACAGTGGACGTAGGACGAACTTGACCGAACCACCTACATCTTGTGTCTTCATTTTCACCACACACACACTCACTCACATTTACGAATCTCGTGTCAAACCAAGGTTTGGGTAAAGGATTAATCTTGTAGACTCGTAAGTATTAACCCCTCAGAGATTAGAGATAATCTCCGAAATACTCATTGTTTGTTCACTTCCCTTTCCTGAAATCTGACCATTTTCTTTTCGAACTCGAAGACATACCTGCTAAAGAAATATCTTTTCCCACAAAATCCTTTGACACAGAATCCTTCTCGCCCAAAGTTCCAATTCTTATAGCATCACGGGTCAAGCTCAAAGCTAGATAAATAGCACCTCGGAGTGTGGTAGGGTTTGACGAAGTAACCATACCCCGAATTTGAAGAGCTAGACCCGCAAATACCTTTCAATCCATTTGGATTTAAGAGTAACTAAATGTGGAAAGAGACGTGCCAAATCATGGAATATAGAGGTGTACCCTTCAACATCAGAACCAACCATGGCAAAATTCCAAAATTCTACGTCCAATTTCTGAACTTCACTGGTTGGACAATATTCCTTTGCCATCAACTCTTTCAAATCATCCCTAGATAATGCATACGCCACATCATCACCCAATGATTTTACCTGGCTATTCCACAAAGTCAACGCGTTTTCCAAAAACAATTTAGTGGCATACATAACCCTCTTCTCACCAGTGCAATGGCTAATTCAGATGACTGCATCCGGTTTTTCAAACCATTTGAGTAAACCAAAAGGTCCTTCAGTTCCACTGAGCATAAGAGGTTTACAGTCTAGAAACTGTTTGAAGGTGCAACCCTGAGTACCTCCTTCTGTACCAAAATCACATTGTTATTATAAAAGTTAATTAGGTCAAACTCCTAGGTGCAAACTGGTTATCTATGTACTTGCATTGGCTCTAGTGTTTACATTCGTTCCTCCTTGATTAGTTCCACCAGTACCCCCACTCTGGTCCGCCCTGTTAGCTTTGTACTGAGCTATCGCCATGGCAACCCGATGTAACATTTGTACTTTTTGTATTTTCTATTCTAGTCCTTGTATTCTTGTATCTTTCCATTTTGTACCCTTGTAATCCCGAACTTATGATCAATGGAAAAGTATTTTTATCAATTGCATTTAATCTTAATCTATTTCAATTATTCTATATATTCTACATGACGCAAACTTTATGTAATATCGCGTGATTTTTAGTTTTCTTGTATTTTAAATTCTATATTTAACAAATTTCAAGTTCGCCTTTATTCGCTTGTATGTTACTCCTACCAATTCATGACGAGTCGTCATTATAATTTATCCTATTCAATTTAGACATTATAACTAGAAACTCATTTAGTTGAGATCTTAATATATATATTTATAAAACATATATATATATATATTGATAACGCTTTAGTTAAAAAAAAAAGGAAAAACATCATGAAAGTTTCTTTTGACTTTGGCAAAACAACAACAATAACATATACAATGACCATGTGGTCGTTTGTTTATTATTTTTTTTGTTTAACTCGAATAACAACAGCAGGATACAATAAGTAGTGTAATACCATTTCAATCAATCTTAACCCCCACCTAAACACCTCCCAACCACCCTAATTACTCCGATTAATGCCAAACCAACTCACCCCACTTATAAATACCACTCCTATCCACCCTTTAACCTCTTGTTCATCCATAATCTCCCTAAAACACTCTCTAATCTTCAAGATTATTGAGCAAACTTTCTGAAAACATAATTAGTAAGTTCTAAGCTCAAACTTACTCTATTCTTCTAATTTTCCTTCTCTTTTCTATCCAAAACTCCTTAGAGAACCCTCTAGGATCTTCCCCATATTTATCCACAAAAGTGTGATAAGGGTAGAGCACCTAAAAGAGGTCCCAAATGGGTTTGTTTTCTGAATTGTTTTTATGTCCTAAGAATATTTGTTGCGAAGGAACCAACCAAGTCTACTAACAATCTAATGTTAGAGAGATTTGTGCTATGGTATTGGGTGACAAAGGAGAGTCAAGACTCATCCAAATCAGTCCCCAAACTTTACTTAAACTTCTTAGCTATACTATATAATAATATAAACATATACTTTCAAGTTTCTATCTTACTATCTTATTATTAATCTTTGGAAGGTTTGTGGTTACACCCTACCTTACCAACTCTCTTGACCCTTATTGTTCTACGGATTTATCCACACTAGAAAGGGGAAATCCCGTGTCCAAAACCCACATTTACCTCATAAGCGAAGTGGTTATGACATGAACTTATCAATCGGATTCACATTCCTAACTTGATACCATCCGAATCATCTATGATGATTTTGTGCTTGGTCTAACTTATTCTCATGACCATCCGAATTGCCTTAAAGGGGATTTGTGTTTTGGTTTGCCTAAAAGGCTTGCATGATTCTCTTGAACCTATAATCTAAACTCGAACCTAAGACCCTCTAATTCTTAATTCTAGTTAATTGGAGCTAAAGCTTAAACTACCAAGACTTATCTTTGGAACTATATTAAGACGCACCCAAAGGTGAGTTCATACTTGTCCCCTTATATTCTTTATTCCTTGGGGCTCAACATGTATCACTATTGTCACACCCTCAAATTTCCACTGCGGGGTTTTACCGCGAGGCGCGTGACACACCAGGATCCCATAGCCATAAGTCATATGAACGAACTCTAAATGCCCAAACCATTTAGTTCGTTTTCAAAAATCAGGTTTAGTTAAGCTGCGGAAGCGTAAACCAAATTAAAACCTTTTAAAAGCCATGCACAAAACAACGCGCCCAGATTAAAACCATATGAAGGAAAATGTAAAAGCATAATATGTAATTTAGGTGTATGCCCGAGACCCCAAATGCAGTGAAGTGTGCAGTGCTTTCTAATCCTGGCACCGGAAGCTAACTACCTGCAAAAGCATGTAAATCGTGGGTCAACAAACAATGCTGGTGAGTTCACTAAGTAAAGTAGATGAGTATGTAACTGCGCTGGTTTCCAAAACCATGTAAACAAGTAATTGAGTTGGTTCCAAGAACCGTGTAAACACTAGTTCATCGCATGTCAAGGGTAGCTAACCCATTCATGATAACTAACACCGATATACCGAACTGCTGATGTACGTGTAGCCACAAATGTGAGCCGCATGCCTTACATCATTGCCTATCAACAATGATAAAATCTGTTAAGTTATAGTTCACTCCCGCACTCCCCCGAGCCGGTGTGAGGTTTGTCAGACCTAATAGCGCTATCAACTAATAACCCGCTTGCCATAACCCGGCAACTCATTCGGTATGTGAAGGACTTACAGATGATAGAGTTGGTTTAGTTCATCAAGGACACAGTTTGCGAACTAGTAAAAACCGACCCACACAAGGATCCATAGCATCCCAACCCGGGATGTGTAAGTAGTCCCAAACCGGACTAGAAAGTAGTAGTCCCAACCCGGACTAGAAAAAGTTAATTACGTTGTCTCAACTCGAGACGCATGCTTTTGAGAGAAGAGTAGTGAAACTCACCTTAGGTTGCAAGCAAAAATATCCAAACTCCAATGTAATAGAGACTCGCTACCGACTCCCTTGCAATGCTAGACTCCTTAACACTCCAAGATATCACCCGAATCAACTTGAACTAGTGAGAATTTGATGAAGATTGAAATTGCAAGGTGAGTGTGTGTGGTGTGTGGGTTCACGGCGTAAAGAGTGGTATGTAGGGTTTCTTTTCTTTTTTTTATATATAATAAGCTAGGGTTAAGCTCATGGGCCAAGTCCTTCGGGCTTTGGTGGGTTTTTGTCTGATAATTGAGCCCATTAGCCCTAACTAACTCTCGAGATCAATCCCGACAATAATAGTCATACTAGCATATATAATACTACTGTTTTATCAATACGTATTATGTTTATCATAAGTGCACGTATCTCATAACGTTTACGTAGAAGTTAATTAATAAGCAATAATTCACATAAGCATGTAACTTACATACACGTGTTAATCCACATACATCAACACTCAATTGTTCACATAATCATGCATGTCCAACAAATCACCAACGTTCGGGTTATAGGATTCGTGTGTGTGTCAAGACAAAACCTTCCTAGTTATACGTGCGTTAATATCATCTAACATATGTTATTATCCCATAACATATCGAAAGACCTTCTTAGCTAACCCTAGTTAAGTGTTTAGTCATGAATGCTCATGAAAGTTAACTAGAGTTTAGTAAAAGAGTTAACATGAAAATGCGGGGTGTCCCATCATCCCCAAGTTGAAAAGAATTTCGTCCCGAAATTCAGCAAGTAAACAGTAAAGTCAGCTAGAAAAATGTGTGCTTGCTTCCTGGATGTCACATCATCCCCAAGTTGAAAGGAATTTCGCCCCGAAATTCACTTTGAGATAGTTGCTTTACGTTTAGTGTTTGGTTTATGCATAGTTTCAGGTTCGGTAAAGAGATGTGGGTATTTAAGCCGCATTTGATCCATGCGTTCCCACGTGTATTCCGGTCCTAAACGGGAATTCCGTAGTACCTTAATAATAGGTATAGTGTTTTGTCCGAGTTTCTTGACGCCCCGCTCAAGAATCTCCACCGGTTCTTTCAGGAACCGTAGCTGATCGTCCACCTGGATCTCCTCCAGTGGCACCACCAGTGTTGTATCCGATAAGCATTTCTTTAAGTTTGATACGTGGAATACGTTGCGTACTCCACTAAGTTCATCAGGCAAGTTTAACTTGTAAGCTACCGGACCAATCCTTTCGATAATCTCAAATGGTCCAACGTATCGTGGGTTCAATTTTCCCCGTTTTTCCAAGGCGTATCACCCCCTTCCAAGGTGACACCTTCAATAGAACCTTGTCCCCAACCTGGAACTCCAAAGGTTTCCTACGCTTATCAGCGTAACTTTTCTGTCGATCACGAGCAGCAGCCATCCAATTTTCGATTTGCACTATCTCCTCAGAAGTTTCATGTACAAGTCCGGGACCTGTTAGCTGGCTATCTCCAACTTCAGTCCAGCAGATGGGAGACCTACACTTGCCTCCATAAAGTGCCTCTAAAGGCGCACACTGTATCGAAGTGTGGTAATTGTTATACGAGAATTCAATCAAAGGCAAGTGCTTATCCCAACTGTTGCCAAAATCCGCCACGCACACTCGTAGCAGATCTTCTTTTGTTTGGATGGTTCGTTCACTCTATCCATCTGTCTGTGGGTGATAGGCCGTGCTCATACCTAAGCGAGTTCCCAAAGCGTTTTGGAGAGTAGTCAAAAAATGAGAAGTGAATCGTGCATCGCGATCAAATATAATAGAAGTAGGCACCCCCATGCCTAGAGACTACATCCTTGACATAGAGATTTGCTGGTTTCTCCAGCGAGTCCGTTTCCTTTATTGCCAGAAAGTGTGCCGATTTGGTTAAACGATCCACGATAACCCAAATCATGTTATGGCCCGTTGGCGTTTTAGGAAGCTTTGTGATAAAATCCATAGAAATTCCGTCCCATTTCCACGCAGGGATTTCTAGTTGCCGGAGTAGGCCTGAAGGTTTCTGATATTTAATCTTAACCTTCGCACAAGTCAAGCACTTACTAACATACGTGGCTATTTCAGCTTTCATGTTTGGCCACCAGTAGCGAGTTTAAGGATCTTGGTACCTCTTGTCCGAAACAGGATGTACCGAATATCGAGAGGTGTAAGCTTCATCGAGCACCAGTTGTCTGAGATCCCCAAAACGTGGTGTCGAGACTCTATTCATAAAGTATTGAAGACCATCCGTCTTCCGTTCCAAGTGCTTATCCGCACCATGTAAAGTTTCAAACCCGATGTTTTCTTCTTTCAAAGCCTCGCTCTGGGCTTCACGTATCTTATCAAGAAGATTAGAATGTACGGTAAGTTGTAAAGCTCGCACTCGTTTGGGTTTCGTTTCCTTACGACTGAGGGCATCAACTACTAAGTTAGCTTTCCCGGGATGATACTTGATGGCACAGTCATAATCATTCAGAAGCTTGACCCATCGACGCTGTCGCATGTTCAGCTCCTTTTGATCGAATATGAGTTGGAGGCTCTTGTGGTCAGTGAATATCGTACACTTCGCCCCATAGAGATAATGCCTCCAGATCTTTAGAGCAAAACCATTGCTCCCAGTTCCATGTCATGGGAGGTGTAATTCTTCTCATGAACCTTTAATTGACGTGAGGCATACGCGATCACCTTATCACGCTGCATCAGCACACACCCTAACCTTTGGATAGACGCATCACAGTACACCACGAAGTCCTCTGTACCCTCAGGTAGTGATAGTATAGGTGCACTGCAAAGTTTCGACTTTAATAATTGAAAAGCAGATTCTTGGGCATCTCCCCACTTGTAAGTAATACCCTTCTGTGTCAAAGAAGTGAGGGGTTGAGTGATCTTAGAGAATCCCTCAATGAATCTACGATAATATCCTGCAAGACCAAGAAACTGGCGCACCTCTGTGGGAGTTTTGAAGCCTCCCACTTTTTAATAGCATCAATCTTGGCGGGATCGACATGCATTCCTGCCTTGTTAACCACATGTCCAAGAAATTGGACTTCTCGAATCCAAAAGTCACATTTAGAAAATTTTGCATACAACTGCTCATTTCTCAAGAGTTCCAAGATCAGCTGCAGGTGTTGCTCGTGCTCTTCCCTGCTCTTGGAATAAATCAGTATGTCATCTATGAACACTATGACGAATTTGTCCAAATAAAGCTTGCACACGCGGTTCATTAGATCCATGAACACAGCCGGTGCATTGGTTAGCCCAAATGGCATCACCAAAAACTCATAATGTCCATAACGAGTTCGAAAGGCTGTCTTCGCCACATCCTTCTCTCGGACTCTCAGTTGATGATATCCTGACCTCAAGTCAATCTTAGAATAGAAACTCGACCCTTGAAGTTGGTCGAACAGGTCATCAATACGAGGTAAAGGGTAGCGGTTCTCAACCGTTACTTTGTTCAACTTCCGATACACCTGCGGAAACTCGAAACATTCTTCTTATCAAACAGAACTGGAGCTCCTCATGGCGAAGAACTAGGTCTAATAAAGCCCCTATCCAATAGCTCTTGGAGTTGGGTAGACAGTTCTTGAAATTCGCCTAGTGCTAGGCGGTACGGCGCGCGTGTAACTGGAGCTGCTCCAGGTACAAGGTCAATTTGAAACTCCACTTGACGAACAGGTGGAAGTCCAGGTAGTTCCTCTTGGGAAAATATCTGGGAAATCTCGGACTACTGGGATGTCCTCAATCTTAGTTTCAGTTTCAGTTTCAGCTCGAGTGTCAGATATGTTAGCCAAAATGGCTGGATAGCCCTTACGAATACACTTCTGGGCTTTCAAGAAGAGATGATGCCCACCATGGCACCACCATGATTACCCTGTATAGATAAAAGTTCTCCACCCGGGAGGGGGACACGAACAATCTTCTCCCGACAGAGAATTTCAGCGGGATGCTTGGACAACCAGTCCATGCCAACCACGAGATCAAAGCTTCCAAGGGTGATAGGTAAAATGTTGATGGCAAACGATTGCCCATCCAACTCGAGCTTACAATCACAATGGGTGTGGGTTACCTCAACAGGCTTCCCATCAGCTAGCTCTATGGTGTACGGGGTATCAAGAAGAGTAGGAACCATCCCTAGTTGTTTGCTAAGTTTCGATGACACAACACTATAGTCCGCACCAGTATCATATAAAATAGAAGCAAGAGTGTTGTACCCGTCACGACATTGTTATCAGTCCTAGCTTCCCCAGAGCCAATCACAATTGCTATTCCACGAGTCCCATTGTTGTTGTTACCGTTGTGGTTATTGTTTGTTGAAGGACTTGTACCTCACACTATCCCAAGTTCTCTTGCTATCACCAAAAGTAGAAGATGAAGCTCTATGCTTCGGAAAAGTACCATGCTCAACAGCCTCATCAATAAGTTTGCGAGCCAGGTGAAAGATTTGTTAGATTCTGGGTAGGTGAGCTGCAGTGGCCAAGCCACGAATCTTTGGGACCCACCCTTTTGGTATGAAATTCGATCCGCTAGTAAAGTAGGTTAAATAGATTTGAGCACAAAGTATCTAACTCCCGTAGCTTGGTAGTGTAGGCGCCGATCTCAGACCCATCCGTCAAATTTCTAGATTTCATCATAGGGTGCAACGTTCTCCATCCAAGTATCTGTAACTCATCGAGTGTGCATGTAGCATACATTACCCCATCCTGCCCGGGGCAAATGCGCATGGAAATGACTTATACTATCGAAGCAATCAGACGGTCTCCTTCAGTTCCGTTAGTGTTATCGAGGTTTACGACCAATAAAAGGCTTGAAAATATGATGGTAGGTTGTTGTTGTAGCATGTGCGTTCAAGGAATAAGAAAGTTCAAATGTGGAAGTCAGGGAAACGATTGATTTAGCAAGATGGATCTTTACTAGCTTGGAAAGATGCGAGGGTTTCAACCACCCTATCGTTGATCATAAGAACTCAGTCTTATCTAAGATAGTAAAGAAAAAAGAAAGAAAAGATAGGTAAGAAAAGGTAAGAGCCAATCGTCGCCACGCTCTGTCTTAGATAGTAGATCATTCATCCTCTCTTCTCATGTGCTCGTCCTGCTCAGGTTCCCCTTCCATCCCTTATCCTTCCTCTTTCGCGATGTCAATGTTATATGGTTCTCATCACGTACAGTCTTCTTTTCCGGTCCTGTGTAAGTCAGCTCAATGGTCAACAGCACCATTCGTTCCTCCAATCGTGACTGTCAGTCACTAGTAGATTTTGTCTTCCTTTGAGATGTTGCACTGCATCACAGACCTTCGTAACTCCCCAAGAGTGTGTGTAACAAGCCCCAATCTAATGTGTTCCCATGAATCTACCATATACTTATGAGTAACAGGGATATGCAGTCATACGTCCGCCCGTTCACACTAGGTGTAAGGTACTAAAGTAAGAAATAAGTTCTATATGTGTAACCCAGTTCCGTTTGAATTTCAAATGGAAGTAAGAAAGATCAAGTAACAAGGAACAGAAACTAATTGTCTACTTGCTCAGTGAAAAAGGATAAGTCTCGGTATTTGAATTTCTTCACAGTTGATTTGGTTTGATGGTATCACGTCATGCGCATCGTGCAGCCTTCCTGTGTACGTGCGCCACAATGCTCGCCAGGGCTTTCTCCCCTGTACAATTGTTGTTTCCTCATCCACGAGGTTTGTTAGGATACTACTCCCAGTAATGCGCCACCTGGTGTAACCCTGGGTTCCCACCATTGACGTGTTCAGAATTAGGTCTAGAACTAGAAGATAACATATTTCCCGAAATCATGTGTTGTAGATATATGTAGCTAAAAGTTAGTTGCGCACTTAAGTTGTGAGTGTACTTATGCTATGATGATTATAGACTAGACTCAACATGCAGTCCTAGTTCACTATAACCAATGGCTCTGATACCAATCTGTCACACCCTCAAATTTCCACTGCGGGGTTTTACCGCGAGGCGCGTGACACACCAGGATCCCATAGCCATAAGTCATATGAACGAACTCTAAATGCCCAAACCATTTAGTTCGTTTTCAAAAATCAGGTTTAGTTAAGCTGCGGAAGCGTAAACCAAATTAAAACCTTTTAAAAGCCATGCACAAAACAACGCGCCCAGATTAAAACCATATGAAGGAAAATGTAAAAGCATAATATGTAATTTAGGTGTATGCCCGAGACCCCAAATGCAGTGAAGTGTGCAGTGCTTTCTAATCCTGGCACCGGAAGCTAACTACCTGCAAAAGCATGTAAATCGTGGGTCAACAAACAATGCTGGTGAGTTCACTAAGTAAAGTAGATGAGTATGTAACTGCGCTGGTTTCCAAAACCATGTAAACAAGTAATTGAGTTGGTTCCAAGAACCGTGTAAACACTAGTTCATCGCATGTCAAGGGTAGCTAACCCATTCATGATAACTAACACCGATATACCGAACTGCTGATGTACGTGTAGCCACAAATGTGAGCCGCATGCCTTACATCATTGCCTATCAACAATGATAAAATCTGTTAAGTTATAGTTCACTCCCGCACTCCCCCGAGCCGGTGTGAGGTTTGTCAGACCTAATAGCGCTATCAACTAATAACCCGCTTGCCATAACCCGGCAACTCATTCGGTATGTGAAGGACTTACAGATGATAGAGTTGGTTTAGTTCATCAAGGACACAGTTAGCGAACTAGTAAAAACCGACCCACACAAGGATCCATAGCATCCCAACCCGGGATGTGTAAGTAGTCCCAAACCGGACTAGAAAGTAGTAGTCCCAACCCGGACTAGAAAAAGTTAATTACGTTGTCTCAACTCGAGACGCATGCTTTTGAGAGAAGAGTAGTGAAACTCACCTTAGGTTGCAAGCAAAAATATCCAAACTCCAATGTAATAGAGACTCGCTACCGACTCCCTTGCAATGCTAGACTCCTTAACACTCCAAGATATCACCCGAATCAACTTGAACTAGTGAGAATTTGATGAAGATTGAAATTGCAAGGTGAGTGTGTGTGGTGTGTGGGTTCACGGCGTAAAGAGTGGTATGTAGGGTTTCTTTTCTTTTTTTTATATATAATAAGCTAGGGTTAAGCTCATGGGCCAAGTCCTTCGGGCTTTGGTGGGTTTTTGTCTGATAATTGAGCCCATTAGCCCTAACTAACTCTCGAGATCAATCCCGACAATAATAGTCATACTAGCATATATAATACTACTGTTTTATCAATACGTATTATGTTTATCATAAGTGCACGTATCTCATAACGTTTACGTAGAAGTTAATTAATACGCAATAATTCACATAAGCATGTAACTTACATACACGTGTTAATCCACATACATCAACACTCAATTGTTCACATAATCATGCATGTCCAACAAATCACCAACGTTCGGGTTATAGGATTCGTGTGTGTGTCAAGACAAAACCTTCCTAGTTATACGTGCGTTAATATCATCTAACATATGTTATTATCCCATAACATATCGAAAGACCTTCTTAGCTAACCCTAGTTAAGTGTTTAGTCATGAATGCTCATGAAAGTTAACTAGAGTTTAGTAAAAGAGTTAACATGAAAATGCGGGGTGTCACAACTATCAAAACTTAAATGATTTCATACTCTTAAAACTATTATGTTCAATCTAAATGCTTATATGCTATGCCATGCTAGAATTCTAAGTCTTACATACAAATGTACAATTAGTTAACAACCCACCTTAAATGTATAGCGCTATAGGTTGACACGCCACCCCCTTTATGGGTCATGATAAGTATAAGTCTTTTGTGTTATCGAGTGTTGTTGCCTTTTGTATGGTTCTACGTGCATATGCCTATAACATGATGATTCGAGTAGACTTTCTTATACTATGTACTTAGACTCAAAACTAGTATGCTCACCAATGTTTTATGTGTTGACGGATATTTTATACATGTTGCAGGAAATGTTTAATGCAGGTTTATCAAGAAAACTACTTAGGAATGGACTAGAAACTGGCAATTAGTTTAATTTTCTATGTTTTGATGTTGTAGTTTCCTTTTCATGAAACAATTTATATTTTGTTATCTTTTAGACAATGATTTTGCAATGAATGAAATTTTATCTTTAAATTATATTGTCACGAATTCTAGTGTCATGAAGTCTTTGAACAATCTATCCCAAGTCTCGCCTGATGTATTCCGCCATCGGTTGGGGTGTGACACCCGAGTTTCCATTAACTGTTCGAGTTCTGCATGTGTTGTGGGTAGTGGTGTAGGCGGATTCAGGCTTGTACATTTTCTTGGCGACATAATTCTACAATATCAATATTAAAGAATATCAAACAATATTTAATACCAATATTGTCAACCAAACAATATATAAGAATACCACAACCATAACTATCACAACCATAAGATTCACAACCTGTGACACCTGGCAAACTCAGGTTAACACTTTTACAAACATATAAGTCTACCTTAGCGAAGACATTTACTTAACTTACTTAACTGGGTCAATTTAGTTGGTTCGATGATTTGGGGAATCAATGGGAGTTAATTTACACTTACGTATTGTCCAGGGTTCAATGGTTCGGGGAATCATTGGGGGAAACACACACACACGATTCTTGAGTCTCGTTGTTGGTGAAATTACATAGTTGGATTGAGTTATCAAGTATTGAATGTTCTATGAATGATGTACAACTTGTGAATGCATGTTTATGTGATTAGATATGTTAACATATGTTAGAATGCATGTTTATGTGTTAAGATGTGTTAACATGTGTTAAAATGGCAAGATTATGAATCGAAGGATCAAAATGGAAATCTGGGAATTTCATTCGACCTATAGAAAGGGTCGAATGAGATTTCTTGAGGTCAACAAAACTAGAATAATCTGGTTTGACCTCAAGAAAGCGCGAACAAAACATTTATCATTTTACATCCCTAACTCGCCTCCAAGTGCTCTCTCTCAACCCCAAACCTGTAGAAAGGAGTTTTTGCCCTCGTTTTTCAGATCCTAAAGCTAAAACACGTTCTATAATCAAAACAAGTAAAGATTCAAGGTGTGTTCATCATCTAAACCCTTTTTAATCGAATTTCGTACATTTTTATCAAACCCTATGTGTCCATATCTGATTCAAATAAGTTTTCATGAATAAAATCTATACGTGAATAATGAGTTTTCTTACAAAAACCCCAATGTTAATGATGTTGGATGATTTGTTTATGTGTTATAAGATTTGAAATGATGCATAAATGTTATGTAGATGATTTAGGATTGATTTGGAACACGGTTTATGGATGTTTTGATGTCTAAATGATGTTTGTTGGATTTTCACTCATTTTGGGGATTTTATGCTAGATCTAGGGTTTGTTTATGTTGATAATGATGACGATATGATTGGGGATTCACTAGTACACGTTTAATATGTGCATATTGATCTGTACATGAGGTTATTTTTATAGTTTCCTTTATGGGTAAAGTTTTCATGCAATTGATGTGACATTTCCATAATTTGCTATTTTGGGTAAATTGTAAATTGTTATGTGAAATGGATGGGTTTATGAGTATGAATGGTAGGGTTTCATGGGGATAGTATAGATATAGTTGACTGCTGTGTTTTGTCACATTTCATGAAGGTTTCGACCATATTTGATGGGATTTTGTCCGTTAAATTGATTCAGCAGAACAAGGTTCGAACCAAATTCCCATTCGACCCTTCGATGGGTCGAACCAATCTTTCAAAAACTCATTCGACCCACAAGAAGGCACGAACCGAATTTACAAACTTTCATTCGAACCTTTGACTGCAGAAATGAAAATTTGATCTAAACTAAGTGTTTTATGTGCATTTCTTGTATGTAAACTATGTATGCTTGATCAACCGATGTGACGGGTCACCCACAGGATGTCGAGTCTATCTTGTATGTCGGGTCAACGTTCAAACACATTTTCAAGCATACATAGTCATGATCTGGACAACCGGGGACTAGTTAACCTATGGGTTATTAGTCAAAACACTTATACAAACTTTATGATAGCTCGCCAGTAACTGGGACTATCAATTCATTGTCGGTTATTCTATTTTTGAGAAGACGCAACCTAAGGTGAGGTCACAGCCCCACATTTTACTGTTTTCATATTTGGGGGAGAAACATGCGATACGAACTTTAAGAACTTTTAGACCAACATATTATATTATATCACATGGGTACTAAGTGACATTACATCATTAAAGTCCTCCTAACTTTGCGAACCTTTAATATGTGGATACATAGCGGGAAAAGTGTGAATAGATCTATTGGTCCAGGCAAGCCCCACTCGGGTCGGACGGGTGCATATTTGTCCTTTCTAATTTATGACACCGGGTGATGTTCGGTGGCAGGTATTGAGGCATTCTAACGTTCAACAGTGGTTCACGACACTTTGGTATCATGTAACGATGTCTAGCAAGCATCAGGTATAGAAGTAAGGATTGTTGGGTCTAGTTTTACAAAAGTTACTACTTTTGCAAACTTAAAACTCTGTAACTCACCGGCACTTTATGTGTTGACTAACATTTCATGTTCTCTCAGGTCGCTAAGGTAGCAGCGAGACTAGGCGCTCTGGAGTCACACTGTGTCTCATGTGTCTTGCATGGTCAAACTTTACATTCATGTTTTGAACTATTACTTTTTGATTATGCGTTGTAAACTTTACTTGCTTTCACTATGTTAGATTTGGGTTGCCTAACTTTCAAATGGTTTGATTTGGTTTGATACGCTGGTTTTCTTATCATATAGTTGTCGTTTATTGTGACTGTTGACTTGGATCCTGGCATGTCACGCGCGTCGCGGTAAAACCTCGCACGTGGAATTTGAGGGTGTGACACAACCATAAAATAATAACAACACAATGATCCCAAAACCAGAACAAGGTACTAACCACTAGGATAGAATACCATCACAACATAATCACAATGCATAACCAATAGAACAACCATAAAAGAGAAGAATAATCACAACACCATGCCAATAATACATAGAGGTTCCATTCTACTAATTTAACAAACATCCAGTACATCATATTATTTTACAACCGAACAAAATGTGGGGTCGTATAGCCCCAAGTACAACCGTTCACTAAAATACCATAGAAACAACCATAATGTACAACACTGGCATACATACTAGATACTACATACTACAATGACCTGATACGATAACCACCACTAAAATCTAAGAAGTAAACTCAAATATGAGGTGGCCTGGGTGAGTTGAGTGAGTAGTGAGCTGGACGAGTGGAGCTGGATGGGTGTACGAGCTGGGTGGGACTCCTGGTTATGTGGGTCCAGGGGGAGGAATTGTACTTGAGGAACGAACTGAACTAGTGGGATGGGTGGAGCTAGGTGGGCGTACTGACTGTCCTAGCTGAGGTGGAAGTGGTGCGATCATGTGATACATAGCAAGCAGAGCGTGATGATTGTGACACGCCTCATCTCGTGCTGACATAGCTAATGCCTAAACATCGTCAATCCTGCACTCCGCATGATCCATGTGCTCCGTCCCCAAAGGTAAACATGATCGTCCCAGACATCGCGAACCCTATCATGAAATGTACATAGTTGCCCATTGACATGAGTCAACGAGGCTGCAACAAAAGAAGATAATACCTGGAGGCTCTCGTCGAGGTTGAGGATAACAGGGATCGTAACGCTCTCAGTCGAGATACTAGGGAGCGTGCTGGCAAATAGAGGTGGTTCAGAGGGACCCCCCCAACTTCCAGCATAGAAGGAACATCCCCCTGCGGCGCATCCAAGTTGTCTATAACATGTGCATGCAGTCTCGCTGCCTAAAGCTCTTCAGCAGTGGGTGGCTGCTCCGAATGATCATCGGATAGGTATGGGTCAGCCATAGGCTTGTCCACTGGCGCATGTAACTCCACCACGTGTACATCAACAACCGGCTCCTCCATGGGCTGAGCAATCTCGGGCTCTCCTCTTACAGTTCTCATGATGTCGTCAATGTGCTCGTCTTCTCATAGTGGAAGGACCTCCACCAGCTCCTCGTCCGAATCTGATAACACCACTATCTCTAGAGAATCAGGGATAATCTCCATCCACTGAACACTGTCTCCGGAATCACAAATGGGGACAGGATGCGAACTAGACATCTTCCTGGCAAATAATTCCGTACAATGCTTACCACATTAATTAATCAACACGTTATTATTTATTCCATTTATTTTCTTTACCGAAAATATTATCTTTTACCAAAATAATTTCTTTCACCAAAAATATTTTTCTACATATTTCTTAACCGAAATATTTTCCTTCACCAAAATATTTTTCCTAAAAATATTTCTTGCCAAAATATTTTCTTTTATCGAAAATTATTTTCTTTACCAAATATAACTTTCTATACCGAAGATTATTTTCTTTACCAAAAATAACCTTCAAACCTTATATTGACAACCCATGACTTACCCATGGTTAACTTGGTCGGGATTTCCTGTATAATTTCCACTGTCTTTTCTGAAAATGTTTTTGTGATTAATTTTGTAAAAATTTTAAGATCGAGCCATTTCTAGTTACTGTTAGATTTTTTTTTTCCAAAATCATAGTTCATTGTAACCTTGGCTTTGATACAACTCTGTCACACCCTACGTCAACGGTGGAAACACGTGTGGTTGACGTAAGCACTTGGTCATGAGTAGGCTGAAAGTCAAAGACAACAACTACGTTTACACAATGAAAAGACATTTATAAAGACGCCATTTTTAAAGTTATAAGTCTAATAAAAAGCTTGTCCCAAAATAATTATATGTTTCCAAAATATTTCTGAATAATGTCCCTAAACCTGAGAGATTCTAAATAAATCTCTTGCCAAAAACCTGGCATCTTATCGCTGACCATCACCATGTCGTCATTGCCAAGCATCCGTATTTTCATTTACCTGAAATATATGCTTAAAAACACTACGCCAAAATGTGGCTTTAGCCACACATTTCCTAAAATTGCCCTGCCACACTTTTGATTAAATGTGTGACAAAAGGTCATTAATCACATTTCAAAACCTTCCAACCTACTTTTAACCACACGTCTTATGTATTCATGTGACCATTGTATAACAGTTCAAAATCTTTAGCCACATTTCAGGAAAAAACTATGACAATTCGTAGCCACACTAGAAAAAGTGTGGCTATTTGTAATCTACGACCACAATATTAATTTCATGTGACAAAAACATATCAGCTCGAAATCTTTAGTCAAACTTTAAGAAAAAAACTATGACATTTAGTAGCCACACTAGAAAACTGTGGCTAAATGTGATATACAACCACAATATTTGTTTGATGGTGTGGCTAAAACCTAATACATATGGCCACATATATCATTGTGTGACCAAAGGTTAGACAACAACCACAGTTAAAATTACAAATTTCATGTGGCTTTACTAAAACATTCATCACATCATCGTCAGTTTGTTTATTTGTGTGTGACAAAATGACAACAAATGTCATGGAAAAGAACTATAAATTTAAATTACATCAGTCTTTTCAAATTCATAATTAAAAACAGCTCACAGCCCTAAAAGTCTATCATGACCACTGTACAGATGAACGATCTAGATGAAAACTTACAGAAACTACAGCCATAATTAATGCAAGATGTACTTATTTTTACTATTATTAAACGACTCAAAAATATTACCATAACTTTACACATTATCCATTTTATATTAATTAAACACGTAAAACTATTTTTCCTAGAAATGATTTGAGTTATTCTATTGTTCCTATAACTTTAGAACATGAACATATATTTTAAAGTAATAAAAATTGTAAAAAAGTATCAGTATCTCTAAAACATGTAATTATAGTTTTTATTGACGGCTTATTATGTTTTAAATTAATAGTATTTCCATGACAAACGTGTTTAACAAATGACGTGAAATTTACTCATTGTAACTACACTTTTGAAGAAACAAAATTGAATATTTACATATAACTCACTTAAGTTATTACAACCATCTGTTTCATAATGTTTATCAACAACTATTGAATTGTCAACAGATATTAAAATTCAACAAAAGTTAATAATGCCCACTGTACAGATGAACGGTTTGTAAAATTTTATTCACAATGTATTACGTTTTAAATTATTAGTATTAACATTATCATTAGTTTCAACATCCTAATAATAAACTTTCATATACAAACCTATTCTAAGTTAAAATTAATACAATATTTGATGACTTGTCAATAGATGTTGTCAAACAACTGTGATTCATTACAATTTTCCACTGAAGGATAATATAACCAGATTTTTAAAACAGACTTTGTAATGAATATCTAACGAAATAACTATACATTTTAATTACACCAGTCTTTTCAAATTCATAATTAGTAGCAGTCGCTATAGGCCTAAAAGTCTTTGGTGGCCAATGTACAGATGAACGATCTAGATGGAAACTGACAGAAAATACAGTGGTAGTTAATGCTAAATGTACTTATTTTTACTGTTATTAAACAACAAAAAAAACGTTACCATAAAAATTTTAAAAAATGAAGACATATTTTATAGAAATAAAAAATCTTAAAAAAATCAGTATTGTTAAAATGTGTAATAATAAATTTTATGCACAATGTATTATGTTTTAAATTATTAGTATGAATATTATCATTAGTTTCAATTTCATAGTAATAAACTTTCGTATCGAAACCTATTCTAAGTTCAAAGCTATACAAAATTTGATGACTTAGTGTGGCACCCGACATATTCATCTTAACATTTTACAAACATATAAGTCTACTTTACCGAAAAACACTTATTAACATACTTAACTGGGTCAGTTGAGTCAAGTTACGTGACGTATTGTCCAGGGTTCAATGATCTGGAGGATCATTGGGGGTTATTTTGCGTACACACTAGTCTTGAGTCCCGTTGTTAGTGAATTACATGAATTGAATTAAGTGATATACATAGATTGATCCATATATGTTATATAATGTGCAAATACATGTTTTAACGGTGTAAACATGATTATACATGATTCTATATGCTTAACATATGTTAGGATTGCATGTTCATGTGTTAGGATGTGTTAAAACGCGTATAAACAACAAAACTGGAAAATCTGGAAAACACAGGACCTGGTTCGAGCTTAAGGGGGTCGAACCAATATGTGAGACCATCATTCGACCACAGAAAGCCCTCATTCGACCCCTACAAGGGTCGAATGAACAGTTACTATAAATACCATACTTTGCAATTTTTCATCATTTCACAAACCTTAGTCGCCTCCAAACACTCTCTCTCAACCTTAAACACTGAGGAAGGAGTTTTTGACCTTGTTTTTCATAATCTAACCTACAAACATCTTCCATATTATAAACAAGAGAAGATCTAAGGTGTGTTCTTGATCTAAAATCCATTTTAAGCATTTTTGATTCGTTTTATTAAACCCCAAAGGTCCAGATCTGTTCTAAGATGGTTTTCATGATTAAAAACCTTTCTAACACCTTTCTAAACAAAACCCCATCATAAAACATGAGTTTTCATACAAGTTAACATGTGTTAATAGTGTTTTATGTTATGTTATGTTATGTTATGTGATGTTTGATGATTGAATGTTGTTTAGATGTTATAGATATGTTCTAGGACTATTATTGATGATGGGTTTTGATTATCTTAGGTTATTAATTGTTGGATGATGATGTTTTGCCCATTTTGGGATTTTTGATAGATCTAGGGTTTGATTCTTGATGATAACTAGTAATAAAACCCGCGCGCGTTGCGGCGCAGCTACATGGCAAATCTAATGGATTAGTTCAAGCATTAACTTATGTAATGTGTCATCTATGGAAAAACGTGTGTTTCAAGGTATTCGATATAACCCATGTAAATTAAATAAGCGTTGCATTTGGATCAAATAGTAAAGTAAATAAAATTTATGTCGTATAGAAGAAAGGGAATCAGACCCAAGTTGGTTCGTTTAGTGGGGTTTGATCTACCCACTACACCATCCTGACCTTTGCATTAAGACTTAGCGGCGTAAAAATGTACAGTAACTCATATGTCAAAATGTAGACTAACTGAATATGTACAGTATGAAAACATATTATGTTTGACCCAACTAATTTTCGATGAAAAAATTACGTCAAAATGGAAATTTATATCATTTAATTCGGAGCGTAAATTTATGCCATCACGTACATAAAAATAAGCACGTATGGGAATGACGTCATTTTTTAATCGACGTCAACACATAGGCCAACTTAAATTGTGCATAAAAATAAGCATGAAAACACATTATTTTTTACCGACTCATTTTTGAAAATTTTACGTCGAAAGGGCCTTTGACCTAGTGGTATCAACCATCAAGGTGTTAAATAATACATTGCTTAAGTTGGTTCGTTTAGTGGGGTTTTATCTACCCACTACACCATCCTGACTTTTGCATTAATACTTAGCGGCGTAAAAACGTACAGTAACTCGTATGTCAAAACGTAGACTAACTGAATATGTACAGTATGAAAACATATTATGCTTGACCCGACTAATTTTCGATGAAAAATTACGTCAAAATGGGAATTTATATCATTTAGTTCGGAGTGTAAATTTATACCATCACGTACATAAAAATAAGCACGTGTGGGAATGGCGTCATTTTTTAGTCGACGTCAACACGTAGACCAACTTAAATTGTGCACAAAAATAAGCATGAAAACACATTATTTTTTACCGACTCATTTTTGAAAATTTTATGTCGAAAGGGCCTTTGACCTAGTGGTATCAACTATCAAGGTGTTAAATAATACTTTGCTTTTTTAAGTTGTGAAAGTTTAAGTCCTATTGGTAACATAAGTTTAGACGTTAAAAAAATAAAATATTCTATTGGTATTAGCTTAGTAGTTTATTAAATTATAGATGATGTAAAAAAAACTAAATTTAATTTTTCGTTGCATAATATTTTAAGAACACTAAAACTAATTAAAATAAAATAATAAACTATGTATATATGCTAAACTTCCGGTAGAAAAATGTGTCAATTAAATAAATTTGAAGGGTCAAAATGGTAAAATAACACCGACATTACTTTTTAATGTATAGATAATGTTAATGAAATGATTGGGGTTTTCACACACATAATAAACTGAGCATTTTGAGCTGATTGTTGAATGATTTCATTAAGTTTCAAATTGGGTAAAGTTTACATGCATTGATGTGACATTTCCATAATTTTGCCATTTTGGGTAACTCGTGAAACAGACTGATTTCGAAGTAAAATTGGTAGTTTTTTGGGGATAGGTAAATGAAACTTGACTGCTAGGATTCGTGATGTTTTCGGACTGTTTTGATGAGATTTGGTGCGTTTTAGGACATTTGCAGCTGTTGGGGTCGAACCAAGGGTTCATTCGACCCACGTGGGGTTGAATGAGGAACCCAAGGGGTCGAACCAACATCAAAATGGAGCGAATGAGCTTTAGTTACGTCAAACGAACATGATTTAGGTCAAATTAACACGTGTTAGGGTCAAATGAACCTGTGATAGGTTGAATGAACATGTGTATGGGTAGAATGAACTTCATAGGGTCGAACCAATGTTGAATTGGGTCGAACCAACTTCATTTCCATGCTGATTCGACCTTACAACTGCGTATGTGCGATTTTTGATGCTAACTAAGTATTTTATGCTTGAACCTTATGTGTAATCTATGTGTACTTGATTAGTTTATGTAATGGGTCACCAACGGGATGTCGGGTCAGTCTGGTGTGTCGTTTTAACATTCAAACACGTTTTCGAACATACTTAGTCACGATCTGGACAATCGGGGACTAGATAACCTTAGGGTTATTAGTCAAAACACTTATACAAACTTTTATGATAGATCTATGGTATTTGGGATTATCAAGGCTTGTCTTTTATTCTTTATTTCGAAGAACGCAAACTAAGGTGAGTTTCATGGCCCCACTTTTACTTGTTTTACTTTTGGGGGAGAAAACATGCTATGAACTTATGTTTTGGAACTTGTGTCATACTATGGGTTACTTTTGGGTTACTATACGATCTTTGGAATTCCCGGGGAAAAAATGAATGTGCGGGGTTGCACAACTGGGGAAATGTGGATAGATCTATTGGGCATGACTGCCCCACTCGTCGACTGGAGGTTGGACGGGTGCATGTTGTCTCGACCTATGCTAAACTTGTATTCATTATTCGGGCGGCTTAAACATATGCTAAACTTGCTAAACATGTCCAGTATTGGTTTTCCAATCGTATTAGTAGCAAAACTTACGCCTAGCTAGCGTACACTTGACATAGTATTGACAGGATTGAACTTGGTATACTTTGGTAACATTTTATGAAAACCTGTGAACTCACCAGCATTATATGTTGACATCTTTTGGCATGTTTTTCTCAGGTCACTAAGGTAGCTTCACACGGACTAGGCGCACGGGTATTGCATGGCTTCTAGGGCTTTTAGTACATGTTTTGAATAAATCATTTGAGACTACGTTGTCATTTTGGGAATGTAAACTTAACTTAGCTTCCGCTACTGTTTTGAGTTATTTAAAGATTTATGTTTTGTGTCTACGTATCTTTCATATAGTTATTGTTTATTGTGACCGTTGACTTGGATCCTGGTGTCTCACACGCCTCGCGGTAAAACCCCGTACGTGGAATTTGAGGGTGTGACACTTGGCAACAGATGTTTTCAAACAACTGTAATCCATTACAATTTTCAACTGAAGGATGATGTAACCAGAATTTTAAAACAGAGTTTGTGACAAGAGTCAATGAACCAGGTCAACATTCGTACATAATTCATTTGTTGCCTTATTATATGTGCATATTTAGACAATTTGCATACACTATACCCCCCCCCCAGCCTAGTGAAGCAAGAGTTAATCAGAAAACTCAACATAGGACACTTGTTTAGTCATACAACACCCGAACAATCACAAAAACAAGCATTAAAAGAGGTTGCTATACCCTAACATATGATAATCTCCCTTCAACACATGAACATGAAAACAAGTAGCTATGTTAAAATACACAAAATACATGTTAATGTCGTCATCAAAAGGCATAGAACCTATCCAACTATTGACATAACGGATCCCAGATAGATATTCCTATATCAAAGGGTAACTAGAAGGTATTCACTGAGTTAACTAGACACAATGTACAACTATGGTATCACTAACATGTGTATATGCCGATTAACTCACAAGACTCCACACAAATGATAGGTTTTGGACCCATAAACAAAGCAACTTAACATAGAATGTCACCAACTAAAATCTCACATATACACATGCACACGCCATCACCTTTGAATCACCATACACCCATGCTTACTTACACAAACATACACATGCCATACCTACACATCCTAGCTCTTGAAATGTCATTTCCATAAAATACTAGCCATGTTCTTACTCCCTCCTCTTTGGCCGATTTATGTATACATGTCACATCAAGGGAATGTCCAAAGTTTACACCAATTTAGCTTAAGACACTAAGATCATACTCCTTTCTTTCATGCTTCCATTCCCAAAATAGAAACCTAATTTTTCTTGCTTGTACTCGGCCGAAAAGTAAGTGCCAACACACCCTATATCTTTTGACTAGCTACTAAAATCAAGGAACTACTCTTGGAGTATGAGCACCAATTGCATACAAGCACAAGAGACACCCTCATCTAACTATCAAACAAAGCCTACTAATCTAGGAAGCTTCTAACTCTCCTAACTACCTATCACTAATCGGCCAAGGTAAAGAAAGAGACAAGAAGCTTGAAACAAGGGTCAACACTTACACCAAAGTATATAAGATCCAAAGGAGAACACCTCTTCCCATACCAAGTCAACTTCCTCTTTTGTTTTGCTAGTCCCAATGGCGGCTCAAGCATGGAAAAAACATGATAACTTGTGGCATCCACCTTACACCAAATCTTGCACCAAATCTTACACCAAAATGTGATTAAAGTGTCTAAACATTACACAATCCTATGGAGGATTACTTACCATTTAAACTACTATATAAAGGGAGCCTTGAACACTTGAAAACTTGCACCATCCGACACTCACAATTCTCATTCTTGCACCTCTATATTCTCGGCTCCAAGGGATCCCAACCGAAGACAAGGAAGGCCAAGGGAAGGATCAAGGATCTAGCACCTAACCTATCTCACATTTGCTTCAAGAAGGTAAGTCTTTCAATCATTCTATCCTTTGGAAACCTCACACCCATCGGCCTAAAGCTCTACACCCGAGCCCTTGATCTTTGATCGACCATACACACATTTAAGCCACACACATTGTTTCACTTTCATGAACACACTTAACTAGTGATCACATTGTAATGATAACACATCTAGTTAACCAACCATCGACCCTTGCGCTACTAGAATAGGTTGTGTAATGTTATTAAATCCACACTAGACATCATCACTCAACAAGTGATCGGCTTATGTTAACAAAACTCATTGGTTCATGTTCAAAAGATTAAGGCTTTCCATGGATCACCATATAACCGGTTTAATCACAAAAGTTGCTAGAATGCCTTAAAAACTCTAGGCACTATCTTAACAAACTTAGATCGATCACTTTTAATACAAGTAACAATCGAGTTCGAAGCATGTAAAGAGCATTGTTTCGGCTATAGCTAGTAAACATGCGTTAACAAGAGCCAAAACATGTGTTACCTTACAAATGGTTTTAAAAGAGGAAATAACAATATGTTAAGTAATGTTTTCTCAAAAACCAACCACACATGGTGAATTGGTGCTAACATACGGCCCAAACGACATATGGGACCCATTTTAGTTCACCATGGATACTACATTTCAAAACACCAAAGTTTTGGAACTATATGTTTTATAGAACACTAACGAATGTCACGTACACTAAAACACACTAAACACGATGGTCCACAAGTGTCGGGTGAACAATTTGTATGATAAACAACCTCTGGATGACTTACCATGTCCGTAATGATCATAGGGTATCATTTGTCAGGACGCTGACTGTCTACAAGCTCACTAGACCGCTTACAACATCATTATGTGAGTTTTCATGGCCCCATTTTACTATTTTACATTTCGGGGAAAATACATGCATCAATACTTGTGTCATTTTCATGTGTGTGTACATTCTATCGTGACTACCATGTGGAACATGAGACATATTGGTTCATGAGCTCACTAGTCCTCGTACAACGTTTACTGTAACCATTAGCTAAACATTTAGCCATGGAACACTTTAATAGATCTATTGGATTGACACCCCCACTCTTGGTTAGTCACTCTCACCGGTCACATACAAAAGAGTGTTAGTATTCTACAATAAAATACATTGTCTTTGGTGTACAATGCGCGAGGCATAACAGTCAAGAGGTTTGGTTATGGGACTCATGGTTTGCACAGTAATCATTCGCTTAGCTAGCTTATGATTGGTCATACACGAATTACACGTTGGTTTTACCAGTTACATTCAAACCCGTGAAACTCACCAACATTATTGTTGACAAAAACTCTTTATGCATGTTTTCAGGTAACTAATATGGAGGGCCACAGAGATTTGAGGGAAGGGTTCGAGCAAGCACTGCGTGGTACCACTTGGATGGGTTTCCTTTGTCAATCCCATGTTGTTTAAATAAATGACAATATCCATTCTCTTTTAATGCTATGGTGACGTTTTAAATAAATGACAATATCCATCTCTTATGGTAGTACTATTTAAATAAAATGTGTGTTGCTTGAACCTTGTGTGCTTGAAAACCTTTCGGTCGTCGCATCCCCGTGTTTCCGCCTTGGCGGGGTGTGACATAGTTTGTAAAACCTAACTTGTAATAAATATCTAACGAAATAACTATAAATTTAAATTACATCAGTCTTTTGAAATTCATAATTACAGAAGTCGACACAACCCTAAAAGACTTTGATGGCCACTGTACAGATAAACGATCTAGATGGAAAGTTACCATAAATTTACACATTATTCTTTTTGTATTAACTAAAGAATTAAAACTATTGTTCTTACAAATGATTTGAAGTCTTTTATTGTTCCTATAACTTTAAAAAATGAACATATATTTTATAGCAACAAAAATTCTACAAAAATATCAGCATCTATAAAATATGTAATTATAGTTTTTATTGACAACTTATTATGTTTTAAATAAATAATATTTCCATGACAAACTTTTTTTAAGAAATGACATGAAATATACTCACTGTAACTAATATTTTAAAGAAACTAAACAGAATATTTACATATAAGTCACTTAAGTTATTATAACCATCTGTTTAATATTGTTTATCAACATCTATTGAATTGTCAACAGATATTGAAATTCAATAAAAGTCTATGATGCCCACTGTATAGATAATAGTTTTGTAAATAGAAATTTACGAAACAATACGGCTATTTACGGTAGATGAAATCATTTTCAGTATTAAGAAATAGCTAAATAACGTTACCGTAACAAAAGATATTATTAACGTAACACATATGTTTATAGCAATAAAAAATACTTAAAAAAATCAGTACTATTAAAAATTGTAATGATAGTTTTTATTCACAATGTATTATGTTATAAATTGTTAGTATGAATATTATTATTAGTTTCAATGTCCTAATAATAAACTTTCTTATTGAAACCTATTCTAAGTTCAAGGTATACAATATTTGATGACTTGTCAACAGATGTTGTCAAACAACTGTGATCCATTACAATTTTCAACTGAAGGATGATGTAACCAGAGTTTTAAAACAGACTTTGTAAAACTTAACTTGTAATCAATATCTAACGAAATAACTATAAATTTAAATTACATCAGTCTTTTCAAATTCATAATTACAAACAGTCGCTACAGCCCTAAAAGTCTTTGATGGCCACTGTAGAGATGAAGGATCTACATGGAAAGATACCATAAATTTACACATTATTCTTTTTATATTAATTAAACAATTAAAACTATCGTTCTTACAAATGATTTGAAGTCTTTTATTGTTCCTATAACTTTAAAAAATGAACATATATTTTATAGCAATAAAAATTCTATAATTGTAATTATAATTTTTATTGACGACTTATTATGTTTTAAATAAATAATATTTCCATGACAAAATTGTTTAAAAATGACGTGAAATTTCCTGATTGTAACTAATATTTTAAAGAAACTAAATTGAATATTTACATATAACTCACTTAAGTTATTATAACCATCTGTTTCATAATGTTTATCAACAACAATTGAATTGTCAACAGATATTGAAATTCAATACAAGTCTATAATGCCCACTGTACAGATGAACGTTTTGTAAATAGAAATTTACAAAACAATACAACTATTCATTGTTTAGGATGAAGCTATGTGCGTGGAGTTGTGAGAGTTTGTGAATTGTTGGTGCGAGTTGTTTGGATGATCAAAGAGCTCTTTACATAGGCTAATGGTGAGGTAACTTGTCATTGTTTAGGATGAAGCTAGTTAGTGTCAAGTTTCCAAAAGCATGTAACTTCTTAGTTGTCATCGATGGCTTGCTTCCATGCAAAATAGTCGACTTTTGTTGTGTAGTTTAGATAGGTATTTGTGGTAAGGAAATAGGTTTAAGGTGGGGATGATTAGATGATATATTGGTGCAAGTTATGGATAGTGACAACTCTAGGCCATGAAGATCTTTGTCTTTTCCCTTTTGTAGGTGTTCGAATAGAGTGAGGGATCAAGGTCATAGGTTTGATGGTGTCTTAGTATGATTGGGTGATCTTGACAGCACATGGTTGCTTCTTGGAGTCTTGGCCGATTTACCAAAGAGGTAGGTTGACTTGTATCCTCCATTCAAGCATGGTTTCTACTTTGGTGAATCAACACATGTCTTCCAGTGTGTTTGTCCTTTATAGCCGATCACCTAGGAGGTTTTATAGGGCATTGTTTCTTATGTGGGATGATGGAGCTCCCTTGGTAGTTTCCTAGTTTAGTATAACATGTGTGTGAATGAAAAGGACACTTGATGCCTTGGGAACCTTCGGCCGACTTTATCAAGAGGAAAAGTGGTGATGAATTGTAGGAAAGGGACTTATCAAGTGTATGTGTAAGTTTAGTTTGATAGGGATTTGTGTGGTGGCTCCTTGTCTGCGGCCGAGGATTAGGAAGGGGAAAAGGAGTTAGTTTTGTTAGTTATATGAATGAGGAAAGGATTGTTGTTGGTTATAGGGTGGTAAGGAGTTGAATTATCTATTTTAGTGAAAGATTGGAACTTGTGCACCTTGCTTTTTGGGTCTTAGAACCGGCCGAGAATAGGTGTAAGGGGTAGGGTCTTATTTTGCAAAGATAGATCATGTTATGTATGTGTTCATGTGTGTATGGTTGTGTACTTGTGTGCCGTGTAGGTGTATGCACATATGAGCATGGTTTTGTGAAGTCCTATGATAAATAGCTTTATTATGTTCCAAGACATAACATATTAGATGAATTAGTCGACCTATATATGTTAATAGTATTGTGATTGCACATTATGTCCACTAAGTAGCCTCTAGTACTCTTTGATATAGGAATATCATTCGGTCTCACAATGGTAAGAGTTAGTTAAGTTCTATGCCTCTTGATGACGACATTAACATGTATTTTGTGCATGTTAACATAATTATTTGTTTTCATGTTCATGTATTAAAGAGAGAGGTTACCATATGTTAGGGTATAGTATCCTTTTTGAATGCTTGTTTGGTGATTGTTCGTGTGTTGTATGTTTAAACACATGTACCATGTAGAGTAATCTGATTAACTATTGCTTCACTAGACTGGGGGGGGGGGGGGGGGTATAGTGTATATAAAATGTCTAAATATGCACATATAAACAAGTAACATGTACAGATGTTGACCTGGTTTGTTGACTGTTGTCACGTAACTTGAAACCCAAGTTGCGAAGATTCTGAAAGGTTAACAGATTTGTTTTCACAAGCTTCCTGAGTAACCTAAAAAGTGCTCATATACAAATAAACATAACAGATTTGAACGTCTATTGAAAATAAATGCTTATTACAAAATATTTAGAATAAGTACCTCGCCAGAATTATCCTGTTCATTCTCATATCCATCAACCAACTCTTCAATTATAACAGCATCATCACAATCTTGACCACAGTGTACACATGGTACTCATTTGTAAGATTGTAATCAGAAACATCAATCTTGAAAGCCAGTTTCTTTTCAATGCATCGAAACAACTCATGTGGCAAACTTTTTGTGTCGCTTTCCTTCAACTGTCTTTCCCTAATATCACATGCAGCAGCTCTAATGATCCTCACGACATCTTTATCAAACATCACAAATGATACACTACCGGATTCATCTTGAACCCTTATCTACAACTTGAACCTAAAACAAATAAAACATAATTTATCTAAAAAAACCTGTATAAAATGAAATGAAAAATCTGGAAACAAAAAAAGTGTATACATCTACTACTTTACATACTTTGTGGTAATGGAAGTACATTCACACTGGCATTTTCGACAAACAAACGCAGTAGCAGGCAATTTGATAATTGCTTCACACACTTCTTCAGCATTTTGCAAATACTCTGATTTACTTAAAACTTTCTTATTACACTTGCGGCAAGCAGCATAAAACCAACCATAGCTTTCTTCAACACTTTTTATGGTGGCAACCACAACAAAAGACATCGGCTGCAAACACAATATATATACAACATACACTTTTAAAGAATAGAAACATATAATAAACTGAAGACATATAAAAGGTACGTATAAAATATTGAAACCTCTTTAATGTCAATGAGTTCATCAACACGCTTCTTCTGTGTTCCAACTATGAATTCCTGACGCAATGGATAAACAGTCTAGGAAGAAAGAACGGTTTGAGAAGTACAACCAGACTTTTGTTCTTGTTTCAACATCGAACTACATAAATATGGAAAGATTTACATCTCTTAGCTAAAACAAATTAAATATAAATTTGCGTATAGAAATATAAATAAATAGCACCTCCTCCTTAGTTCAGAAACCTCATCTATTCCTTGATTGAGAAAGAGGCGAGGTCTATACTTATCGGTTTGAACTGTAATTCATTCTAAAAATTTCACAACACACATACCTTTACTGACTTCATTTATATTAATATCTTTTTAAAATAACAACACTGAAACACAAGTTACCGTTCCAGTCTCTAACCCTTCCATGCTGGATAACAGCTAGTAGATGCTCCTCCGTGATGTTGGAAATGAATTCCTTAAACGTTATTGCATAATAGTTCCACAATGTACATCTTAACGTCGTACCTGTACAACAAAACAACAGAACCATAGATGTAAAACAAATGCAAAAATATGATACTATACAAACATTAATTAGAGATAATTTATTACATCAATAAATGTGTTCCACATAAGATTCAAAACAGTTAATCATAGATTAACTTCTTCATAGCATTTATTAAAGAAATTAAATTTGCAATTCTAACAATGATTGTTTTCAACTATTGAAGCATAAGACTCACCTTAAAAATAAAATATTTTTGTTAACTGTCAGGTATGTGAATAGGAGAAACAATACTTTTTGAAAAACCTATATAACAATTTTAAGGAATCCTTACTCTAAGTCCTGAATATCAAGATTCATCCGTTTGGTTTCGTTAGGAGGTCATCCAAACACATCCAAGTCCCCACACCAAATGACGCTTCCAGCAACATCTATAAAAACAAAACACACAATTTTACCAACCATCTCTTAACATTAAAGGAACAATGTCCAACCAAACTGAATGTTAAAGCTTGTTCTAAAGTAAAAAATAAAATACAAACAAACGATCAACAGATTCTTGGCTTCTCCGTTAAGAATGTCGTTAAAAGCTAAGAAATTGAAACCATACTCAACACCTTGCCAACCCTTAACATGTTTCACAGTTGTACAACGATAAAAAATGATTTTGAATTGATGTGCTACAACTCTGTAGATGTCCTTGTTTTCACTTACACTGAACTTAGATAAGACAACCACACCATCTTCTTCAAGTTGACTGTCAAAAAGTTGCATAAAAGGTGCCTTGACAGAACCTTGAATCTTATCACCCTGCATATCGGTTAACAGAAGATAAAAAGTATGTAGAAAATAACACATCTTCAAGAATAAGAAAGAAAACCAAGTTATAAAATTTACCTGCTCATCAATGAATATCACCTCCAACTTGTAAGCTGTCTTCCACTTTCTTATGACTCGATCCTTCATGTACCACATTCTTTGGCTGGATTCAGATCACGAATAAAAGTGGCATGGTTTTCTTCATTGTCCATTGACATCGACATGGATTTAAAGATATCTTTTAAGAGGGAAATTTGAAAATCTTTGTTTAAAATTTCCCCCTTAAAATTCAAACTTAGAGCTATAACATATGTGCATAACATCTGCTACTTAACGGCAGACACATTGATTCTGAACTGCTGTTGAGAACAATAGCGGTACTTTGAGGTGGCCCATGTATTTTTTCTGAATATTTTAAGCTGATTAATGACGTCACTTTTTGCATCACACAGGCATTGGTGTCCTGTCTCTCCGCTTGACACATCAGCTTTCCGATGTCACTCACGACTCTCCTATTATGGAAAGTATAGACAGAGATTTCGTCGGGTATAATTCGGTTATGTTCGGGTTCAATAACAAGACATATCAGGCATATAATAAACCTCCTACGACCCCTAAATAGTGACTAGTTTATGCCTTGTGGTTAATTATATTTTTAGTTGAGTGTTCTAATATTGTATACGCGTACCGAGGGCGACACGCACAAAATATTTTTAACAGGAACATTTAGCGTTTTGATTTCTATTAATTTTTTTAAACGTCAAACGCTAAAATAATGTTAATCATCAACTATTTTTAACCCTGGCGTCCGGGATTGTGTTTAGTTATTTAATTTCTAATGGGCAATCACCAACCTTCCATTCTAGACTATTAAATTTTTAAGCGACATACCTCGCTATTTAATCAAACCTATGCAATAAATTGCATTCCCGTGTGGATTCTTGTTGGACTTGTGTACTATACTAATCAGTTTAGTGCTAAAACATTTCATTATCACGTTAATTAATTATGTTAAATTCGTACGGAATTACCTCATTTTTGTCGGATGTCACACACCTCCCTCCACCTCCTCCCTGTCTCTCCTCGAAGGTTACAAAGGTTATGGTTATGGTATGTTATGGTTGTAGGTGGTTCACGGACAGTCACGATTATGGTGGGTTATGGTACACAGGCTGGGTTGTCGGTGGTTCACGCTGGGTTGGTCTCGGTATGGTGGGTTATGGTGGTTATGGTTTTAAGTTACGTTGCAGACGTTAAAAAAGTAAACACACTTCTTCTTGCAGACTTCAGAGGTTTCATTCACCTCTTCTTCTGCAGATGTCTGCAGTGTGATCTGCAGACTGCATATATTTTACCTCTAAAAAAACAAACAACACCTAAGATTTCTTCATGTTTAGTAAGTGTTATGAGACTTTGCTTGTTGTGACCTTGTTGATCAAAATGTTTGGTAGTCTAAAAAAATATAATTATTATAAATATATAACTAGGGGAGTTTGATATCGCGTTAAAGATGTGTTGTACGAGCTTGGTTAAAAAAGATTTAAGTCACAGTTGTAACTAATGTTTAAGCAGTATGTTTAGAGCATGCGTTGTGCGGAGTTCACAAACTTAAAACATAGTTACTGCAGCCTACAAGTGCAGCCACAAGTCCACAATATAATTACTACAGCGTGTGTCGCTTGGTATCACAAAACATGTCGCCTTAGATGAAACAAAACACTTGCGTACGCGGCTTTTCTGGGCAACTTTTTAGTTCCCAAGAGCTAGCCTTTTTTCACCCCTTCTTGCATCTCCTGAAATGTTTTAAATTTGTTTTAATTACTAATGTGTTTTCACAGTATGGATAACAAAATTAGCGTCTACCTAGTGTTTCAAACAGGGTGTGTTTGGTAGTGCTAGTGGAACTGGAAGTTCGTGTGTCTGGTGTTTCAGACAGGGTGCGTATGGCGGTTGGTAAGTCTGGTGGCAAAGGTGGTAGTGAAATTGATGGTACATCATCACATTTTACACCCGAGGAAGTTAAAGTCGCATTTTGCCCTAGAATTCCAAAGAGTGCCAGAATCGGCCCGACTAAATTCATTCTCCCTTAGCTCCCTAAAAAGCGAGAAAATTAGCAAAGAATTGATGTATTAGCCACAAACAATATATTCAAAACTGGACAGGACGGCAATGCCACTTGTTCAGTTTTGGCCATAGAACTGTTTTACGGCTAATTTTTTCGGTTGTGTAGAAAATCGGGTGCAACCGGGAACCGGCTCTAAACGCTTTGTCACTCAAAAATTAATTATGAATTGCTACTATTTAACAAATGATCGATAGGACAAAATATTGGACCAAATACATTGTGCTGCCATGATCTCTGTTAATAATCCATGTTTTGAGTTTATTTTAAAAAAGAATTAGCTTTTGGTTCAAGTGGTAGGCATGGTTGATGTGTTGCCAAATGCATCACATTTATATATTAGTTTTGTATAGTTCTTAATCGTTTATCGTGTGTCTTAGATATTTATTTATGTCTTGGTGTTTTGTAGGTGTTCGTGAAAAATGAGCTCAAAACAAAAGAATTTTAATCGAGACACAAACACTTGAGAGCAGGTGTTTCATGGATGTTGGGGCGTAGACGAGAAATTTTGGTCGAGCGAAGAACACCCGAGTTGAAAGATAATAATAATAATAATAATAATAATAATAATAATAATAATAATAATAATAATAATAATAATAATAATAATAATAATAATAATAATAATAATAAAAATAAAAAAAAAGAAATATGAAGGCCCAAGGCCCAATTTGTGGGAACATAGGGGATCGCATGGCAGGAGGTTTTGGGATTTATTTTTCCTGGTGTACGGTTGTTCTTTGTGGAGACATCATCGCAAGAAGGAAAAGAAAAGAGCAAGCACAAGATGTAAGCTAAATCTTTTGTAATTTCTTTTAGGTGACCAGTTCAATTAGGGTTTTCACGTTTTTAGTTAATTTCAATATTGGATATTGTTTTGCTTGTGATGACAAACTTCTTAACGTTATTGATGCATTAGTTAATTGAAACAAGTGATTTGTGTTTTGAGTCCTTACTTGGTAGCGGGTTGGGTGACATAAAGAGGGTTGACTTGACACTTACAATTGGGTAGTTAATAGGGTTTGATGACAAGAACTTGTGCTACCAGTTAATTAACTAATATCCAAAACTATGTCTATGTGGTTCCCAATCTATAAACTAAAAACTGTGTAAAACCTAGAACTAGAAGTTTAGAGAGAGTTACTTCTTTATTATTAGTGTTTTCTGTTCAAATCTCTTAATCAACTTTTGCAAGCACAGCAGCATTCTACTTTATAATATTATTTTTAATTAATTAGTTTAATTGATAAAATTGCTATTAACACTAACCACGTACTCCTCGTGGTTCTACAACCCTACTCCCTATAGTTTTTGATTGGCTCTCGACACGCGATCAGTATGGCGCCGTTGCGGTGAGTGCGTGCGCTTAGTGTTTTTAGTTTTATTTGTCTTTACGTTTTGAAAATAAAAACTTAAAAGATAATATCTTTTCTTGTTTATTTACTTTTCGTTCTTTATTTAGTTATTTTTCTTTATTCAGCACTACTCTAGTTTTCTTATTTCTGTGTGTAGGTTACTTTACTTGTATGCACCATACACGAAGATCAAGGAAAACATCATCTTTGATTTTTGACCCAGAGATTAAGATAACCGCCAGAAGAAACCGATCTCTTCACCACCCTAATCACACCATGTGTATTCACAGCCATCACAACATCCCTGAGGATGCACCTCCTCAAAATCCACCAACACCTATTCCACCCATTCCACCACAACCACAAAGCCCACCACCAATACCACAATTCCAACCTGCCTGAAACACCCGACCAGTCATACCACAGCAGCAGCAAAACCTTGAAAACCAACAGCTACATCGCATCCCCCAACAGTTTGATGAGGGGAGTATTCACAGCACATGACAGACTGATTGGGACAAAGATACTCAGCATGAGGAGTATGACGGCAGATATGCTGACGTCAGGTATGATGATTCTAATCTAGATGGGTTCGACTTGCATCCTAGGCGTCCAGTCCCACATAATCAGGTACGTCAATTTAATCAAGGGAACTGGGTTGGTAGGCAAAGGGTAAATAACCAGGTACCAAGAGGTGTGCCACAATTTGATGCAGGTGATATGGGGGATGATTTAGAGTTTGTAGAACCACAGTTTGTTCAGAGGGCATCGACTAGGGGTGGGGTAGATAGTCACTTTAGGCCAGTCATTATGCCTAATTCATCAGCTATAGTGACACCCGTAGGTAGGAATGGTAGAGATTTTGAGGTTAAACCCGATTATTTAGGCCACCTACCCGAGTTCTATGGAAAGAGATCAGAGGAGCCCTACTTACATATTGCAGCTTTTGAGTCTATTTGTAGAACTATAGGAAGGGCTGGGTTTACTAAGGATCAGGTTATGCTTATGTTGTTTCAATTCACTTTGAAGGATAGGGTTAGGCAGTGGTTTGCAACCCTGACCCCAGGTAGCATTTTTACTTGGCAAGAAATGCAGCAGGTGTTTTTAGAAGAGTATTACACTATGAGTAAGACTTCTGAGGCTAGAGAAGCAATTAGGGCCTTTGAGCATAATTCTGGTGAGACATTTCACGAGGCATTTACTAGATTTAAGGAGTTACTTAGGAAGTGCCCACATCATGGCATTGAGACTTGGGAGCTTATTAAAGCATTTTACGATGGATTATTACCTGATGAGGTTTGGGATCTAACAGCTATTAGCAATGGTACTTTTTTCACTAACACGGTAGCTATAGATTGGGGGTACTTAGAGAGGATGAGTGCAACTTCTAAGAGACATGCACAGTCTAGTAGGAAATCTAAATCATCTTCTGTTAGGGCTGTTGATTATGAGGCTGAAGAGAGGATAGAAAAACTTAAGCAGTAGAATTTGATCTTAGAAAAACATGTAGCCCAATTGAGAGTAAGAAAAAAGTGATGAGGTGGAGGTAGGTAGTGCTTTTAGTGTTTGTACTGAATGTAATGAATTGGGTCATATTGCAGCCGAATGTGCAGGTGAACAGGTAAATCAAGTCTATGGAGAAAGAAAACAGTATGACATGAATTCATATACATATCATCGTGGACTGCGCAATCACCCCAATTTCAGGTATGGTAATCCGAATAACCAATTAAATCCTAATTTTTCTAATTCTCATGTGCAGGGTGAAAATTAGCAGCAACATTGGAACCGACAGCAGGGTACTTCAGGTGAAAGCAGTAATCAATTACATGTGATTCTGGAAGTTGTTAAGGCAGTCCAGGAGGATGTTAAGGGAATTAGGAAGGATAATGAAGTGCGGGACAAGACTGTGGAAGCCTTGTCAAAACAGGTAGGCCAGCTAGCTGCTCAGATGTCAGGGAGAGACCTAAGTAAACTCCCTAGTGATACTACAGTAAATCCTGCTCACCAGTCTTCCTCCAGAAGTGTGCACATCAATGCGGTAAGTCTTTTCTCCACCCCTGAAATAGGTAGTGTAGACAGTACTCCACCAAAGTTTGTTGAGGGAGTGGTGGAGGAGTGTGACACTGAATCTGAGTTTGAACCTGAACAAGAAAAATTTCAAATTAGATCTGGAGAGTAAAAATCTGAAGAGTGGGTCTAATGAGGCTAAGTGTGGGGGTGAAAAGGTGAAAAAGGTACCCTTTCCTATGGCTTTATTAGATCCTGCTAACAGAAAAGATTTTATTAAACGGGGCCCACCAAAGGATGAGAAGTGGGAAAATTTTAAAACTGTCAAAATTAATTTACCACTAATTAATAAAATTGAAGAATGCCCCAATCAGGTTCAGTGTCTGAAAGAATTGAGTGCCCAAAAAATGACGGCATAAACTTCCTAAACAGTTAGATTTAAGTGCTAGTGTGAATATCGTGTTGTTGGGTACCCTTCCTCCAAAACTCCACGACCCAGGAGCGCCTATTATTGTTATACAAGTTGGTGATTTTCAAGTTGATAGAGCGCTTCTGGATTTGGGAGCTAGTGTGAGTATTCTACCAGGGCATTTATATGATCGGTATGATTTTGGTCCATTACAGAAAACCAATACAACTATGGTGTTGGCTGATCAAACTCCTTCGTGTCCTAGGGGGATTGTAAGGGATGTGATTGTTAAGCTTGGAGAGTTTTATTACCCAGTAGATTTTTTAGTGCTTGATTGTGTTAAAAACACACAACCAACTGTCATTCTGGGTAGACCATTCCTGGCTACTACTAAAGCCATTATTAATTGTGCTGAAGAACGGTAAAAATGAGGTTTGGGGTTAGGAAGATGAGTCTTAAGGTGTTCTCTAATGTTGCTAATCATTAAAACTGACAAAAGTGGATCTCCTGTGATGGAGAATAGAAAAGAAAAGAAATACGAAGGCCCAAGGCCCAATTCGTGGGAACATAGGGGATCGCATGGAAGGAGGTTTTGGGATTTATTTTTCTTGGTGGACGGCTGTTCTTTGTGTGGAGACATCATCGCATAAAGGAAAAGAAAAGAGGAAGCACAAGATGCAAGGCTAAATCTTTTGTAACTTTCTTTACGTGAACGATTCAATTAGGTTTTGCACGTTTTTAGTTATTTTCAGTATTGGATATTGTTTTGCTTGTGATGACAAACTTATTAACCTTATTGATGCATTAGTTAATTGAAACAATTGATTTGTGTTTTGAGTCCTTTCTTTACAACTTGTTCGGTTGATGACAAAACTTAGTAGCGGGTTGGGTGATATAAAGAGGGTTGACTTGACACTTACAATTGGGTAGTTAATAGGCTTTGATAACAAGAACTTGTGCTACCAGTTAATTAACTAATATCCAGAACTATGTCTATGTGGTTCCCAATCTATAAACTGAAAACTGTGTAAAACCTAGAACCTAAAGTTTTGAGGGAGTTACTTCTTTATTATTATTGTTTTCTGTTCAAATCTCTTAATCAACTTTTGCAAGTACAACAGCTTTCTACTTTATAATATTATTTTTAATTAATTATTTTAGTTGATAAAATTTCTATTAACACTAACCACATACTCCTCGTGGTTTGACAACCCTACTCCCTGTACTGCCGTCCTTGTAGCTAAGGGGTTGTTTTTAATATAGTTTTTTCTTAGCTCTCTGTTTTGACTGATTAGAGTAAACTTTGTATTTCACTACGAGAATTGTACCTTTAAAATGATTAAAAAAACAAAAAAAAATAGAGAAAACAATACAAAGGGAATAAGGAAATGTGGGTGGCAATAAGGATCTCAAAAGAATCCCAACGGCTAGATGAATTCTGGCTATAATGGAGGCAATCTTCTAAAGATGGAAATGATGAGCTGGTTATGATATTAAACAATATTTATTTTCTAACACCTCCCCTCAAGTTGAGTAGTGGGATTCCCGATGCTCAACTTGTTAAGACAATTCCGGAAGAAATTTCCATTGACTGCTTTGGTTAAGATGTCTGCAAGTTGATCTTTTGAGCGTACAAATGGAAGTTCTACAATTCTTGATTCGAGTTTTTCTTTGATAAAATGTCTATCGATTTCTACATGCTTCGTGCAGTCGTGTTGAACAAGATTTTCTGAGATCTGTATGGTGGCTTTATTATTGCACATGATTTTGCTAGGCTCGGTTTGAGGAAAACCAATTTCTGATAAAAGTTTGCGCACCCAAAGAACTTCTGCTAAGCCTCGTGCAATGCCTCGGAATTCTGCTTCGGCGCTATATAAGGCGACGACCTTTTGTTTTTTTACTTCTCCAGGTAACTAAATTTCCACCGACCAAGGTAAAATACCCTGAAGTTGATCTTCTGTCGTCTTTTTTCCTGCCCAGTCTGCGTCTGTATATGCCTGGACTTTTAGATGTTTATTAGGCTGAAACAAGATCCCATGGTCTGCAGTCCCTTTGAGGTACTTTATGATCCTTAGAACTGCGTCCATGTGACTAGCTTGAGGTCGGTGCATGAACTGGCTGACTACTCCCACTGCATATGCAATGTCAGGGCGAGTATGTGAAAGATATATTAGTTTGCCCACCAATTGTTGATATTTTTCCTTGTCTGCTGATTCTTTTCCTTCTTCTGTGCGCAGTTTCTGGTTGGTCATCATAGGGGTATCAACAAGTTTGCAGTCAATCATCCCTACTTCAGCTAAGAGATCTAGGACAGATTTCTTTTCACATATAAAAATCCCTTGTTGAGACCTAAGGACTTCAATTCCATGAAAGTACTTGAGTTTCCTAAATCCTTCATTTCGAATTTGGTGAATAGATTTCTCCTTAACTTCTTTATTTCTTCTTCATCATTACCTGTAATAATCATATCATCAACATATATAATTTAACATGTTACAAGTTTACCTCTTTGTTTAAGGAACAACATATGGTCAGAATTGCTTTGTCGGTAACCATATCCTTTCATTGCCAATGTAAATCTGTCAAACCAGGCTCGAGGAAATTGTTTCAGACCGTAAAGATTTCTTTTCAGCCTACACACTTCCTTTGTTTTAAAGTTCTTCGTGAATCCTGGGGGAGCCTCCATGTACACCTCTTCTTCCAATTCCCCATGTAGGAATGCATTTGTAACGTCAAACTGATAGAAGAAGCCATCCTTCATTTGCAGCAATGGAGAAGAGAACCCGAATTGTGTCAAGTTTAGCCACTGGGGAGAAAGTTTCGTAATAGTCAATCCCATATGTTTGGGTGTAACCTTTGGCTACAAGACGAGCTTTATATCTTTCAACGGTCCCATCAGGTTTGTGTTTAATTGTAAATACCCAGCGACAGCCTACTGGTTTCTTCCCTGGGGGAAGGACATATTTTTCCCATGTATTATTCCTTATGAGAGCTTTCATCTCTGTTTCCATAGCGTCTTTCCAATTTTCAGAATCCAAGGCTTCCTCTACGGAGGTTGGGAGTTGAGCGTTACATAGGGAAGTAATGAAGGCTTTGGCTTCCCTAGATAAATTACCATTGGCAATTTTTGCTATAGGGTATCTAGAAGACTTTGTCTCTTTTTCCGGAGAGTATCGTTTCGGGGGATGTCCCTTATTGGCTCTTGGAGGCAGGACATATCTTTTGGGTATTTCTTCTTCCATATCTGATTCCTGTTGTTCGTGTATTGATTCTTCTTGATCCTGTATTGGCTCTTCCTGTAAATTTTGTTCTAACGCTATCTCATTGTTGTTCGTTTCAATATTTTGAGTTTCCTTGGTTTGAGAGGGATTGTTGTTAGTTTCTATATTTTGAGTTTCCTCAGTTTGAGATGGATTGTTGTTAGTTTCTATATTTTGAGTTTCCTCGGTTTGAGAGGGACTTGCCTCAGTATCTGGACTAGGGAGATCTTGGTTGGCATCACTAGTGATAGGAGCATTGGATTGTGGAGAAGCGGGTGACATATCTCGGGTACTGTTATTAACTTCTTCTGAGGCAGGAGTCTAGTTTAGCCAACTCAGGGTGTCATATGTTTTCTCCCCCTGACCACTGTGTTGGGAGGTATAATAAAATTTGGTTTCAAGAAAATTACAATCAAGGGTAGTGTACATATGTCGTCGTTTTGGACTATAACATCGGTATCCTTTTTGGTCGATTCCATAACCAACAAAAACACACTTCTCAGCACATGGGCCGAGTTTGCCCCGATCATGTTTAGGTATATGAATGTAGACAGTGCATCCAAATACTCGTGGTTGAAGTGTGAGAGGTGGAGGAATTTTGGTCAAATCGGATAACGCTTGGATGGGAGTTTTTGAATCAAGGGCTTTAGTAGGAAGACAATTGATCAAATAAGTGGCAGTGGAAACTGCTTTGGGCCAAAAGAACGTGGGAGCCTAAGATTCAATTAACAGATCCCGTGTTATTTCTAAAAGGATACGGTTTTTTCGTTCAAGAGTGCCATTTTGTTCGGGGGTGTAAGGACATGTTTTTTTGGTGAATAATACCTTTATTTTGACAAAATTGTTTTATGGAGTTGTTGATATATTCTCCTCCATTATCAGATCGAAGTACCTGAATATTAGTTTTAAATTGAGTTTGTATCATGGCATAAAAGATCATAAATTTTTCAAAAACATCATTTTTGTGTTTCAAAAAATAAATCCATGTCTTACGAGTGCAATCGTCAATAAAAATTACGAAAGAACGAAAGTTTTGTCCCCCAATAACCTTAGCAGGTCCCCAAACATTAGAGTGAATAAGGGAAAATTGCAAAGCAACTTTTGTGTTATTTAGTATATATGTTTGTCTATGACTTTTATCTAGAACACACGTTTTGCAATGGAAATTAGTATTAGAAAGGAAAAGTTTTGGAAATAAAAGATTTAAGTAGCTAGTAGAAGGGTGTTCTAATCTCCTATGCCAGAGCCAAGCTTCCCTATTTGTTGTTCCATGGGCAAGCATCACACTTCCCGGTTGAGTCACCTCATCCACATAGTATAATCTTGATCATTCAGTGCCATGCCTAATGATCGTTCCCGTCCTAATATCTTGAAGAATACAAAAGGTATGATGCATCAAGACGGTGCAATTTAACTCTTTTGTAACATGACTAATGGATAACAGTTTATGTGACAATGATGGGACGTAAAGACAGTTTGAGTGTTTTAAAGTAGGAGATATTTCAATAGTTCCTCCCCCTTTGACAGGAACAACCCCCCATTTGCGGTTTTAATATGGTTGACCCTAGGTGAATCATTTTTTATTACATCGGATAAATCATATGTCATGGTGTCAGTTGCACCACAATCAAATATCCATGATCCACCCAAGGCTTCAGAGTCTCTCGCTATATTGGCGTGTGATTTCGAACCATTTCTTATTTTTTTTTAAAAACTTAGATTTTTTATTATTATTATTAATTTTTTTATTGTTTCTACTAAAGTTGAGAGTTTTATCATTCTTTTTACAAGGCTTATTATTTTCGATACAAAAAGAAACATTGTTTCTGTTTAAAAAGGTTTTATTTCTTTTCTTTGATTCCTTATAAAATGTGTTTAACATCGTTTGTCCAATATCATAAGGAGGGTCCTCTAATATTTCTAATAGCTTTGGATAAAAATGCTTAGAGTTCAATTAAGAGGGATATGAGATTAGTCTCTCAGATCCGTTACCTCTTCCGTCGATTTATTGTTCTCCGGTGAAGGCAACCTCACCAAATCCTCCCATATTTTCTTGATCGCTGCTCTTGCCGGAATCTACGATATGGTTGTTGTCTATGGCTGCTCTCCCTCCATCTTTATCACCCTTCTTATGTCCATTCGCTTTGACATGTAAGTCAAAGGTTTGGAGTTTATCTTTACCACTACTGTACGTGGTCACGAGTGCATCCCACAATGTTTTGCAGTGGGAAACTCGGTCAGATTGCTCGCGATTAATGGTTCGATATTTTGGATGAGCCATGAAAACACAACGAGGTCGTCGTGTTCCCATTGCTCATAACCGTCATCGATCGGTTGGGGTGGTGTCGGATTTCCATACAAATGACCGAGTAGAATTTTTGACTCACCTCTGATAGACACTCGAATCATACGAGCCCATAAGGCATAATTTTGGTTGTTAAGTTTATGGCTGATTTTGAGGCTATTGGATAAATTGTGTTTGGGATTTTGGTTTTGGGATGATTAAAGTCCACTGAGAAGTTTGGCTAATTGCATTGTAAGGTCGCTATTGGTTTGAGAGATCGGGCTGCTGAGAAGTTTAGCTAATTGCATTGTAAGGTCGCTATTGGTTTGAGAGACCGGGCTGCCGTCGGAAGACATGATAGCCTGGTTTGATTGCTTTGAAAGAAAAGAAAAGGTAGATGATGAGCAGTTCCTGAATCGATTTAGGACCGCTCTGATACCATGTTTTGACTGATCAGAGTAAACTTTATATTTCACTATGAGAATTGTACCTTTACAATGATTGAAAAACAAATAAACAGAGAAAACAATACAAAGGGAATAAGGAAATGTGGCTGGCAATAACGATCTCAAAAGAATCCCAACGGCTAGATGATTTCTGGCTATAATGGAGGCAATCTTCTAAAGATGGAAATGATAAGTTGGTTATGATCTTAAACAATCTTTATTTTGTAAAACTCTCTACATGAGATCAATGGTATAATACTATAATGTGAATTTCTTGCCGCGAGTTTGATTCTCAAATAGCAACTTCCGTTGTGTTTTTTTTTTCTTTTTTCTACCCAAGTTTTAATCGTGAATTCGGCACGCTTGCTGGTATCTTTTTTTTCTGTTTCGTTTTTTATCGTTTTTAATATTTATATTTTATTGCACTCATTGGAACTCGTTAGTTTATGTAATGGTTTTTATTTTTCCATACAAAATGTTTAGAATGTTGATTGATTTTGCGGTTAACGAGCCACAATGTGTAAACGTTTTTATTATTTTTACTTTCATGACAAATGTTGACACAAGAAAAAAAGCATGATAACTAAGTTCTGTTTACGCCGAAAGCGTGAGCCAAGTCGCTCAAAGTTTGCTGTTTTAACCCTCAAACTTTGAATTCCGCCAACCCCTCAAGTTTTAATATTCGCGTTTTTACCCTTTGTACTATTACTCTATTTTTGACATCACTATGCCCTCAAATCTTAAACTTTGAGTTTCTACCCCTTGCTTTATTACCTCCTCATTTAAACATTGCGTTTTTACCCCTTGCATTGTTATTCTATCTTTACTGCTACCACCCTTGCGTTTTTACTCATTTTTACACCTCATCGATCTTGAAAATTTCATATGGTGGACGCTTGGAATAATCCATTCGATTTTTGCAATGTACCCAAGCTGCAACGCGCACAGGTCTTGTTAGTTTGGGAATATAATGGGAATTGAAGAGGGGAAGATGAAGGAATGTAACGATCCGAAATGACTATTTGATGAAATGCAAATTAAATAGATGAAAATGAAATTATAATTTTGCTCATATAAATGATAATGAAATGACTATTTTACGTGTCCAGAACAGTAATATATAGATAGATTCAGAACAGTAGTATATAGATAGATATAGATAATTTTTAAATTAATCGTAGTGCACCACTTGTAATATAAAGAAATAAATTTATGTATAACATATTTTATTGCCCACGGTTTTAGTTTCTTATGTGGACAAATTCAACTTTTCTTAGCTTTGTCTAAAATATACCATTATTAAAAGTTACACTTCCAAAATTGGTCAATCAAATATCTTAAAAAAACTAAATGACAACATTAAATTATCCTAACAATGATAAACAACAATACTTTTGTATTGGGAAGCACCCTGACATATGACTTATTGGAATTTAAATACGTTTACCAACTTTAGCTTATAATAGCAACGTAATTTAATAACATTTTCATGCAAAAAGAAAACCAGAATAAAAATTTTTGAAACCATATACAACATAAGTTTTGTACTATATATATACAATAGAATGGTGGACTTGTTATTATCAACAAGTATACCACAATCATGTCTCCCCTATCACCCTTTCTCCTCCTTCCTTTCTTCTTCATCACCATACTTGCACAATCTAATAATACTTCAACTTACCCAAACTGCCCTTCATACAACTGCGGTAATGTAACTATCCGCTACCCGTTTTGGACGATGAACAATGAAACCACCACCCGGTTCTGCGGCTACGACGGCTTCGGAATCAACTGCTCCATTAACGGTAGCCAACGAATTCCCCAAATCGCTTTCGGTGGCGATTCATATTACGTCGAAAATATAAACTACGAGTCCGAAACCATCTCCCTGGCGGATTACGACGTTTCTCCAGTTGTCCCCAGCAACAGCTGCCCTCGGGTGCGTCATAACATTAGCTTAGGAACTTTGCCTCTAGATTTCGTGACGTATAGCGTTTATCTAAGTTTTCATTTCGATTGCGATGAATGCCCGTGGTTTGCGACGGAGATACCGTGCTTGGAACGAGATGCTGGAAAGGCGTGTTTAGAAGTTATGAATAATAGTACGGAGGAAAAGGGCTGGGATGCGTACTCATCATGCGATCAGGAAGTGGTGACAACGGTGTTTGGGGAGAATGTTAACATGTTTCCTAATATATCTACGAATTTTGGTAGTGTTTTGGAGAATGGTTTCGGGTTAAAATGGAAGAAGATGGATGGTTGTGACAAGTGTGAAGTGTCCGATGGGCGGTGTGGTCGCAATAATACGACAGGGTTCGTGTGTTTTTGTTCTGATGGGACGACTAGCAAGGGTGATTGCAAAGGTAACTTCGTTACAACTCTTAGCTAGTTTTATACTTGCTTGTCAATATTAGTAGTTAGACTTAGTACGTTCTAGGTTCATATATATGAGTCGATGGTAATTATATGAGCTACGGGTTCATTATTTGGTTTTAGGCCGATTAAAGAGAAACTGAACTAAACTTAAACCGTTTAAAACCGAACCAAATAAACAAAAGCCAAACCAATTTATTAGAAATATTTGTAAGTTGAATATTGAAGCCTTGATCGATTTTTAAACAAATAAGCAATATGTGAAAATTATAGCAATTGGTTTTCTCATACGTAATCGTCAACTAAATCATAATGGCACTAGTTGGAATAAAAATATATTAAATTAAATTTATGCATAGATAAGCTGAGTTGATTTCATTGTGCTTAGTATAACATGATTTTAGAAGACATTAGCTAGTTTAACTTTCTTAAGTGGAGAGATCCCACTTTCTTATAAAAATGTTGTTATAAAGGAAAATATGTTTTAAAAATAAAACGTAAGCTAGGTATCTAAATAATGCGAATTGGTTCCGAGCTTGATACACCAAGCTCCATCAACTTAGAGTTTTGATAAAGTTCTACTCATTTCCTTGTACTTACGTATGTGTATGTGTGGATATAGGGTAGAGTTAAAAAGAAGTCCATTAAATTAGAAAACGAATAATATAACTGATAATATTCAATACATCGAATGAAAGCCAAATGAGTAACAAATTGCGGCACACGGTATCATTGGATCGCAAAACTAAGCATTTTAAAAACTATGTCCATGAAAAATCATCTCAACAATGGATCCTTATTAATCAACGGCTCAAATCAATAAGTGACATGAGTTTAATTAATTACAAATCTTGTACTTTACTAACTAAGAAAGAATAAGAAGTAAAAAAATTATATTATTAAAGAAACTACACACTACCGAAAAATTACCCATTTCTCTTATACATAATTACATATTTGTAATTGAATTATCGTGCTCTATAATCATGAATGAATTTGATGAACATATTGTTGAACCAACATATATAATGAATGAACAAGGTGAAAGCTGAAAAATCATTCTCGGAACGAATTAATCCTAAAAAAAGTTGATTAGATGACGGATATGGTGAAAATGAATATTATGAATGAACCAAATAGAAATCGATATCAAGACCCAATCTAAAAATATGTATGAATTTCACAAGGGGCTAGTTGATTATTGTCGTCTTACCGTCAATAATTGGAGTTAAATAATATGGAGGGGGGGGGGGGGGTATGTGTCTGTTTATCATGATCATGGGACTTAAATAATCTGGAGTATGTGATCTTGAGCAGCTCATGACCGACTTAGCTTGTTTACATCCCAAATAAGTATCATACCATAAAGCTTGTGATCATCTGTATGCCTTTTACAATTGTATAAAAATAGTAATAAAAGAGATTAGGTGATTAATTAATTAAAGTGTTCTTGATTACATGTATATGTAATTTAATTATTTTACCATATCAACAATTATTATTAACACCATATATGAATCTCAGCTCGAGTTCTTCTATTAAATAAATAATAATAATTTGTATTTTAGCTTGACTTGACTTGAGTCTCTTTAGGCCCGATTACTTTATGTGTTTACACGTTAAAAACATGACACTATTGATAATGGAAGACCACACACCACAGCACTATCGTGTTTTAAAGTACCAAACATATTATAATAATATGAAAAGAATAAGTTGTGGAAAAAAAAACGAAATTAGTTTTGGTAGTTTTGTAAACTACAATCTATATATACACACACAATAGAGGGTGGACTTATTCTTCTAACATTTCCAAAAACATGACTGACCTGTTCTACCCCCATCCCCACTCTCTCCTCCTTCTCCTCCTCCCTTTGTTCTTGTTCTTCTTGATCACCATGCCAGTACAATCTAATAATATAAGCAACCCCAATTGCCCTTCATACATGTGCGGTAATGTTAATATCAGCTATCCGTTTTGGAAGATGGACGAACCCGCCTCCCCGTTCTGTGGTTATCAAGGCTTCGGTATCAAATGCTCTGAACATAATATTTCCGAAATTAGTTTGGGCAGCGATTTTTACCATGTTAAGAAGATACTCTATGATAATTTCAAGAGTATTATCCTCGTCGATAAGGACGTTGATACTCCCTTAGGACAAGGCCCCAACCCCTGCCCAAGGTTGCACCATGGAATTAACTTAGAAACCTTGCCTCTCAATTTCTCCATGTATAACGTCAATCTAAGCTTACATTACAATTGTAACGGGTCTCCTCCTTTTGCGACGGAGATACAGTGTTTGGGCGACGCTAGAAAAAAGTCTTATGTTCATGTTATGAATACGAGTACGAAGGAAATGGACTGGGATGAGTATATGTGCGATCCAGAAGTGGAAACAACTGTGTTGAGAGGGCAATTGGATAGATCTCTTGATCTATTGAAGTTGGACGAGCTCTTGCGAAGTGGGTTCGAGCTACAGTGGAGGAGCATGGAAGCTTGCGAAAAGTGCGAAGAGTCTGGTGGTTGGTGCGGTCACCATGATGGGCTCCTTTGTTTTTGCTCCGATGGTACAACTAGCAGGGGCCACTGCAACGGTACCTTCGTTACAACTCCAATTTTATCTTTACGGTGCCTTTAATTTACGTGAGTATTTAACAGTAGGTTAGTTTGTCGTAAAAATATAAAACATGGGATGGTTAAATTAACATACGCCACAAAACTTTATTCGATATTATTTAAAATCCATCTAAGAGTCAAACACGCTTTGTGTTAAGCTCTAACATATTTAACAAATTCATTTAACAAATTCATTTAAGAAAACGAACAAGTTTTAACAGTTCAACGTTAGCAATAGTTCAGTCTGGATTTCTGAAAGAGAAAAAAACCACAAAAATGAAGTGGTTTGGATAAATGGTAACGTGTTTCCATTGAAGTTAAAGTCTCATTTTCAATCACTTTCTAGGAAACTTACTCAAATTAAATTTGTAATGTAATTGAATATTCCACAAGCCAAAAAGTCTCAAGTCAAGATACTTGTTTCCTTCTTTCTATTTTCCTTCCCGGAAGCTTCAAACTATCCCACTTCCACTTAATGTTCATTTTACTACTTCAACTCAATGTTTAATTAATTTCCTCATCTTCTCTTTCCGTTTCCCCCAGTTCTACCCTTGTGGTCCGACAATTCAATCTCCATTCCTTTATGGGCTATAATGATATATAACGTGTAGGTTACTCAAATTTGTTTATGTTAGGAGATGTTGGTTGAATCTCAATTTCTTCGTTCTTTTTCGTGTTTCCTTTGGTGGTACTACATAGCTATTTCGAGTTTCATACCTGATTATAGAATCGTATATTGGCTTCATACTTGTTAGGTATCCTAGAATAAATAGTTCCCACACACACGAAAAATACTACTAAAAGTATATAGGAAAATAATCTTAACGTAATCCAATTGGCCTACTTTAGTTAGTTCTCGGACCACACAACCTGTTGACTACCGTTAACAAGTTGAGACGGGAGAAAAAACTGAACCTCAACCTCATTCTCAACCGCGTTTAGTGCCAAGGCATTCGCCTATAGTTAAAGATATAATTTTGCATATCCACCTTCACATATTTCCTATTAATTAGCATAAGAATACATTGGGCAAAAAAATGTATAATTATAGTTATACTCCACTAAGCAAAATGGGAAGAAGATAGCAAACCTTTTAAGTTTTCTTATACACAATCTGTAATTAAATCTGAATGCACTACTTATGGTTTTAGTTTCTTAAGTACACATCCTAACTTTTCCTGTTATGAATTACGCAATGGAATATGTTTTAAAATTTATATATATAATTATAAAAGTATTAAGGCCCCAACGTTGCGGTGGGGGCGTAAAACCGTATAAAATAGCAACAATGACAAATTACCGCCAGCGACCATCAACAATGAAGTTGCGGCGTAAAACATTAAAAAAAAATAACAAAGTTGATCTTGCACCCGTGCGTTGTGACGAACATGTCAAATGGGAATAGAGAGACGTAAGAACATTAAAGTACACACAACGTTACGTGGTGTAAATTCGCAAAATTACGAACCATAAAAACGTTACGTCATGTTAACTTATAAAATTTCAAATGAAACGTAAAATGAAAATTTTTCTAAAGATTAAAAAGTACAGGAGAATAAAGTTGAAAAGAGCTATGGGGTTAAATGATAAATGAAAGTTTTGGGTTAAAAATAAGAATCAAAAAATTACTTTTAAAATTTTTAAACATTAGGCATTAACACCTCAATAGAAAGGTAGATTTGTTACTTTTACGCTGCACAGCCGGCGGCTTGGTGTAAACAATAATAATGGTAAACAAATAAGTGTAACACTATGCTGACGTTGAATAATTCACAATAAAAAAATTAAAAGCAGAATGCAAAATTTGATTTGAACTACATATTTAACATAGAGATGGCTTTTGTTTTTCTAACATGTCCAACATCATGTTTGACCACCTCCACCCTCATCCCATCTCCCTCCTTCTCCTCCCTTTGTTCTTCATCACTCTAAATGCACAATCAAATCATTCAACCTTCCCCAATTGTGGTTTCGACAGCTGCGGTTCTGTCGATATTCGCTACCCGTTTTGGAAGATGGATAGTGAACCCGCCACCCAGTTCTGCGGTTATGAAGGCTTCGGTATCAAATGCTCTGAACATAATATATCCGAAATTAGTTTGGGCGGCGATCCTTACTATATCCGGGAGATAAACTACGAGTACGAAACCATCTTCCTATCCGATTTCGACGTTTCTCCTGTTGCCCGAGGGTCCAACAATTGTCCTAGGATTCGCCATAACATTAACTTAGGAGACCTGCCTCTAGTTTTCATGATGGGTACGGTTAATATAAGTTTTCATTACGATTGCAATGAATGCCCGCAATTTGCAATTGAGATACCATGCTTGGAGCGAAATGGCGAAAAGGCGTGCTTGACGAATATTAGTAGGGCGGAATCGGATTGGGAAAGTTACGCATGCAATGAGGAAGTGGTAACAACAATCTACCGTGATGTCATCGACTTGATGTTTGATGTTAGGACGAATTTCAGCAACGCATTGGAAAAGGGTTTCGGGCTACGATGGGAGCAGATGGATGGCTGCGAGGAGTGCGAAGAGTCGGGTGGGCAGTGCGGTCGCCACAATGGGACGGAGTTTGTGTGTTTTTGCTCGGATGGTATGACCAGCAGCCGCCGTTGTAAAGGTAAGTCGTTGTCCTCTATTAAATTCCCTTTTAACGCTGCATGGCAATATTGACTATGGTTGATTGGTCTACAAGGCATAAAATGATAGATATAGTCAATATGGTTATATTAGCTGACCTCGCATAGTTTATATCGGAGTCGGATATTCGGATTCGTATATATTTGAACACCGCTCCTCTAGCACCATCCTCTACATGATCATTCCCTCAATTACCCTATATTTGTGGCGTCTAAAGCCAAGCCTCACGTCTGAAGCCTAGCCTCTTGAACCTTCTAATGCATCTAAGCCGATATCTGAGCCGATGGAAGTGTCTCGAGCTAAGACGCTGGAATTGACACAGATGTTTCAGTGTGTCCCCTAGCCTCTCCTGGTTTTGCATCTAGGCTAAAAACATTACAAATCTCAAGGGTCTACTTTCCTCTTTAGCCACGTGTCGTATATTAATTGGTTAACTGGTAAGTTCGAGATAAGTTAAAGCGTCTAATCCTAAGCCTTTTCGTCCACATTTCACTCCCTAAAACATCTGGAAAATTATGAAATCTCTAAATTTTAGACGCTATAGTTTATTTTCGCAAATGTTGGTCAATCTTTAAATTCATGATTTTCCCTAGAACAAACCAAAAGTACAAAGTCAAACTACGTGTTTCTATTTTGTTGGCCTGTCTTTTCTCCATGGATGGCTTCGAGCCACCACACTTCCATATCAAATTTTATATGGTTGTTTAATGTTTCATTCCCTCATGTTCTTCATTCTGTTACCTCCAACTTAACCATTAGTGGCGGAGCGTAAAAAAATACTGGTGGGGGTTGAAAATCACGAGACTCAAGTTTTTCCTATATCGGTGGGGGTCGGACTGAATTCATATAAAAATTACTTATGAAAATCGCAAACTTTCATTACTGAGTCAAAAAAAATAAAAGGGGGCACCCCCTGGCCACATTATCCTTCGCAACCTTACATCCGGGAGATAAACTAAGTGTAGGAAACCATCTTCCTATCTGATTTCGACGTTTCTCCTGTTGTCCAAGGCCCCAACAACTGTCCTAGGATTCGCCATAGCATTAACTTAGGAGACCTGCCTCTAGTTTTCACGATGGGTACGGTTAATATAAGTTTTCATTACGATTGCAATAAATGCCCACAATTTCCGATTGAGATACCGTGCTTGGAGCAAAGGCGAAAAGGCGTGCTTGGATTTTAAATTCCATATTCAACTATCCTTTCTAGGCACACAGGGACCATTTCTGGGATTCACTCTCGCCCGTAGCGATTTGTGAGCCGCAACATCCTTTTTCTGGCTTCTCTTATTTCACTCTTTCGTATTTTATTTCTTAAATGAAAAAAATATATTAGTCAAAAGCTGGGCAATATTAATAAAATATAATACATTAAATTATTGGAGTATGTAAATATAAAGATCATATCTATTTATAATTCTTAATTTTCATTTTTACTATTCAATATTTCATATAATCAACCCATTCGTCTAATACACTAGTTTCTAAACTAATATAATTGTATATATATAGTTTATAATTCATTTGTTCCTCCTCGTCTTTCCCTTGGTGGTTCTCATGCCAATATGCCATGGTAGGTAGTTGTCGGGTTCAAGAATCGCATAGGCATTTCAATTACGATACCTTATAATATAAAAATTGCGGTGTTTGATGTGTTTAATAATAGTGAAACGATGCGATTTGAGGTGTTAATGTTCCAGGGTATTTCGATAGAACATAGGGCGTAGGTTGTAGGAGCGAAGTGTTGGTCTAAACAAAATTCCTTCTCGACTACTGTTAGTAGTATAGTATCTATTTGTCTTGGTAGGTAAATGGTCCGGGTTGGAGTAGTATAGCTATTCCATGTCATATATCTGAATGTAAAATCGTATGGCATAGTTTAATTTTAGGTATATCACCTCTTGATATCGGATACTTGTTATGTCTTTGTTTCAGAGTTTTCTTATTTGGAATATAATTGAAGATTTTAGATGGTTCAAAATTACTCATAACCAAACGTCCAAACCCTATATTAAACTTATCATAGAAAACAAACTCTAAATATTAAATACCAAGTATATCTAAACAGTTGCAATTTTTAAGTACTTTCATACTTCTTACATATTCAAATTATTATTTATTATATTTCAAGTATCATACAATGTATTATTATATATCGTTTTAATATTAGTAAACGCTTGTGAGTTGTGATATTGATTTTGGGTATCACCTAATGTTATATATATCACACATGACATAACCAACCAAGGGGTGGACTTTTGTTCTCACAACATACCCAAAATCATGTCACACCACCTCTACCTTCATCCCCTCTCCTTCCTTCTCCTCTTCCCCTTCTTCTTCATCGCCCTAAATGGCGAATCGAACAATTCATCATACCCGAATTGTCGATTCGACCACTGTGGTGATGTCAATATCAGCTACCCGTTTTGGAAGATGGACACTGAATCCACTTCCCAGTTCTGCGGTTATGAAGGCTTCGGAATAAACTGTTCCCAAAATGGTGACGAGAATGTTTCAAGTATTATTTTAGGTGGCGAGTCTTACTACGTCCGGGGTATAGACTACGCACTCAAAAATATTTTCCTGGCCGATTACGACGTTTCTCAGGTCGCCAGAGTGCCCAACAACTGCCCTCGGGTGCGACATAGCGTTAACATTGGCACCTTGCCTCTGGAGTTGGCGATGTATAGCGTTAATCTAAGTTTTCATTTCAATTGCACTGGATGTCCTTCATTTGCACATGAGATACCATGCTTTGAACAAACCGGTGGAAACACGTGCTTAGATGTTTTGAATATCACTAGGAACGAATCGGATTGGGATAATTACTCATGCGGTCAGGAAGTCGTAACAACAGTGTCCAAAGAGTTCCTCGACACGTACCCTGACCTTTCTATGAATTTTAGCAACATCTTGGCAAGAGGTTTTGGGCTACGATGGGAGCAGATGGACGAGTGCAACGAGTGCGAAGAGTTGGGAGGTCAGTGCGGTCGCCTTAATGAGACGAGGTCAGTATGTTATTGCGCGGATGGTACGACAAGCATCCACAACTGCAAAGGTATCTTCATGGTTTCGTTACAATTTACAACTCCTAAATTCCAGTTTACCCCTGCTTGGCGAGTTTTGACTTTTTATTCGTTAGTTCCAAATACATAGATATAGTCAACGGACTTATTTAGCTGAAGAGGCAAAACATCATTGGCTAGTATTCTAAATTTCTAACCCTTTTTAAAGTCAACACGTTTATGCCTTGACATGTTTAGCATTTTTTTAGAATAAATCTATAAAAATAACAGCTTAGTAACCGTCCCGGATATCAAACCGACTGCTTTGATTCCAGGTTTATGACAGTTATGGCTCGGTTTTTAACGTGATGAAAAAAAAAGCATTGAACTTTTTTTTTAAATGGTTAAGTATGAACGACATAACTAAGTTGAAGTCTCATCTTCCATCGCATTCACCGAAACCAATTCAAATTAAATTTGTAATTGAATATTCAACAACTATAAAAAGTCAAAAGTCAAAGTATTTGTTTGTTTCTTTATGCACACTCTTTCCTCCGTGGAAACTTCAAGCTACCTCACTAATCACTCCCTTTGACTTGGTATTTTGTTACACGGTTCCGATCAACTGGTCTTAGACCTAACTTCTAAGGACTGAGGGGCATCTTCGGGTACCTTAAATTAGGTAGGTATCCATATCAGTAACGCTGCATCTACCTATTTGGGTACCTTAAATCGGGTAGTGGGGATAGTAAAGTTGCCGAGTTTGTGTGTGTAGGAAAGAGAGAGCGGTGTAAAAGGGTGGGGCTTATGGTTCAAGGTAGTATTGTCAAATATTAAAGTACTTTAGGATAGTTTAACGTAAAGTGAGTTGGTAATACGTGATTTGTGAACTCTAGAGTAGTTTGGGGTTGCAACCCTTGCAAATATATGTTAATTAGGAGTTTCATTGACAATCAATTAAGTTTGTTAGGATGTGAAGATTTTGAGAGAGGTATTTGATGTGTTTCAATATGGTGAACCGATGCGATTTGAAACGGTGTTGTAGGGTATTTTGATTGAATATAGGTTGTAAGTTACCGGAACTTGTTCACAAAGCGACCAATCCCTTCGTTTTTTCTCATGTTTTCCTTGGCGGTATTCCTAGTTTTATAGGTAGATGGGCACGGTATGCCAATTGTATAATCGCGTTTTATTCTGGTCTCAAAGTTGTTTAATCATTAATCGTTGAGTTCGTACGTTTCTTAAAGTATCACAAACCCCATTTAAGATTTTAGGATGTTAAAATTCAACCATTAGGATTTACTTTACTCAAACAAAATAATAAACTCATCTCTAAGACTTCAAATAAGATACAAGTTACCTTTTGGTTTTTAAGTAGGCTAAAGAACTTGATAAAATATATTGAATCGTAAACCTTATAAATTATATAATCCATCTCATGTGTAATATCGAATTTGGATGTTCATGAGTTCATCCTCACATGCTTCCACAAAACTATATAATCCATCTCATACCTAATTTCAAATTTGGATGTTCATCCTCTTACATGCTTTCAATATTTCAGGTTTTCCTATCATCGTTATAAATTTAACATATACTTTTTTAAATTGTTTTTAGATTTTAAGTGATATTCTCAAAACTTATCCAAGTTACTAATTTATTTTTGGTCAAGAAGCCTATAGAAAATTAAAAATAATTTTTTTTTGAACGGCTAACGGTACACACCCATAACAAAGCCCCGCATCCTTCAGGTCTGGTCCCCGGGCCCCCCTAAGGTCCAGCCTCTCATTTCAGAATAACCCTACTCTGAGTGAGATTCGAACATGTGACCCCCAGGGCAGGAACCCCACAAGAACCCTACAAAGTGAGTAAACCTTCTCATCTCCATTGCAGCCATTGGCCGAAAATTAAAAATAAATGGCATATCGTCATGGAAGTTAATTAATTAAAACAATCAAATCACTTGATATCTAACTAGTAAACGAATTAAAAAAATAGATATATTAAAATGCTCACTTGCTGCATAAGCATGACGTCACACCAATTTTTATTCATTGACCAGTTCATATTGAGATTAGTTGACTTTCTATAACAATAATAATATTATTTTGGAACAATAAAGCAATGTAATAGAAAATAGATGATATAATATTCTTTTTATAATTTGAGTTGAATTCGTCAATGTAGGTGGCATTGGTGGCTTCATTTCTCACATCACCTCTCTTCTTTACTTATGTTTCTAATTTGATATAAGGGGTTGTTTGAGGTTAGGATTTGAAAATGGATTTTTAAATTACTGTGTTTTGAAAACGTAAATAATTAGGTTTTTAGTGTTTGGGAGTGTTTTGAAATAAATTTTTAGGCTATCAAAACGCAATAATCTCAAAGCAGCTCCACCCCTGATTTTATAAAACGCATAAGCTGTTTGAAAAAATCAATCCTAAACACCCTCTAAGAATCGTTGTTGAAAAATTATTATTTAGACTATTTATTGAATTATTATGCAACCTTCAATGATCTTACATCTAAAACTTTTATTTTGTTTGTTTTTCTTTTAAACTATTTTTTTACACAGTGATGTTTACTCTCTTTCTCGCTTATTGTATATCATGCAACCAGTTTAGAAATACTTATTGGTAACATATGCTTATCGTAAATTTTTATTTAAAACTTCATTTTTCTTATATGGGACCTAGTAATAAAATATCTTTTTTTTAAACGTGATGGGTTTGTTTTCCCACAATGTGAAGGGTTGGAAAAAAATGAACCTTTACCTCAACTAATGTACACTACTTAGAAGCTTTCGGTTGAAACAATGGTCAGGGACCCCCCACTCCATGACTTTAACCTAGGTCCAAGTCAACATTCACCAAATGCCGATATTCATGTGTCACTAATTTCAAATAGGACATTTTATATGACTAAAATATTAAACATACATATTTATAACACTAGGAAATTTCTTGAGTATTTAGTTTCTTACGTGGTTATTCTTAGATAAGGTTATGTGTTATGGTTTCACGAAAAGGTGTGGGGAGGACCCGTCTCACTCATTATGCTAGCCTTCTCTCTCTGTGTGTGTATCTCTCTGAATTTAAACATATTAAGTATATATAGAGTAAATGAAAGTGTAGTGTAAGATGAAAAGATGAGTATAACTGATAGCTTTCACGACATCTAGTTAATAAATTACCTAACATATTTTAGAGATAACACGAAATCTTAAATTGAAATTGATAGAAGAAAACTGAAATTTGACGGTCAAATATGGGTAATTCAGTCGCGGGTTTTACAAATTATGGATAAATAAAGAAATTAGAATAGTTTTTGAAACACCATAGGTTCTTTAACCTATCCAGCTAATTGTAACTCAGAACAAATCAAAAGTTATATGTGGCTTGGATCCTTTCTTATTTGTTACGTTACTTTACTTGGTTACACAAAAGTCTTTTGGGTCACTATCATAATACTAAAGAAACAACATAACCAATCATAATACAAAATAATGTATGCTAATTGACTATTTATCAAACATAAACCATGATTACAATCTAAACAAAAAGCATCAAATACTATATTTATCTATGTTCCCATTTCAAACCCAAAGACTTTGCTCACAAGACTCCAAATCCAAACCTTGAAATAAAATTACCTATAAACACTTCCCTCCTAAAGTCACATTTCTCTGTTCATCTTATTTGTTTCATAGTCATGGATCTTCTTAATATTTTCTCTTATGTTATCATCATATTCATCATCTTTTCCAACTCCATAGTTGATTCTGCATCACTTGGCACCAATTCAACCACTTGTGTCCCACAAAACTGTGGAAATGGACCAAACATAACCTCTCCCTTTTGGATACATCAACTACAACCACCTTCATGTGGATCACCTCAATTCAACATCACTTGCAAAGACCGTTATCCGATCATGACGATCTCCAACCAAGATTATGTCGTAAAAGACATATTTTACAACAACTATTCGTTCATACTTGCAAGCAAAGATGCTTTAAATGAATCCAATATGTGCCCAACTCCTCTAACAAACTTTAGTCTCCATGGAACCCCTTTTTACTATAACGATTTATCGGTTAATTTGACCTTTTACTACAATTGTTCGACACGCTATGAGGAAGTGAAATATAAGGTTGATTGCGCTTCCAATGGGACCAGTTTTTCATCTTTTGCTGTCTTTCACCCTGAAATGTTGGGAAAACATAAGTATTATGCAGATTTATGCCAGAGTTTTGTCCATGTACCGGTTCATGTTGATAATATTGATGTGTTGTTGTATGAAAATTTTACTGATGTTTTAAGAAAAGGTTTTGTTTTGGAGTGGAAATGTAGCAATTGTGAAAGAGTTGGTAATCCATCTTTTTCTTGACTTTCTTGAATCTTTTTGAAGTTTCTTGTAATAACAGATCAATTTTCCAATGTTTGTTTCAATGCTTCCAGGTCCGAGAGCAAATGTGAAACTTAAGGTTATAATAGGTCTTGCTTCTGCTGGATTGGCGATTCTTGGCATGCTTGTGGGTATCTGTTTATATACGCGACGCAAAAACAAGAGACGTTCTTATGGTTCATCTTACAGGTCGCGTAACATTTCATCATATACATCATCAATGACAGATCCTGAGAAGAATGGAGCCTACTATGGTGTCCAAATTTTTAAATACCGAGAGCTGGAGAAAGCTACAAACTATTTCGACTCTAGAAACGAACTTGGAGATGGTGGTTTTGGTACAGTTTATCAAGGTATGCATATCATTTATGAGTTTGACTGTGATTATTATTCAACCAGAACATGACCCATGTATTTATTCGTGTTAAAAACATCTACCCTAACCCACACGCACTTAAAATTGTGCAACATGAATAAAATCGGTATTACTTATTTTTCTGAAACTTTCAAACATGTTGACAGGTAGAAATCATGTTGTAAACATGTTAATCGGGTTGGTGGGTTGTAATAAATTGGTTAAAAAAGTCGCACTGTTTAATTTAACAGATTAGCAGGCGTGTTTTGTAACTAAACATGTTAACGGGTCAACTTGTTTAATTAAAAAAAGGTCAGTTGGTCGACCTGTTTAATTAACTGAACATATTAGTTGGTCGACTTGTTTAACCTAACTGTATAACATGTCACCTGTTTAATAAAATAAGGTTAGCGGGTCAACCTGATTAACTAAACATGTTAACGAGTCGACTTATTTAACTAAACGTGTTAACAGGTCAACCTGTTTACTCAACAGTTTTACGGTCGACCCTTTTGATTAATCCGGTCAAACAACTCAAACGGGCATGATACGTTCATTGAGCGGATTAGATATAACAATAACAACCAAAATCTGATTGTTTTCGTGTGGTGTTTCGTTTCATGTCAGAAATTGCCACTCCATAATGCAATAATTTATCTTTACGTGCAGGGAAACTCAAAGACGGGCGTGTTGTGGCTGTTAAACGCTTATATGAAAACAATTACAAAAGGGTAGAACAGTTTATGAATGAGGTGGAAATTTTGTCTGGTTTACGCCACCGAAATCTTGTATCTCTTTATGGTTGCACTACCCACCATAGCCGTGAACTTCTACTTGTGTACGAGTACATTTCAAATGGAACTGTAGCAGACCATCTCCATGGAGAAAAGGCGAATCCAGGTTCACTAAAATGGACCACAAGAATGAGCATTGCTATTGAAACAGCCAGTGCATTGGTCTACCTTCATGCTTCAGATGTTGTGCATAGAGATGTGAAAACCAACAACATTTTATTAGACAATAGTTTTACTGTAAAGGTAGCCGATTTTGGATTATCGCGTCTTTTTCCAAATAATGTGACCCATGTCTCTACCGCGCCACAAGGTACTCCAGGGTATGTGGACCCCGAGTATCATGAATGCTATCAGTTAACCAATAAAAGTGATGTTTATAGCTTCGGGGTGGTTTTGGTCGAGCTTATTTCATCAAAACCGGCAGTGGACATTACTAGACACCGACATGAAATAAACCTATCAAGCATGGCTTTAAGCAAGATCCAAAACGATGCACTCCACGAGCTTGTGGACCCGCATCTTGGATATGAAACCGATGTTGAAGTTAGAAAGATGATCAATGCAGTCGCGGAACTCGCCTTTCAATGCTTGCAAAATGAGAGGGACAATAGACCATCAATGGATGAAGTGTTGGATAGTTTAATGGGCATTCAGAATGTAATAAGTAGCAACAACAGGCAGGATGTGTTGGATGGTACATGTGATGATGCAGTCTTGTTAAACCATTCGCAAGATATGTCGCCGGACTCTGTGGCGGTTGCTTGGAGTACTTCGACCATGTCGACTTCGAGCGGGTGATTTGGGTCGAGATGTTCGATTATAACAATTTACTGGAATTTTAGTTTGGTAATACTTGTGTTTTGAATACACTGCACTATGGTGTTTTATGAATAGAGGTGTATGTAAATGCTTTTTGTCATAGCTCAATTCATTCATTTGTTTTGGTTTTAAGTTGGTACAAATCTATTGATCATATGGAATCAAGACAAGTAACTGTGGACATCACAGTTAAGTGATTTTATTGTTCTTAGAATATATTGTAGTTAGCCTAGTGTCTCTATCTAAAAAATGTTTGTGATCTATATTATAGTATAATACATTTGAGTAAAACACATTATGTAATTTGTTATATTTCAGTAACAATATTTGTCTTCAGTAGCACATAACAAAACAAGAGCAAAACCGAACTAGAATTGATACTAAAGTTAATACTAAAAGTGGTTATTTTAAGATTACTGAGAAGCAGTTTGAGGAGGTAGCTCAGTTTCTTACTAGTAAAAGCTGCCCTTCAAATGACATTCTTAGAAAATGGACTATTGGGCAGGTAAAATTGTTTTTTGAACAGTGGGATAAAATAATGATGGATGATCTTGTCAGGCTGGAGAATTTGAGTTCTGAAATGGACACAGGGGTGATTAATATGAGTTGTGATAATGGTGGGGAAGGGTCTTCAGGTCTGAAGCCTTCTGAGAAGTATAATGATGTTTGTTATGAAGATTAATATCATGTCCTGGAATGTGAGGGGAATGTGCAAGACTGTTAAGCAGAGACAGATTAATAGGTTAATTGGGAGTAATAAGGTTAATGTTTGTAGTCTTGTGGAGACCAGGGTGAATCCTTTGGAGATTGAGAAGGCTTGTAAGGGTGTTATGAATAGTTGGGTTTGGGTGAATAATGGGGATTTCTGTCTTAGCTGGGTCAGGATTGTGGTGGGTTGGGATGCTAGTAAGGTGGATGTTATGGTTTTGCATAAATCTGATCAATGCATACAGTGTTATATTTGTCCTGTTGAGGGGAAGGATAGTTTCTTCTGTTCATTTGTGTATGGATTTACTAATGTGGCTGGTAGGAGAACTCTGTGGAATGAGCTTAGCAAAATGGCTGGTAAGATTGGTGATAATCCCTGGTTATTGGCTGGTGATTTTAATGCTATCTTAGATCCTAGAGAGAAAAATTGTGAGCTGGGATATTCTCTTTATGGTATGCAAGAATTCAGAGAGTGTGTGGCTGAGTTAAAAGTTGAGGATTTGCCTTTTACTGGTTTAGAGTACACATGGAATCAAAAAGTGGGCAAAACTGATGGTATTCTTGAAAAGTTGGACAGGGCTATGAGTAATGCTTTGTTTCTCAAATCATTTGTTAATATTAATGCAAAATTTTTGCCTTTCTATTTGTCGGATCATGCACCTGTGGTTGTGTTCTGTGCTCTATCTCATAAGAAGGATCCAAAGCCTTTTAAGTTTTGGAACTTTCTTGCTGAGAAACCTGAGTTCTTGGAGATTGTTAAGGATGTTTGGGGTAATAAAATCAGTGGATGCAAAATGTTTAGTGTGGTTACCAAACTTAAGAATTTGAAGAAACCATTTAGAAAGTTAAATTTTCTTAATGGAAATCTTTTTAAGAAGGTGGAGTTATTAAAAGTGGAGTTGGAAAGAATTCAAGGGGAAATGACAAAAGATCCTGATAATGAGTACCTAAGGGAGGAAGAATAGGTGTATGTTAAAGCTTATAATGAGGCTTTTTTGGACGAAGAGATGTTTTTGAAGCAGAAATCTAGAGTGCACTGGCTCAAAGTGGGGGATAATAATAATAAATATTTCTTTCACTCTGTTAAGCAAAGGCAGTCTAGGGGGAAAGTGGTGCAAATAGAGGATATTAATGGGTTGGTTTATGAAGAAAAGAATGTGGGAAATGCCTTTGTGGATTATTTTATAAGTATGATGGGAAGCAGGGATAATGTTGAATCTATTCAGGATCCTCAGTCTTTGTTTTTTAAAAGGATTTCTGAGAATTCTGCTAAAGACATGGTGAGAAGTGTTTCTAAGGAGGAGGTTAAAATTGCAATGTTTCAGATTGAAGACAATAAGGCCCCTGGGCCTGATGGATATTCAGCCAGGTTCTTTAAAGCTGCTTGGAGTGTTATAGGGGATGAAGTAACAGCTGCTGTGCAGGAGTTCTTTGAGAATGGAAAGATGTTGAAGCAAATCAATGCAACAGTTATCTCTCTTATCCCTAAAGTTCAAGCCCCTACTATGGTCAATCAATTTAGACCTATTGCTTGCTGCAATGTTATATATAAGTGTATTAGTAAGGTGATCTGTAATAGACTTATGAAGGTGTTGGATCAGATTGTGGATGTATCCCAGAGTGCTTTTGTGCCAGGTAGGTTGATTAGTGATAATATTCTGCTTGCACAAGAACTTGTGAAGGGGTATGATTGGAAAATGGGATATCTAGGGTGGCCTTGAAGGTGGATTTGCAAAAAGCTTATGATTCTGTTGATCATAATTTTTTGGAAAACTGCCTGATACACTTTGGGTTTGATACAAAATTTATTGGGTGGATTATGACTTGCTTGAAGACCGTGTCCTATTCTATAAGCCTTAATGGCCAGTTGTTTGGATATTTTAAGGGTGAGAAGGGCCTTAGGCAGGGTGATCCGGTGTCTCCGTATCTGTTTACCATAGTTATGGAGGTCTTAAATCTGTTGATGAAGAGGAAAATCAGATCTGAAGAGAATTTTGTTTATCATTGGAAATGTGATAAATTACAGCTTACTGTTGGATCAGTGGCTGTTTATATGAACACTTATGTGTTTAACAGATTTTATATATGAGTTATTAAGCAGCGGAAAGTTAAGTGTTCAAAGGTCTAAAAGATCACTTTGATGAGGAGTTATTACTCCCCCTTGACTGAATAGTAAATGAGAAACAATAAATGATCTAAGTATAAAGCAGTAATAACAGTTTATGTTTCTCAGATGTGAAGTGGAAATTATAAGTTTAAAGCTCGAAGGATTTCAATATAAGTTTTAAGATATTACACAAAATCACATATCTAAAATAGATGAACAAACTCATCTATTTATAGACTAATGTACAAAACTGAAGTCTGAAGTAATCTAAGATATTTAACAAAGATATTATGCTAAGATAAGCTTACATCAGTCTGTACATTGAAACTTGAAATCACGACTTTAACAAAACAATATAATAGTAAAACTGCTGATCTTCAGTCGGTTAGAAGCTTCTGAGTGAAAGTGCTGATGAGTGACAAACTGCTGATGAGCAGTTTGTCTTCAGTAGTTCTTCAGTGAAATGTCTGGTTAGACTTCAGAACTTCTGATGAATTTACTCTTCAGTACTTTGTGTTTGTTCTTCAGTACTTCTTCTATTTGTTCTTCAGCAGTTCTATACTTAGGCAGATATAGAAAAGACTAAGGTTATCAAAAGGTGGTTTCTTCAATCCTCTTCGTCCCAACAATCTCCCCCTGGATTGATGAAGCCAAAACCTTATCTATCCTTTATTGTTGTCCTTTTCTCTCTTCTAGCATCCTCCAGATCTCTGCTGTCATCCGGGTGGTAAGAGTACATCTTTGTTGCTCAGTGAGAGGACCAAGTTCAGGTGTTAAATGTTGAATGGTGAGAAGGTCTTTGGACGATAAAACACTCAACTCCTTTGAGTTTCTATAGACCTTACTTGAACGGTCTCTCCTGGTCACAAGTACTGAGTTGGATTCAGTAAATGACCATTTCACAATGTTTACCTTTGACCTGTCAAAGTCAGAGGCATAGGAAACCAAGCCTGTTTCCTTAGGTTGACCTGATTGAGGAATGTCTTCAATTTCAGTGACTCTCAGGTGAGACTCTTGACTTCCTTGTAATTCAGCAGCACCTTGGATTGGCATATTGGGCAGGTGATGCTCTGTAACAACCCTTGTATGTGTTTCTTCTTGAATGGATTGTTGTAACTGATAAGCATAGGTAGCCTTGTCTCTGAATTGGGTCAAGATGGGTTTTTCTTCAACATCAAAATCACCATGTACCAACTGATCTCCTTCTAACAGAATCATCTTGAAGTCAGTCTTGACAATGGGATCTCCATCTGCTTTTCTTTTAGTGGCTGGTCTTCTTAATGTACCAGATGGTCTTTTGACAATAGAAGTTGTTTGGACTTCTTGGCTTTCAAATCTTTCTGGTTCAGCAGCTTTCTTTGCTTTGAGTTTCTTGTAAGCCTCATAGAGAGTTTGTTCTTTCCATTTGCTGATTGAGGCTTTTGAACCATAGTCATTAGCCACTAATTCTTCAATCACTTCAGCTCTTTTGGCTTTCCTCTCATTTTCAGTTGCTATTCTGTCAGATAGCATCTGAGCTCTTCTTGTCAGTTCTTGTGTTGAGAGTTTCTTGAGGGCCACTTGTTTGGATTTGGAGTTCTTTGTGATGAATGCTATTAGCTGTGCTCTTTTGTCTTCTTCAGCAGCAGCTTCAAGTGCTCTCTCTTCAGCCTCAAGCTCATCAAGTTTTTCTTGATACTTGATTAATTTTTCATCAAAGGTCAAGTCTTCTCTAGTTTCTAGGCTGTTCCATACTCTGTCTTCTTTTGCCTTCTTGGCAGCTTCTTTCAAACTCTTCTCTAATAAATCTTTCGACATTCTGATGGGAGTAGGGTTTAAAACAGCTGTGGAAGTTGTTGTAGGCAAAGGAGTGGGAGCAGGGTCTTTTTCAGTTGCCTTAGGAACTTCTGATGATGGTTTAGGAGGTAGAACTGCTGATGTGGTAGGTTTGGTCACAACTGCTGAAGGATTGTCTTCAGTAGTTTGAGAAATGTAATCAGCAGTTCCCTCTGATGCCTTAGATAACTTGAACTCTGGTGCTACTTCTTTTCCTGGTCTTTGTGTAGGTCTATCAGCTTCTTGATCAGGATTTTGTCTTTGTGTAGCATCTGTTGGTTCCTTAATCATCTCCCCCTTTTTGGCTTCATCCACTTCTGGAAGCCTAATGGAATGAGATGTTGCAGCAGACAACCTTGCAAGTTGATCTTGAGTTTCATCCATCTTTTTGTTCAACTCTGCAAGTCTCGAGTTGATCAACCCAAACTGATTGTTAGCTTTTAACTCCCAAGCAGTTGTGAAGGGTTTGAGTTGATCAGTTATAATTTGTTTGAGTGCCTGATACAGGGGACCATCTGGGCTGCATAGTTGGTTCAAGTCTATGCTTGTGAGCCCAGTGAATTGGGTAGGTTGTTTTGGTGAAGGGGTGATTTTTGGGTGATCTTCAGATTGCTCTGAAGATGCCAGTTGTGGGGATTTTTGGGCTAACTGGTCTTTAACCTGATCTTTGGTGACAAGCTTCTTGAGCTTGGAGACCTTAGATGCAGGACCTTCAATATCAACCGTCAATTCAGTTTGTGGAATTTGTGATTCATCAACCAACTTAATGGAATCATCTGAATCCCTGATAGTGTCCTCAGAGAGGGCAGGATCAGTTATATCATGAGCTGGACCCAAACCAGTAGTCTCATGAACCTCTTTGTCTTGGTTCTGAGGTTTTCCTACCTCTGGCCTTAGGCCTTCATCAGTAGTTGCCAGATTTGAGGTCTTAACTATGTTACTACTGTCCTCAGGTTCACCACTGGGTGATAAGTGAGTAGTAGCAGCCTCAAAAATATCAAAAGTTTGTAAGTTTGGGCCTACAAACCCTTGTTCATCCTCATCTCTCTGTGTTGGGCTAAAGAGATCCACATTCATGTCAACTTCTGAAGGCATCTCCCCAATTTGATGTGTTGTAAGGGGAGTGACATGTGGTGAATGGGTTCCTTTAAGTCCTGAGAGAAGTTGGGCAATTTCTATGGTTGTATGTGAGGGTTCAGGTTCAGTAGTTGTAATGGGTTGGTGTTCAGGAGTTTGGGTGGGAATGGTTTCAGCAGTTTCAAATGCAGGGTCAACAGTTATTTGTTTCTTAAATTTTTTTCTTTTAAATATAACTGTGACAGGTTTTCTTTTGGGTGGTGGAGAAGGAGTGTGCTGAGAGGATGTTTCAGCCACTTCCTTTTCAAGTGCAGATTGCACATCAGTAGTTTCAGGTTTCTCCACTTCCTGAACTTTCTTTTTCAGTGACTTGGTTGTTTTTGGTTTTTGTTGTTTAGGCTTTTTGGTTATCTTTTTGGGTTTGGAAGATGTGGGTTCCTTGGGGATGGGTTGTTCTTCCCCTTGGTCATCTTCAAGCAAAAGTGCTGGTTTGTTGTGCCTAGAGAATACTTGAGCAGTTAATGGATTTAAAGTTGTTGTTTTTCCCTCAAGTACTCCCTCTCCAAGTTCTTTTATTATGCACTGCATAACAAACCTTGGATACAACAAAAATCTCTTTTTATCATTTTGATGATGTAAAACCAGTTCATTGAAAAACAGTTTTGATGCCTTGAAAGAAGTTTCATTTATGATGGAATGAAAAATAGGTTGAAAGGTTGAAGGCATCTGATCTATTGACCCAGTTTTAGGACTAAGACACATAATAATATAATGAAATAACAGTTTATATTGTGGGTCAAAATATTTTTTGTAAACTGTTGCTTGTGCCAAAGTACCTTGATAGCCACATTCTGTCATGGTCAGATGAATATCTGAGGTTGGAATATGCTCAGGTGCCTCAGAATCCTTCAAACCAAGCCTGATGCTTAGTGTTTCTGGTGAGATGGCCATCAGTTTCCCTTTTATAGAAGATTTGAGGGAAATCACTTCATTATTCACTTTCACCGTTTCTGAATTTGCCCAGAACTCATTAAGAGTTTCTTCATGAATGGGTGGATTAATGGTGAAAGCATCATAATATTGGGATTTCATGATGAGATCAAGTATCTCATCATACTGGGACCAGGCTTCATCTTTGACAAAGTAGCCTCTTTGGTTGTGTCCCTGTTTTAACACGAGAGCCATGGATGTTTTTGATCGAACAGTGATTTTTAGGTTAGAGAAGGGGTTTTGCTTTGAATTTGAGAGAGAAAGAGGGAATTTTTGCTTTTTGAATGGATAAGTGTTGGAACAGGGTATTTATCAGAGGTTTTTAACCGACTAGGTCAAACTTCTGACGAGTGAAAAGTCTGTTTTACCCTTTTAGTCAAACTGCTGAAGAAGAAAGGTTTCTTCATCAGTGGTTTTAGTTTTCTCATCAGCAGTTTCAACTGCTGATGCAGATGACTCTTAAAATACTTTTCTAACTTCTGATTTTCATCAGTAGTTATATCCATTTGAAAATATCCCATTTTGATGTTTATCAGTAGTTTTCAAAATTTGTTCATCAGAACTTTCTCTTTTCTCAAATTTTTGGTCTTCAGAGGTTTGTGACAGATAAGTATGTAAGTGAAAAATAAAATATGTGCAGAATTTAAAAAGTGAAACACTTACAGACTTTCTTCTAAGTTTAACATCCCAAGCATGGATACTAACCTCTGAAAAGTTGTTGAATCAAGGGGTTTGGTGAAAATGTCAGCTATTTGATTAGCTGTTGTGACATGCTTTACCTCAATCTTGCCTTTTTCATAGCAATCTCTTATGAAATGATACCTGATTTCAATGTGTTTAGTTTTTGAAAACTGAACAGGATTTTGAATGATGCTAATGGCAGATTTGCTGTCTACAAAAAGTGGGGTCTTGGTCTCTTTGATTCCATAATCAAGGAGTTGATATTGGAGCCATTGTATCTGTGAAGTACAGCTTGCAGCAGCAATGTATTCAGCTTCAGCTGTTGAAGTTGCCACAGATGTTTGTTTCCTTGATTGCCAGGACACCAGACAGTTTCCTAAGAATTGACAACCACCAGATGTTGATTTTCTTGACATTTTGCAGCCTGCATAGTCACTATCTGAAAAGGCAGTTAACTTGGTATTGCTTGAAGCAGGATACCAAATCCCTAGAGTAGGAGTTCCTTTCAGATATCTGAAGATTCTTTTGACTGCAATTAGATGAGATTCTCTTGGTGCAGATTGGTATCTAGCACAGACACAAGTTGAAAACATGATATCTGGTCTAGAAGCAGTTAGATACAAAAGAGAACCTATCATACATCTATACATGGTTTGATCAATGTGTTTCCCTTGATCATCTGGTTCAACTTGTGTGATTGGTGTCATGGGAGTGGAACATGTTTTACAGTCTTGTAAAGAAAATTTGTTCAATAATTCTTTAACATATTTTGATTGATGTATAAATGTTCCATTTGACTGTTGTTTGATTTGCAGTCCCAAAAAGTACTGCAATTCTCCCATTGTACTCATTTCAAATTTTGATTGCATGAGTTTCTTAAATTCTTCACACAGTTTTGAATTTGTTGAACCAAAAATGATATCATCAACATATATTTGAACAAGTAAGACATGATTTCCAACATGTTTTATGAAAAGAGTTTTATCAATGGATCCCCTTGAGAAGTGATTCTTTAGTAAAAAGTTGGAAAGTGTTTCATACCAGGCTCTTGGAGCCTGTTTTAGCCCATAAAGAGCTTTGTCAAGTCTGTAAACCCAATCAGGATGAGAAGGATCCTCAAACCCTGGAGGTTGACAGACATATACTTCCTCTTTTATTTTTCCATACAAAAATGCACTTTTGACATCCATTTGATAAACTTTAATGTTGTTGGAAATTGCATAAGCTAAAAATAACCTGATAGCTTCAAGTCTTGCAACTGGTGCAAAGGTTTCATCATAATCAATTCCTTCCTCTTGGGAATAACCTTGTACCACTAGTCTTGCTTTGTTCTTTATGATCATACCAGCCTCATCTGATTTGTTTCTGAAGACCCATCTTGTTCCAATTGGTTGCTTGTTGTCAGGTAAGGGACAGATTTCCCAAACCTGTTGTTTCTTGAATTGAAGCAACTCTTCTTGCATTGCTTGCACCCAATTGTTGTCTTTGAGGGCTTCTTGATACTTCTTTGGTTCCAACTGAGAGATGAATGCTGAGAATAAGCAAAAGTTGGAAAGCTGGTTTCTTGTGAGTACCCCTGATGCAATATCACCCATGATTTGTTCCAATGGATGATCCTTGTGTTCAATCAGTTGTTGTAAACCTGTACTGGATGATGGCTCTACAGGTTCTTCAAATAAACCACTGAGATTGATAATATCTGGTTCAGCTGTTATTTGAACTTCAGGAGTTTTAGGTTCAGCTGAATCAGTAGTTTCAAAATGTTCATCAGTAGTTCCTGAAGTAGAAGCTATTGAAACCTCCATTTTGAGGAGGTTTGGAGTCCATGGTGCAGGATCTGCTGGAATAAGAGTGTGTTTTGATTCATTGAACTTGACATTCAGTGTTTCTTCTACTATCCTGGTTCTTGAATTGAAAACTTTGTAAGCTTTTCTCAAAGGAGAATAACCAAGAAAATAACCTGTGTCAACTTTTGCAGCAAACTTAGAGATAGAGTCTTTGATGTTGAGGATAAAACATTGACATCCAAAAGCCCTGAAGAAGGAGATAAGGGGCTTAATGCCATGAAGAATTTCATAGGCAGTCTTGGTATGTCTTTTGTTGATAAGAACTCTATTCTGAACATAACATGCAGTGTTGACTGCTTCAGCCCAAAAATACAAAGGTAGGCCTGAATCAGCTAACATTGTTCTGGCTGCTTCAATTAATGTTCTGTTCTTTCTTTCTACCACACCATTTTGTTCAGGAGTTCTGGGAATGCTGAACTGTCTAACAATCCCTTTAGACAAACAGAATTCATCCAGAGTCTTGTTCCTGAACTCTGTCCCATTGTCACTCCTGATGACTTTGACAGATAGAGAGTATTGCTTCTCTACTTGTAGAATAAAGAACTTGATGATCTCAGCTGCCTCATCCTTGGAATATAAGAAGAAGACCCATGTGAATCTTGAGTAGTCATCAATGATGACCAAGCAGTACTTCTTCTTACCAAGGCTCATAATCTTGACTGGTCCAAATAAGTCCATATGGAGTAGTTGAAGACATGCAGTTGTTTTTGATTCTTCAATAGACTTATAAGAGGACTTATGCTGTTTACCTTTAAGACAGGAAACACAGTGTTCTTTGCACTGATATTCCTTCAGAGGTAAACCTCTGACCAAGCCCATTTTTGTGACTTTATTGATGGTTTTAAAGTTCACATGGCCAAGTCTCCTATGCCAGAGATCATTTTCTGAAGTTGATGCCTTTGAGAAGAAACAGGCAGTCTTGTTCAATACTTTGTCTTTTTCAATGTCCACTGCATAGACATTGCCACATCTTTTGGCAGTCAGCAAAGTATGATCTTCAATGATCTTCTCTATCAACTTCTGGCCTTCTGGTGATATGATCTTGCATGCTGTCTTTGTGAAAAAGGAAGAATATCCTTTGTCACACATTTGAGAGTGTTGGGTCTGCTGACCTGGAGAAGAACAGATGATTGAAAGCCAAAATATACTAAGTGTTGATCAAGAATAAATAACAGAGTTTACAAGAAAGCTTCCTCCAAAGAACTGCTGATTCCAAACTGCTGATAGACAAACAACTGATACAAGACAACTGCTGCTGAACAAAGGTCTGATGGATAAAGTCTGAAGAGCAAAAGTCTGATGAAGAACAAGTGCTGATCAAGATCTGAAGAACAAAGGTCTGTTGAACCAACAGCATTTTGGTTCAACAGATGTTAAGAAGATATCAGAGTTTATTGCTTAACAGAGTTTTCATTTCATTAGTTTCAATGTAACAGTAGTTTATTGTTTAGCAGATGTTGTAGTTTGTTAGTCAGTTAGGGGTCGCTTTCTAGGTGACGTCAGCTAAGTGATCATCAGAGGTTTGTACTTGTCTATAAATAGAACAGTACTTGTACTGTTCTATTGGTCACTCGTCATTCTCTCTAAGACAAACAAACTCTGAGTGATCAGGCTGAGGGGGAGTTATAATTGTACCTTTGTAATCTTTCAACTTTAATGAAAGCTTTCGATTGATAACAATTATTCTCTATGTTTTGATTATTCTTTATTCCGCTGCACTTTCCATTTATACTTCATTCATATTACATCATTAATCAAAACAATCCAATACTCAGATCCTAACAATTGGTATCAGAGCCAGGTTAATTAAATCTGATCTAATCAATCAGTTTTATACACAGATCAGCTCACAATCATTGATATCGTTTGTTTGTCGGGTTAAAACAGAGTAATAGTTTATTTTCGTTTCAACAGTTAGTAAACAGACTTTGTTTTTGAAAAACCAAGAGAATGACTTCACTAAATCAAGATCCACACAACACTGGCACACACAACAAGCCACCGATGCTTGTCAGGTCAGAATACAACATCTGGCAGCGTCGAGTAGCTCATGTGTTAGCACAACAGAACACAGGGTGCTGGAAATCGGTAGTATTTGGACCACATGTTCCAATGGTACCGAGTGCCGAGGATCCAAAGATCCAAGTACCAAAGAGTGTTGAGAACTACTCTGAGCAAGATTTTCAAAAAATCGAGCTAGATGCCAAGGCTTTCAGCATAGTAGCCATGGCACTGCCGAATGATATCTATGCCGGTCTCTTGCACTGCAATAGTGCTAAAGAATTGTGGGATGCTCTTAAAGAGCAATTCGGGGGAACTGATGATGTGATTGAAAACAACCGTGAAATACTTAACCAACAATATGAAACGTTTAGTCACATAAAAGGGGAGTCATTAACACAACAGTTTGAAAGGTTTAACTGTCTAATTAGTGAACTAAAACTGGTTGGTCTAACTTTTCCTAATTCAACACTGAATCATAGGTTTCTTAGATCACTTCAGGACAAATGGGACACTATAGCTATTGTTATGAGAAACTCTATCGGATTCAAAGACCTAACCCTGACCCAGCTTCATGGTAAGCTCCTGACTTATGAAAGGGAGCTTAACCAGAAAAAGAAGCTCCAGGACTCTGGCAAAGTGTCAGATGACTATGTATTTGGTAATACTGCACTGTTGGGTCAGGATGATGGTTCTGGAAGTAGTAAGGATCAGAGTTATGATCATTACATTGACATAACAACTGGTTTCAATAATGATTCTTACTCATCACCAAACAACTGTGCTTTCACAGCCAGTGGTGACATCCAGGCTTCTGATAATACATCTTTTGTGTACAATGACTTGCAATACATTGACCCCTTGGACCTAGAAGAAATGGACATCTTACACCAGGTTGCCCTGCTCAGTATTAGAACCAATAACTTCTATAAGAAAACTGGCAGGAGGTTCCCAGGTTTACATGGTGGGTCAAAGGTTGGGTTGGATAAATCAAAGATAAAGTGTTTTAAATGTCACAGAATGGGTCATTTTGCTAGGGAGTGTAGGAGTCAAAATGGAGTTCCTATGATCACCTATCCAAATCAAAGACCACAGACCAACACTTATCAGACCATCCCTAATGTACCTAATGTGCAAAACACTGCTCACTTTGCACAGACCCAAACCACTGTTCCTGTGCATTATGTCCAAACCACTGTTCCTCAGTATCACTATGTCCAAACACCTGTTGCTCAGGCCTCTGTGCCAATGACTGTTACTCCACCCTCTGCTCCTGCAGAGACCAGTCAACCAGGTCAACAGAGTTTCTTTACTCAGGGCTTTGTTGATTGGAGCAGTCTGCCAGATGAGATAACAGATGACAACATTGCTCTAGTTGCTAACACTGAAAAGGATTTTTGTTTTATGGCACTAGAAACAATTGTTGAAGAGACTGATCCTGAGGAAGTGGTGTCTATGTCTGAAAATGTGACTGATGGTGTTGTTGGTGAGACTGTTTCAGCTGAAGAATCTGAAGTGGAGGTTGTGAATCTATCAGACCCTTGGGGTAGTGATGACTGTGATTGCCAGTGTAACTGTGCCTTGATGGCTGCTGCTAAGGTATCTCCTCAAATCTTAAATGACTTGTGCTCAGACAAATGTATTGTAGCATTTGCTAAGATAAAAGAGGTGAATGAAAACTTTAGAAAGAAAATTTTGGATTCTGAAATTCAGGTTGAAAAATTAACAAAAGAGTTAAAATCAAAATTATCTGAAAAAGAGTCTGAAATCAGCAGTCTAAAACATGAAGCAAGCATAACCAAAGACCAGCTTCAGACTATGATAACAAAATATCATAGTTGTAAGAAGGAGCTTGAGTCCACCCAAGTTGAATGTCAGAAATGGGTGGAATCATCTAAGGGTTTTGAGATGATTGTCAACCAACAATCCAAAAGTCATGTGAAATTTGGGTTTGGTTTTAAAACCACTGATCAAGTTTCACAAACCACTGACAAAAAGGAACCACAGTTGGTTGAGGTCATCCCTACTAACTCAAAAGGTCAAGAAATCAAGGTTACTGAACCCAATGGCAAGAAAATCATTCTTGAAAAGTTGGAAGGTACACCCTCATTTGATGAAATTGAGAAATATCAATTCAAACCAACATGGTCAGATGAGTGTGAAGTCCTTGAAAATTTCAAACCAATGACCTTCAAAACCTCTGATGGTAAAATGGCACCACAGGCCAAGGTTATCCCTCTAGTAAATCTTCCAACAGATGATGAAACATCTGTTGAAAAGAAGAAAGAAAAGGGGAAAGCCAAGAACAATTTGTTTTGTGATTTTTGTGAAAAGAAGAACCATGTCACCAAAAACTGTTTTCTTCTAAAAGCATATGACATCAACAAAACAACAAGTTTAAATGATTCAAAATCTAAAGAATGTGCAATCTGCAAGAAAAAGAATCACAAAACAAAAGAGTGCTTATATCTCAAAAATTTTGATGAAAAGATAAAAGAGTATAAAGCTAAAACTCTGGAGAGTCAAGTGATGAGTACTTCAAAAGGAAAATCCAAACAGACTTTTGAATCAGTCCAAACATCTGTTACCCAAAGTCTGAACAAAAACTCTGCTCCCAGAGAAGTTCAGGTAACAGATGCTCCACCTGTTAACAGATTACCAAGAGGATATGGGCAACCCACTTGTCATCGTCTGCCACATGTTTATGATGAGCCCAAGAGGCCTTCAAAACCAAAAGTGAACAGACATCCTCATGGTTTTCAACAACTGATTGGAAATGATCAAACATCTGCTGGACCAAGTGTTGACATACAAGCACTGGCAAATGGTCAACTGCAGCTGTTGAATCTAGTTCAAAAGCTAGTCCAAACCACTGATCATTCTCCTCTACTTAAGGCTGAGACAGCTAAGGACCCATCCAAAGCCATTTTGGCTTTGGACACTCACCAAAACTAAAATCCTTACTGATGTGCAGGGAGCTTCTGCTTGTTTAGACAGTTTATGGTATGTAGATAGTGGAGGCTCCAGGCACATGACTGGATGTAGAGCCCTTCTTCTGGACTTTCTTGCTCATGGAGGGGGTGATATATCCTTTGGTAATGATTCTAAAGGTAAAGTGTTGGGTTCTGGTACTGTCAAAGCAGGGAGACTTAAGTTTGAAAATGTTAATCTAATAGACAATCTAAAATTCAATCTACTTAGTGTATCACAAATGAGTGACAAAGGCTTTGGGTCATTCTTCACTAAGCAAACTTGTAAGATTGTTGGCCCAGAGGCTGTAGAAAAGATTAACACCATCATTGCTGAGAGCAAAGCACAACTTGTTGCTCACAGAAGTGGCAATGTGTATGTGGTTGATATGTTGAAGGATAATCCTACTGCTAATGTCTGTCTGTTCTCAGCTGCCTCTACCAAAGAGACAGAACTGTGGCATAGGAGACTTGGTCACACCAACCTTCAAACTATCAACTCACTCTCCAAACAAAACCTTGTCAGAGGTTTACCATCAAAAGAATTCAAGTGTGATGAGCATTGTGTTTCCTGTTTAAAAGGCAAACAACATAAAAGCTCTTACAAATCCATTGATGAGTCCAAAACCAGTCAATGTCTACAAATGTTGCACATGGACTTGTTTGGTCCTGTAAAAATCATGAGTCTAAGAAGGAAAAGATTTTGTCTTGTCATAGTTGATGATTTTTCTAGGTTTACATGGACTTACTTTTTACACTCTAAAGATGAGACTGCAGGTATCTTGAAGGACTTTGTTACCAAAGTTGAAAAACAATATGACTTGCCAGTAAAAGTCTTTAGGAGTGACAATGGAACAGAGTTCAAAAATAAGGAGTTAGATGATTTCTGTGTGTCAAAAGGGATTGTAAGGCAGTACAGTATCCCAAGAACACCAGAGCAGAATGGGGTGGTTGAAAGGAAGAACAGGACTCTTATTGAGGCTGCAAGAACAATGCTAGCAGATTCTGGTTTACCTCTGTCCTTTTGGGCAGAAGCTGTAAACACTGCTTGTTATGTTCAAAACAGAGTTTTAATCAACCCTAGACATCAAAAGACTGCTTATGAAATTCTGTTTAAAATCAAACCACTGATATCATTTTTCAAAATCTTTGGCTGCCCATGTTTCATTTTAAATCTTAAAGATTCCATTTCAAAATTTGCAGCCAAAGTAGATTGTGGATATTTTCTGGGTTATTCTTCTATTGCAAAGGCCTATAAAGTGTTTAACACAAGGACTAAAACCATAGAAGAAACTCTGAATGTAAAGTTCAATGAACTTTCTTCTTTAAAAATCCCAGCAAACCCTGCTGAGTTGTTTGATCTAGATAAATTCAAATTTGAAGATATTACTGTCAAAACTAACCCTACAGGTACTTCACAATCTTCACAACAAGATTACAGAATAGATGTTGTGGTTCCAGACCACTACAAAGTCTATCATGTATCAGAGGAAGCAGTGGTTCAAAACAACTGTCAAAACTCTGTCACAGCTGAGTCAGCCACTGTTGGCCAGTCCTATCTTCAATCCACTGATTCACCCAGCCAATCCACTGTTCAATCATCCATTGACAAGAGTCAATCATCTGTTGACAAAAGTCAGTCCAATCTTACACCACTTGGACCCATTCCTCCACCTCCATTTCAAACATCTGTTGCCTCTTCAGAAGTGCCAACAGATGTTATGTCAACAGAGTCTCCAAACCTCTGCCCTTCACCACAAAATGCCATCATACCATATCAGGGAGATTTAATCTACCTAAGAGCTCATCCACCAGATCAAATCATTGGCAACATCAGAGAAGGTGTGCTCACAAGGAGCCAATCCTCAAACATCTGTCTTTTTGCAGGCTTTCTATCCCTTACACAACCTGTCAAGTACCAAGAGGCACTGAAAGACAACAGTTGGGTAGAAGCCATGCAAGAAGAACTCCTTCAGTTTAAAAGACAACAAGTATGGGAACTTGTACCACTGCCTAAGGATGTTTGTCCTATTGGCACAAAGTGGGTCTTCAAAAACAAAACTGATGAAAGGGGTATAGTTGTCAAGAACAAAGCCAGGTTAGTGGTTCAAGGCTTCAGACAAGAAGAGGGTATTGACTATGATGAAACCTTTGCCCCTGTAGCAAGGCTAGAGGCAATCAGACTTTTCTTAGCCTTTGCTGTCAACCACAACATCAAGGTGTTTCAGATGGACATCAAGTGTGCCTTCCTATATGGCAAAATTCAGGAGGAGGTCTATGTATGTCAACCACCTGGTTTTGAAGACACATTCCATCCTGATCATGTCTACAAGCTTAACAAAGCTTTGTATGGACTCAAACAAGCACCAAGAGCCTGGTATGAAACTCTCTCTACTTTTCTCTTATCCATTGGTTTCACTAGAGGTAAAATTGATAAAACCTTGTTTTTAAAATGGAAAGGAAAAGATTTAATGATTGTTCAAATATATGTGGATGACATCATTTTTGGATCCACATGTAATAAAATGTGTGAGGAGTTTAGGGAACTCATGACAGCAGAGTTTGAAATGAGTGCTATGGGTGAACTTCAGTGCTTTCTTGGTCTCCAAGTAAAGCAACTGCAAAATGGTACTTTCATTCATCAAAACAAGTATGTGAAAAACTTGTTAACAAAATTTGAGATGAATGATTGTAAGCCCTGTAGTACACCCATGAGCACTGTCAAGCCACTCACTGATGATGAAAAGGATGAACTTGTTGATCAGACACATTATAGATGCATGATTGGGTCTTTATTGTACTTAACAGCATCCAGGCCAGACATTATGTTTGCAACCTGTGTGTGTGCTAGATCTCAGGCTTCTCCTAGAAAGTCTAACCTTATTGCTGTGAAAAGGATCTTCAGATACCTAAAAGGTGCTCCCACACTTGGTATCTGGTATCCTGCTAATGGAAACATTGAGCTTTCAGGTTATTCAGATAGTGATTTTGCTGGCTGCCATACCACAAGGAAGTCCACATCAGGAGGGTGCCAGTTTCTAGGGAATGCCTTAGTCTCCTGGCAAAGCAAAAAGCAAGCAGCTGTTTCAACATCCACTGCTGAAGCTGAATACATTGCTGCTGCAAGCTGTACAGCTCAACTTATGTGGCTTCAAAATCAATTACTGGACTTTGGGATAACAGCACTTAGGACTCCACTCATGTTGGATAGTCAAGCTGCTGAAAATATCATCAAAAATCCAGTCTCCCACTCAACCACCAAGCACATAGATATCAGACATCATTTTGTCAGGGATAGCTATGAAAAAGGTTTGATTTCTCTGCACCATGTTCCAACAGAGGATCAGTTGGCAGATGTGCTGACAAAAGCTTTAGACACATCTACCTTCACAAATCTGATCTCTCGAATTGGGATGTTAAACATGGATTAAAAACAACAAAAATGTTTTCAATAAAAACATTAAAATGTTTCAGAAAATCAAATTTTGCTAAAATAACACTTTGGTTGAAAAATCTGTTTTCAAACCACTGATTCAGTTAAAACAACCACTGTTTTATTAAAACCACTGATAGTTGAAAAATCTGTTTCAAACATCTGATCAGGTAAAACAACCACTGTTGGTTGAAAAATCTGTTTCAAACAACTGATCAGATAAAACAACTGTTTTTATCAGTCTTTTGGTTAAACAACAGAGGTTGGCAACAGAGGTTTAACAAAACAGCTGTCTGCCACCAGATGTTTCAACCATCAGATGTTTGCCACGTCTGCTCTCAAAAGCAGAGTTTTTGCCACATCAGCGGTTTCACCTGAGCCTATAAAACCCTGTTCTTCCCTCAACAGCAGTTTTACTGTCTCATTGTATTCAAAATACTAAAAACCGCTCTCGTCTTCCTCATAACCCTCAATCAAAGATCATTACTTTCATAATCAAAATCCATTAAAATGGAACTTCAAACAAAAGCCACTCACAATTTCCTTCCATATTTGGTTAAAACCGAAGACAACATACCATTCCATTCCACCATTGACATCATAAATAACTCGAAATATAAAAATATTCTTGTTGCTGATGCCCCCATTCACCTAGAAACACTCCAAGAATTTTGGGCAACTGCTGAGGTTTTATATCAAGACAAAAAGCCTACGTCCATAATTTCAAAAATTGGAGCCACCAGTATCGCCATAACCCCTGAGATCATCTCCACTACCTTCTCACTGAACGACTTGTCAGGTATGGAAACTTTTCCAAAAACAGAGCTTCACACTGAGTTTCAAGAGAGGGGGTATGATGCTCAAATGACTGGTTCCACACTATATAAAAAGTTTTTCCCACCAGTCATGAAATTTTTCTTCCATACCCTCCTCCTCTGTGCCTCTGCCAAGACTACATCCTTCAATGAAATCCCATTGAGGATACAATACTTGGGATATGCTATGTTGTCAGACTCTGACTTCAACCTATCTCAGGGATTGTTTTCAGACTTGGTATCAAATGTGAAAGCCATAAAATCTGGCTCAAACAATGCTTTTCTACTCTACCCTAGAATTCTAAGTGTAATTCTACAAAAGCTTTTACCTGAAAAGGATTTTCAAAAGGGAGAGTCATTTAAAATGAAAAGTTTAACTGATGAAACTTTTACTAGAATGCTGGGTTCTTCAACCCAAGAAAAAGCACAAAAAGTTTCCAAAACACAACCAAAGAGGACAAAGACAACAACTGTTGTTGAAACCTCTGTTGGTGAGCCCACTGCTCCTGGTGATCATGGCACTTCATCCAGTGCTGTGAAACCCACACCAGCCACCAAAAGAAAACGTCCATCCACCAAAACAACCACCAAACCCAAAAAGGGTCTTCTGGAAGATGAGATACCAGAAGCTAACCCTGTTGCATCACCAAAGCAACATGAAACCACTGTTGTTACTTCCTCACAACAGTTGGAGATATCTCAACCCAAGCAAACTCCTCAAGATTCCTCACAAAAGGAACTTGTTGTAAGCCAAAGGGAACCTCACACTGAGGCATATGAGTCACTTGATCATATGTTTACAAGCCCATCTCCCAGGGCTAATCAGCTTCTTACTCCACCTACTTCACCACCACATGTCCCACAAACAATGAAACCCCTGTTTGAGGCTATTGATAAAACTCAGGACAACCCCAGTTCCTCTCAATCACCTATCACTGAGAGTATGCCACTACCAGTGACTGGGGCTGAGGAAAATCAATCAGCCATCCCACAAACAGATGAGGAGGTTATACTCCCAGAAGTACATGTTACTTCTGATGAGGTTTCAAGAGAAGCAGCCACTACTGTTGTTGAGACCATTGTCTCACAGCAGGACAGTGGTTACATTGCTAAGACTTCCTTGAAGGCAACAACTGCTGAAGACACAATTGTGTCTCCAAAAACAGTTGGAAGTCCCCAGAACCAAGACCAAGGGGCAGCAGGTTCTTTCTCTATGGCCTCACCTCCTAGGACTGAACCAGCTAAAACTACCTCTGGTAGGGACTCAGATGATCCTATTAATTTAGGTGATGAGTCAAAACTACAAGAATTGACGGTTAAAGTTCAAAACCTTGAATCCTCTGTTGCTGACATCAAATCTGATGTCAAGTCAATTTTGGAAACATTGAATAACTTTACAAAGAGTCAACCATCTACTGCTGATGTTGCTAATGAGCTATGGAAATCTGTTTCCCCCATCATCATAGCTCATCGAAAATTAGCAGATCAGACACAAGAAACCTACATGACTGTGATCAGAAACATGGTTGATGCCAGATTCAATGATACAAAGGCTGATATCAAGGTGATCAAAGAACACTTGCTGAAGACCACTGGCTCTGCCCCTACCACAATTCTCAGAGATGGAGATGATGATGAGTACACTGCTGATGATGCCAAAAAGGGGGAGAGTGGCAGAGATAGGCTACGTAAACTAAAAACACAAATAGGGAAGAAGCCAACTGCTGACAAACCAGGGTCACCCAAATCAGCTCCACAACAACCAAATGTTCAGTCCCCTGTCTCTGAACCAGCCCCAGCATCAAAGGCAAAAGAAGTTGACACTTCAGCTAATGAAAGAGCTGAAAAGGCTGCTGAAGACAAGATGAAAAAGGCTGAAACATTGGAGGTAAAGGCAGAGAGGTTGGTACAACTGAAAAAGGAACAGCAACAGGAAGTGGAAGATGTGGGCACTTCAAAGAGAAGGAAAATGCCAGCCAAACACACTAGAAAACCACCTTCCAAATTAACTGCTGAAACTCCTGTTGTGCAAACACCTGTTACCACAACCACTGCTCCACAAACCACTGCCACCACAACCTCTGTTACCCAAACCACTGCACCTAAAACAACTGAAACTAAAACCACTGCTAAAACATCTGCACAACCCAAACCAGTCACCAAACCAACCACAACTCAACCCACTACCAAACCTACCTCAACACAACCTAAAACCCAAACAACTGCTGGTTCCACAAAAGGACCAACAGATGTTTCTCAATCCACTGCTACATCCTCACCTTCACCCAAAATCTTGTATAGCAGAAAAAGGAAATCCACCTTTGTTATACAAGATGAAAACATCCACAACACACCACCTAACACCCCAATCTCATCCACACCAGTCAATGCCATTCCACTCTCATCTTACTCACCACACACTGACCAATTCAGATCACACAGACCACCACCAACCATCACACCATTGGCTGAGAAGTATCCCCTTGAGTTAGATTTAATCAAGGGGGAACTTCAATCCTTCTATAATACTGATCAGCCATCAGAAAGATCCTTCCCTTCTCTTAAAGGCTTCCCTGTCCCACCTAATCTAGACACATATCTCAAATACAAAGGTGAACAGGCTGATGCTGTCATCAAAGAGAAGTGCAAAGGGAAGGATGACAGGACTGCTCAGGGCATCCATTCAGCAGAGCTTAGCAAACTCAGAAGGATTGAAGACTATGCTAAGACCCTGAGCAACTCCATGTCAACCATGCCTCTCAGCAGACACTTGGAGATGGAAGTAAGGGATTCATTGCTGGAACAGATCTTGGCATCCAAGCCTTACAAAGCAACAAAGAATCAATTTACAGGCTGGACCACACATGCTCTAAGAGAAGAACTAATCAGAATAGAGAACATGGCCAAGAATCCTCCTGCTAAGGTCTCTGCTCCTGATTTCAAAAAGGGGAGAGATGAAGCTAGAGCCTTGAAATTCAGAAGAATGAGACAAGAGCTTGTAGCTGCTAAGTATGGAGAGATGAAATCTGTTGCCAGATGGTCAGAGATCAGGCTAATTGAGACATATAAAAAGCTTGAAGAAGAAAGAAAGACCAACCCTGATCTTCCAAGAAAACCAGTGTATGATGATGCTCCCAAGAAACCCTCTCAGGCCTTCACATTAGATAGTTTGCTTGCAACCTCTGATCTATCTATTGCTGCTCAAAGGCAATATAAGAGGCAGAAGGAAATGTCTGAAGAAGACACAAGGAAGTTCACTAATACTTATGTGAAAGAGGGGATCTTGAACCAAATCAGATCCTTTTCTGATCCTGTGTCAGACAGGCTCAGAGAACTCATTGGAAGACCACCATCACCAAACTCATCCCAAATAAAGATGCATCCCAGTCACTCCTCTGATTCTAAAATTCTAAAATGGAAGTCTGATAAAGAGACCCATGAATTGACATTGCTCAGATCAGATGGTAGTGTTCAGAAGTTGAGCATGGATGAGGCACCTGGCCTAAGTGCTGAAGATCTCCAGTCACTTCTGAATTTGACACTGGATAGAGATGTTGAAGACCTCTTCTCTCTGCACTTTGAGTTACAACTAAAAGGGCAAATTAGAGAAAGTCTGATGAGAAATAAAGATCAAGAATAAAGCAAAGTTTTGGCATCATCTGTTCTAGGGGGAGATTGTTGGGTCTGCTGACCTGGAGAAGAACAGATGATTGAAAGCCAAAATATACTAAGTGTTGATCAAGAATAAATAACAGAGTTTACAAGAAAGCTTCCTCCAAAGAACTGCTGATTCCAAACTGCTGATAGACAAACAACTGATACAAGACAACTGCTGCTGAACAAAGGTCTGATGGATAAAGTCTGAAGAGCAAAAGTCTGATGAAGAACAAGTGCTGATCAAGATCTGAAGAACAAAGGTCTGTTGAACCAACAGCATTTTGGTTCAACAGATGTTAAGAAGATATCAGAGTTTATTGCTTAACAGAGTTTTCATTTCATTAGTTTCAATGTAACAGTAGTTTATTGTTTAGCAGATGTTGTAGTTTGTTAGTCAGTTAGGGGTCGCTTTCTAGGTGACGTCAGCTAAGTGATCATCAGAGGTTTGTACTTGTCTATAAATAGAACAGTACTTGTACTGTTCTATTGGTCACTCGTCATTCTCTCTAAGACAAACAAACTCTGAGTGATCAGGCTGAGGGGGAGTTATAATTGTACCTTTGTAATCTTTCAACTTTAATGAAAGCTTTCGATTGATAACAATTATTCTCTATGTTTTGATTATTCTTTATTCCGCTGCACTTTCCATTTATACTTCATTCATATTACATCATTAATCAAAACAATCCAATACTCAGATCCTAACAGAGAGACACTCAGCAAGTTGTACTCAAGGTTTTCAACCAGATTGACCTTGTCAAACTGCATTTTGCCTGAGGATACATTGCCATATCCTAGCACATATCCCTTGGCATTGTTCCCAAAGGACACAGATCCTTCTCTTTGACTGATAAAATTGTTTATCAGGTATCTGCATCCAGTCATGTGCATTGAGCCTCCACTATCCACATACCATATGCTATTCAAACCTCTGGAGACTCTCTGCACAAGATAGCAAATTAGTTAGTTTTGGCAACCCAAGCCAGTTTGGCTTTGGGTTTGCTCTTGAGAACAGGTGCAGCTTGTTGTGGACCATTTTTAGTAATCCATGTCTTTTTGGCAATGGATTTGTCATTAAGAACAATGGTGGGTTCTTTTTGGTTTCCACCATCAACTTTGGTCATCAGAAGTTTGACCAGGTTTATCAAATCTTTAACTTCAGCAGTTTGTGAATCTGCTGATGAGTTAGGTGAAACTTCTGAAATTGAACTTTGAGAAGATGACCTTTGTTGAGATAAAGGCTTCTTCTTAGAAAGGGTTTTGTTTGATTGTTGTTTGTTGGGAAAAAAGGTATTTTGAAAATCTTGTTTTATCTGTTTTCCCACAATCAGTTGTTGTCTTTGTTTATTTAACTGATTTACCTTTCTAAATTTGCAAAGTTCAGTTATGTGGTTAAACAGACCACATATCTCACATGCTTTTGCCTTCTCTTTCCTTTTAGATAGATCAAGAGAGCTAGAAGGCAATTTACTGACAAAATCTGATTTTTGAAATAGGTCATCAGCAGTTTTCAGGGTCTCAACTCCTGATGTAGTTGAAACTGCTGATGGCTTATTGTCAGTAGTTTTAACTTCTGCAGTACTTCCCTTTTTGAGGAAGTTCTGATGGTAGGATGTGCATTCCTCCATATCAGAAGTTTGAATCAATTTCTTCCCATCATTATCAGTTTTGTGGGTGAAATCTGTTGGTGATTCAGTGTGGGTATATCCAATGCCAAACTTAACATTGGCTGCAGTTTGTTTGTTAAGTAACATTTGATACCCTTTACAAGACTCAACCCATTTTTCACAATCAACCTTGGTGTCAGCAAGCTCTTGTCTGACTTTTCCTAGGCTGTCTATCATGGTTTTAATTTGTGCTTCTGTTTCGATGGATTTATCATTTAGTTTGGAAATTTCTTTGTTTTTCAACATGACTTTTCTTTCCAAATCACACTTCATTTGTGTGTATTTTCTTTCCATGTCATTGGTTTTGCCTTGTAAATGCACATTGGTTTCTCTAATTAAAGCAAATGATTCTTTGCAAGATTTAGTGCAAAGCTTTAACAGAGATTGTTGTGATACCTGTGTGAGAGCAGAATTTGAAGAGTATCCTTCAAAAGCCATTAAGGCAAAATTCTTTCTGCCATTATCAGGTTCTCCCCAGTTGACATCATAGACCTTATTGTCTGAATCCTGACTGCATTCTGATGTGTCATAAGGAAGACTGCTCCAGTCAACATACCCTGAGGTAAATAAGCTTTGTTGCTGAGGGGGTTGTTGAGTTTGTGCAGGAAGTTGAGCAGTTGGAAATGGAGGCATGAGCTGCTGTTGTTGTTGAGCAGGCATCTGTACATATTGTACTTGTGGCACATATTGAACATTTGGAGCTTGTGCCTGTACAAAATGAGCACTCCCATTAGTTCCATTATTCCTATTGTATGAGGGGTTATATTGATTTCCAGGGGACATTTGTTGGTTATAGCTAGAGCTTCTACACTCTCTAGCAAAGTGTCCCAACTTTTGACACTTATGACATCTCAATTTAGATTTGTCAAAACCAACTTTTGTTGAATTGTTTAGTCCTGGAAATTTCCTTCCTGACCTTTTGTAAAATTTGTTAGTTTTTAAGCTTAACAAGGCCAGTTGGTGCAATATTTCCATTTCTTCTAAGTCATCACTGCTAAAATATTTTAAATCATCCATGATGAAACACATGTTGTCAGCAGTTTGACTTAGTTCTTCATTGTCATAAGCTGGGAAAGATCCATCTGATGAGATCCCAGCTGTTATGTCAATGTGGTCAAAAGAACCAAAATTATTAGAACAGGATGGTGAGTCATGTCCTAATAAGGCTGTGCTACCCGGAGTATAGTCATCAGCAGTTTTACCAGATTCTTGAAGCTTTTTCTTTTGATTGATTTCTCTTTCAAAAGTTAATAATTTACCATGTAACCTAGTTAGGTTCAAGGTGTTAAAATCAGAACTGGTTCTGAGGACTATTGAGTAAGTTTCCCATTTTGAAGGTAAAGACCTTAAAAATCTATGTAACATAGACTCAGTTGTATAGGTCTGATTGTTTATTTTTAACTCAGAGATGAGTGAAGAAAATCTTTCAAACTGTTGAGTTAAAGTTTCACCCTCTATGTGAGTAAAAGTTTCATATTGTTGAGCCAGTATTTCTCTGATGTTGGCTATCACCTCAGCAGTTCCTGCAAACTGCTCTTTTAGGCAGTCCCACAGCTCTTTGGCACTTTCACAATGTAAAAGGCCAGCATAAATTTCGTTTGGGAGAGCCATAGCCAACATGGAGAAAGCTTTTGCATCAAGCTCAAACTTTAGGAAATCTTCCTCCGTGTATTCTTTTGGATCCTTTGGTCTTTCAGTCTTACCCTCTGGATCAGTAACAACTGGTTTGTGAGGTCCAAAAACTACAGACCTCCAACATCCAGTGTTGGTTTGAGAGATAGTGTGTGCCAACCTTTTAGACCATATGTTATATTCATTTCTGACTAACATAGGAGGTTTGTTGGCAGATCCAGTATTATAGGGATCCATTTTTAAGAAGTTTGGATTTGTCAATACTTTCTTAAAGTGATGGATTAAAAAGTGAGCCTTTTATCCTTTTTATTGAATATCAATATTGAGCCTGTGTCTGAATCTCAATTTGTTAGATTGATTTTGATCAGATTAACCAGATGCTCTGATACCAATTGTTGGATCAGTGGCTGTTTATATGAACACTTATGTGTTTAACAGATTTTATATATGAGTTATTAAGCAGCGGAAAGTTAAGTGTTCAAAGGTCTAAAAGATCACTTTGATGAGGAGTTATTACTCCCCCTTGACTGAATAGTAAATGAGAAACAATAAATGATCTAAGTATAAAGCAGTAATAACAGTTTATGTTTCTCAGATGTGAAGTGGAAATTATAAGTTTAAAGCTCGAAGGATTTCAATATAAGTTTTAAGATATTACACAAAATCACATATCTAAAATAGATGAACAAACTCATCTATTTATAGACTAATGTACAAAACTGAAGTCTGAAGTAATCTAAGATATTTAACAAAGATATTATGCTAAGATAAGCTTACATCAGTCTGTACATTGAAACTTGAAATCACGACTTTAACAAAACAATATAATAGTAAAACTGCTGATCTTCAGTCGGTTAGAAGCTTCTGAGTGAAAGTGCTGATGAGTGACAAACTGCTGATGAGCAGTTTGTCTTCAGTAGTTCTTCAGTGAAATGTCTGGTTAGACTTCAGAACTTCTGATGAATTTACTCTTCAGTACTTTGTGTTTGTTCTTCAGTACTTCTTCTATTTGTTCTTCAGCAGTTCTATACTTAGGCAGATATAGAAAAGACTAAGGTTATCAAAAGGTGGTTTCTTCAATCCTCTTCGTCCCAACACTTACACACTTGTGTTTTGCTGATGATTTATTCATATTTAGTAGTGCGTGTGGTGACTCTATAAAGATTATAAAAGAAGTGTTGGAGGAGTTTGGTGCTTATTCAGGTTTAAAACCAAACATGGGTAAGAGTGAGATAATATTTGGCAATGTGGATCTGGAGATTCAGGATGATATTTTGAGAATTCTTCCTTTTAAGGTGGGTCAACTCCCACTAAAATATTTGGGTATCCCCCTGGCTTCTAGGAAATTATATCAAAAAGATTGTGGGGCTTTGCTTGAGAAGGTGAAAAGAAGAATAGAAGACTGGAGGAATAAATTTTTGTCATATGCTGGTAGAGTTCAGCTTTTGAAGTCTGTTTTATCCTCACTAACAGTATACTGGGCATCCCTGTTTATTCTACCTGATAACTTGAATGCTGATGTGGAAAGATTGTGTAGAGGGTTTTTGTGGTGTCAAGGGGAGTATAAGCAGGGTAGTGCTAAAGTTGCTTGGGAGGAACTTTGTTTAAGGAAAAGTCAGGGTGGTCTGGGGTTAACTTCTTTAAAAGAGAGAAATTTAGCATTAGTAGCTAAACATATGTGGAGTATTGTTAATGATAGAAAATCTGTTTGGGTAGAATGGATTAAGTTTTATAAACTGCGTGGGAAGAGTTTTTGGGAAATTGGAGAGGTGAATTCTGATTCTTGGCATTGGAAACAGATTCTGGGCTATAGAAGGCTGTTTAGGCAGCATTGTGTGGCTAAAATTGGAAATGGTAAGACAATAAATGTGTGGTTTGATCAGTGGCATGTTAATGGGCCATTGATAGATCACATTAATAGAAGGGAAATTAGAGCTGCTGGTTTTGACTTAAAAGATAAGATTGCTGATCTGATTGGGGCTGATGGATGGATAGTTCCTGAGGACTGGAAGGAGAAATACCCTGTGTTTTTTAGAGATTACTTGCCTATCATAGTTGCTGGGAAAGCTGATGAATTCTGTTGGCTAAGCAAAGAGGTAAATCTGTTCCTTTTTCATCTAAAGCTGTTTATGATGATATAGTTAAAGAGAGTAATGAAGTGGGTTGGCATAACTTTGTATGGTTTGGAAGTAGCATCCCTAGGCATACTTTCATAACTTGGCTGGCTTTTAAAAGTAGACTGCCTACTCAAGATAAGATAGCATGTTGGAAACAAGATGTTAAGCTTTCTTGCAGTTTATGTGGAAAGGAACCTGATAGTCATCAGCACCTTTTCTTTAAGTGTGAATATGCTAGAGGTATATGGTGGAAATTGAGGGAACTTGCTAGATTTAGAGACATTCCTGATGAGTGGGATGGGATAGTTGATTTTGTGGAAAAGGGAAAGGCTAGTAAGGGGATTTGGGGTACTATTCAGAGGTTGGTTATTGCTGCTGCTGTTTACTTTGTTTGGCAGGAGAGGAATCAAAGAATTTTCAGCAAAAAGAGGAGGAATGCTAAGATTGTGTGTGGATTAATTCAGGAGGTGATAACTTTAAAAATAAAGAGTATAAAGGTTAAAGATGGAGTGCAGGCTAGATTGGCTGCTGCTGTGTGGAATTTTGAAATCAGTAAACATGGAGTGAAGATCCCTTTATCTTAATGTTGTTTGTTATTGGTGTAGTGATTATGGATGGTTGGGAGGCTGCTGGTTGTTGATTCTGATGGTGTGGTTGGATTTTGCTGTTAGACTCATTAGTAGTTATAATGGGTTAGAGTATGGGTGGGATTTTTGTATTGGGCAGCAGGATGATTTATGGTTCCCTTTTGATCCAGGAATTGAGGTGGTATGATTGTGTTAATGTTAATGGGTCAGATGGGTGAGCGGTATTTTGGGTATGTTTGTAGGTATTGTGGTGTTCTAATGTTGTATGTTGCTGATGGAAGGCTGGAGAAGAATGTAGGTTGTGGCTGCTGGATTTTCTTGAAGACTTGCAGTTGGCTGCTGGAGTTTTTTGAAGATCAGAAGAATGGTTGCTGTTTTGTTTGCTCTGATTGTTAGTTGTTTGTTTTGTTTTGGTTGTTTTTTTTGTTTGGACTTGATAGGTTTAGACTTTAGCCGGTTGTGGCTGGGTCTCTAGCTGTGTGGTTTTTTGTTTTGTTTTGATTTGATTGTATAGTTGAGCTCATGGTCGGGACGTTTGGATAGTCCCATTGTTAGACCATGGCTTGGGATCGGGTTTTGGTCCTTGGGGTATGTCCCGGGATGCCGTTCCTTTAGGTGTATATATATTTTTTTGTGATTAATAAAATTTACCAGGAGTGCCGCCTCCTTTTACCAAAAAAAAAAAAAAAAAAAAAAAACAAGAGCAAAACATAAACCAAAAAACCAAACAGATATTAACCAACTCTGTTTTGTTTTGTTTTTTTTTTTTGTGTTATTTGGATTTTCGGTTTGAGTTAATCTTTTTTGGTCGGTTTCGTGTTGAGGGGGCATGTTGAATAAAAGAAACACATCACCTAGATATATAGATGTGTTACGTACCATAGACAGAATCATTACTACTTCATTATCAAAATTACGTACCATATACATAAATCATTATAGTTTCATTATATACTTAATCATTATAGTTCCATTACCAAAAACATGTACCATAAACATAATCATTCAAGACTTACATAACAAATTTTCATACCCCCGAAAAACGTAACATACAAAATTATGTACCATAGACAGAATCAGTACTAGTTCTTGTATAAACAAAACCCTACAAAAAAATTATCGTTTTTTTCTCCGTTTTTATATAGCACTATGGTACTCGTTGGAAAGATAATAAAACGTTCGTTAATTTGGTGTAATTGTTTTCTTTAAAAAATCTCGTATATAAAATGTAACACCCCAACCGATGGCGGAAACATCGGGATGTCACGTATTGATGATTGTTTCAGTAGCACATGGTATATATTGAAATTTTAAATAATTTATTGATAACATAAATATCCAAATGAAAAGATGTCTAAAAATCCCATAATACATAACATCAAATAAAACAAATAACTTCAAATAACTTCATAGAATCCATCACGCATACTCTAAGCCTCAGCTTCATTGTTACCTGAAACATGTTAATTTTGAAAATATTTTTGGGTCAACAAAAGTTGGTGAGAATTACATAGGTTTTGATAATCGAATAAAAATGTTGTGCAATTCATGTGTCATGGCAAGTCTAGTCCATATGTGAAAACATACTAGAAGTAAATCGAGTGCATAATCAACCCTTGTGACTGTTATATTGTGGTCCATCCCATACGCTCATGGTTCACTCGAATATGTTATGCGATAACAAACACCCACGCTACCTTTGTAGGAGGCACGTATCCGGGTGGGATTGTCAGTCCAATAGATCTATCAATGTATACCGTCGGCTGATCAATGTTAATGATTATGCTAGAATTGTGCTTACCCTAGTCATGTTCAAGACATAATGCAACATAGAAAAACACATAGACACATTGATGATTGAATTGCATATATAAAATGTTGTAACATGTTTCACCCCAAAACGGTGATAAATAGAAAAGGGGCTATGTAAAACTCACCTTAGTGTTAGAATGGAGACCCTTGATATATAAATAAATGTGGCTCGTGTATATCCAAATATCACCCTATTTCAAGGTAATAAATAAGTGTTGGGGAAAACTTAATAAGTCTAAGTTTTCTAGTCTAAAGTATGCTAGGGTTCCTAATTTGGGGATTAATAATTGATTTATGATTAAATTTGAATAATTGTTAATAACTTAATAAATAAAGAAATAATTAATAAAAAAAAACATTTCTGACCAATATTAACCAAAGGTAGTTGTATTATAATGTAGTAAATGTGAAAACAATTTTTATAAAATTATTTTCTTAATTAATGAATATTTGTATATTAATACTTATTTGACAAAATATACACTTAATATTTAAAAATATTAAAATTTATAAATTTCGAATCAAAAAAATTATATTTCTGATCTAAATGATTAATAATAATTTATGTGAAATTTTGATGTAAAAATAATGAAAAATGAATTTATTATGATTTATTTATGATTAAAATAACAAAAAAATCGATTAAAAATATTAAATAAATGATTTTTCTGAAATAAAATTTATTTCTGAAATGTTTAATGATTTATAAGTTTAAAATAATTTTTGTGGGATTTTATATAGTCGTTTTGATATTTTTATAGAATTTTGAAGTTATAAATGAATAAACTTGTAATATTTATAATATATAATAAATAAATAATTTTTGAAAAACTAAAAGTTGGATAATAAAATTTATCATCAAAATGACTTAGAATAATTTTTGTAGGATTTATAAACCATGTTTAGTATTTAAAATCTATTTTTAAAAAATAATATTGAATATATAATTATAAAAGAAAGCAAAAAAAATAGTTGTAGTTGCCAGGACTCGAACCTGAGTCCCTGGCCGGCTCGATGGTCTTAGATTCACAAGCCAGACCAACTGGTCTGACCCTGAGAACGATTAACAGTTGGATTTAATTGTAAGTATAGGTTATTTGGGTGAGTTTATAAATATTGGAAAATAACTAAAACAAAAAACACGCGTGCCTGGTCTCGAACCCAAGGCCACGCTGCTGGGCAACAAGGATACTAACCATCTGATCTACCACAGATGGTTGTTTTATTTTGTTACAGAAAATAATATAAGCGTATACGATTTCGTATCATCTTCCCCAAATTGAATACTTATGAACCCTAACTATAGCAATTGATAAAATCAACGATCAATAGCCCCTGAAACATTGGGGCTATTGTTTCTAATATGCCGATTAACAATTAAAACGAATGAATTGATGCTTACAGTGAGGATTAATGCTCGATTGATTCGAATAAGCTTGAAACCAAAAATGCGATTGAACTGGATTAAGGAGTGTGTGAAAACGGAAATTGATAGTGGGAAATGAATTTTCGGTGGTATTAGGCTCTAGGGAAGAGTCCTATTTATAATAATTATAACGAATTTACTGTTATTGATTTTGAATTCAAAAGAACGAGTCGCACGAGATTAAACGGACTTTCTGGTTTGTTTTAGTTAGAATTATGGTAGGGATAGGGCCGGATTTGGTGCTAACCAACTCCCTACAACTGATTATCACAAGGTTTACGGAATTCATTGGTTAATTCGAATGGTTTGTTGTGGGTGTTGACTTTATTAGTCAACTGATATGGAATATTATCATGCTTATACATAATTCGCGTGGAAATTCATCACAAATAAGCTTGTGGCTCAGCTGGTTGTTGTGTTGTGTGGTTATGTGGTGGACACGGGTTCGAGTCCCGGTTCACACATTTATTTTTTTTCGAACATTTATATCATATAAAATATATTTTTATGAATATATATGATTATACTAGATTGAAAATGATGGAAAAATACTTTTAATACTCATAAAATGTCGAGATTCGAAGCTTTATTGAATAACATCACATATTACAAGCTAGATAAAAACGCGAAACGTTACAGTCTCCCCTACTTTTAGGAACTTCGTCCCGAAGTTGGAGCTGGAGAGTCTGCGGGAAAGAGGTGTGGGTATTTAGACTTCATCTGGTCCCTGCGTTCCCAAGTGAACTCCGGACCTCGCTTAGATTCCCAACGAACCTTGACAATCGGGATGCGACTGCGCTTAAGCTTCTTGACTCCAGTATCCATGATTTCAACAGGTTTCTCAACAATGTGCATAGTTTCATCGATTTGGACATCTTCAAGAGGGACATGGAGATTCTCATCAGCTAAACATTTCTTCAGATTCGAAACATGAAAAGTTGGGTGAACATTGTTTAGCTTGGGTGGAAGATCAAGTTTGTAGGCCACTTTTCCAATCCTGTCAAGCACTTTGAAAGGACCTATGTATCGAGGAGCTAGCTTTCCCTTTCTACCGAAGCGAATTACTCCCTTCCAAGGAGATACCTTAAGAAGTACAAGGTCCCCGACTTGAAATTCCAAGGGCTTTCGACGTTTATCAGCATAGCTCTTCTGTCGACTTCTAGCCTTGAGAAGATTATCTTGGATCAGTTGAATCTTGTCGGTAGTTTCCTGGATCAGTTCAGGACCAGTGATCTGGGCTTCACCAATCTCAGTCCAACAGACAGGTGAACGACACTTACGACCGTATAGTGCCTCAAATGGAGCCATGTTAATACTGGCATGGTAACTGTTGTTGTACGAGAACTCGACCAAAGGAAGATGAGAATCCCATGCGCCACCAAAATCAATGACACACGCCCTGAGCATATCCTCAAGTGTCTGGATGGTCCGTTCGGTCTGACCATCTGTTTGAGGGTGATAAGCAGTACTCAGGTTTAGCTTGGTACCCAACGCGTCTTGTAAAGAATCCCAAAAGTGAGAGGTGAAACGACCATCACGATCAGAGATAATGTCCAAAGGTATACCATGGCGACATACAATTTCACTCACGTACAGCTTTGCCAACCTTTCCACAGAATATTTCTCACGATATGGTAAGAAATGGGCTGACTTGGTTAGACGATCAACGATTACCCAAATGCTGTCGTAACCTTTAGGTGTACGAGGGAGTTTAGTGATGAAGTCCATTGCTATGCTCTCCCATTTCCACACAGGAATTTCTGGCTGTTCAAGCATACCAGATGGTCGTTGATGTTCAGCCTTGACCTTTGAACAAGTAAGGCATTTTGCAACGAAAAGAGCGATATCTTTCTTCATACCAGGCCACCAATACGAATACCGAAGATCTTGGTACATTTTATCAGCACCAGGATGAATAGAGTAACGAGACTTATGAGCCTCGTTCATAAGAAAGGTACGAAGGTCATCACGGTCAGGGATCCAAAGTCGACTGAGAAAGTAAAGTAGACCATCAGATTTTGTTTCAAGTTGATTCTCAGCACCACAAGACATTTCCTCATACATGTTACCTTGGGTGACTGAGGTATGCTGAGCCTGGAGAATACGATCCTGAAGGTCAGTACGAACCCTTGCACAATGAAGTTTGATGCGTTCTTTACGACTGAGTGCGTCTGCCACAACGTTCGCTTTACCAGGATGGTAGCGAATCTCGCAATCATAGTCGTTAAGTAACTCAACCCAACGTCGTTGCCTCATGTTAAGATCCTTCTGGTTGAAGATATGTTGGAGACTTTTGTGATCTGTGAAGACCACGCATTTGGTACCGTAAAGGTAGTGTCTCCAAATCTTGAGAGCAAAGACGACTGCACCCAACTCTAGATCGTGGGTGGTATAATTCTTTTCGTGGATCTTGAGCTGTCTGGACGCATAAGCAATAACCTTGCCTCGTTGCATAAGAACACAACCAAGACCTTGGTTTGATGCATCACAATAGACCACAAAATCATCATTTCCATCGGGTAAGGTCAAGATAGGAGCTTCACAGAGTTTCTGTTTAAGAATCTCGAATGCTTCCTCTTGTTTTGGTCCCCACTCATAAGGTTTACCCTTATGAGTTAAGGCAGTGAGAGGAACAGCGATCTTGGAGAAGTTAGCAATGAATCGACGATAATAACCAGCTAGACCAAGAAAGGAACGAACTTCTGTTGGAGTTTTAGGAACACTCCAATTCTTGACAGCTTCGATCTTTGCGGGATCAACATGAATTCCGTTCTCGTTGATGACGTGACCCAAAAATTGAACTTCCTTAAGCCAAAATTCACATTTTGAGAACTTGGCATACAGTTGTTCTTTCTTGAGGAGATCCAAGATTAAGTGAAGATGTTGTTCGTGATCGGATTTTGATTTGGAATAAATCAAAATGTCGTCAATGAAGACGATCACGAACTTGTCAAGATAAGGTTTACAAACCCGATTCATTAGATCCATAAACACTGCGGGAGCATTGGTCAACCCGAATGGCATGACCATGAATTCGTAATGACCATAGCGTGTGCGAAAAGCTGTCTTGGGAATGTCTTCCTCATGGACTCTAAGCTGATGATAACCAGAACGAAGGTCGATCTTCGAGAAATGAGTTGCTCCTTTAAGTTGGTCAAAAAGATCATCAATTCTGGGTAGAGGATAACGATTCTTAATGGTAAGTTTATTAAGCTCACGATAATCGATACACATCCTGAGAGATCCATCCTTCTTCTTGACGAATAAAACAGGGGCTCCCCAAGGAGAAAAACTGGGGCGGATGAAACCCTTATCTGAGAGTTCCTGGAGTTGACTGGCGAGCTCTTGCATCTCAGAGGGTGCAAGACGATAAGGAGATTTGGCTATTGGATTAGCACCAGGTATAAGGTCGATTCTAAATTCAACTTGACGAGCAGGAGGTAAACCAGGTAGATCTTCTGGAAAAACTTCAGGATAATCCCGAACAATTGGAATATCTTGTATTTTCTTGCCCTTGTCTTTCTTTTCTATCACATTAGCCAAGAAAGCCATATACCCCTTTCGTAAGTATTTTTGAGCAGTCGTACAAGACATGAGTTTAAGTTCCCCACAAGGTTTCTCACCATAAATCTTCAAAACGTCACCAGATACAAGAGGGATGTGAATAACTTTCTCAAAGCATAAGATTTCAGCACGATGGGTCGACAACCAATCCATGCCTACTATGACATCAAAGCTTCCAAGATGCATAGGAATGAGATCAATAGAGAAGGTATGGTCGACAAGGTTCAACTCACAGTTTCGTATAACAGAATCAATCGAGATAGACTTCCCATTAGCTACTTCTACCACTAGGGGTTCCTCTAGGTTGGTTTGGGGCATGTTAAGTAGGGGTTCAAAATTTAGTGACACAAACGACTTATCAGCACCCGAATCAAATAGTATAGAAGCATAGTGGTTATTAACAAGAAACGTACCATTAACCACTTCGTTGTTGTCGCGGGCCTGATTAGCATTGAGGTTGTACGCGCGACCACGAGCACCTTGGTTCTGGTTGCGGTTCTGGTTTTGATTGCGGTTTTGGTTCTGGTTCTGGTTTTGGTTGCGATTGGGGCAGGCATTGATATAGTGATCTGGGCTGCCACACTCGTAACACTGACCACGAGCAGGCCTATTGTTTTGTTGATTGGGAGCTGGGGCATTTCTGGCTGGGTTATTTTGGGCAACAGGGCCACTAGCAGGAGGAGCTCGACAGATATTCACAAGGTGTCCATACCTTTGACATTTAGTGCAAAAACGACATGGCACCTGAGCTGGGTGGTGGTATTTGCAAGTGTTGCACAAGGGGTGAGGTCCTGTGTATGGCTTCTTATTGGGTGCAGGGGTGGCAACCACTGTAAAGTTTCGGGCCTTACGTTTCTTGTTGGTTGAGGGCTCAGACTTAACTTCATTAGCAGGTTGAGGAGTATCCTTCACAACGGCTTTCTTTGCATCCTTACGAAAAAGAGTGCCATTCTTCACATGGTTATCAGTCAGAGTAGCAGCTAGGCGCTTGGCTTCCTCGAGAGTGGCAGGATTTCTTCCCCACACAGTATCCTGAATCTGCATAGGTAAACCTCCAATATACTTTTCAATAGCAATAGGGAGGGGTGTGACCTTATGTGGTAACAATAGGCTCAGTTCATGGAAACGAGTGTTGTAGGCCAGATTCTCCCCACTGTCCTGGACCAGAATGTGAAACTCATCCTCTAACTTCTTAACTTCATTACGAGGACAGAATTCTTCCTTCATAATATCCTTAACTTGCTCCCAAGTCAAAGCCAGTGCGACTTCAGCTCCGCGAGTCCTTTTCTCTTCGTTCCACCATGTGAGTGCCCTCTTGTGGAGGACGCTCATAGCATAGCGAACTTTGAGATTATTAGGACACTCGCTATTAATGAAGGTATTTTCGATACCCTCGAACCACTGAAGGAGACCAGTGGCTCCTTCGTCCCCACTAAACTTAGGAGGGTTGCAAGTGTTGAAGTGTTTGAGGGTGCAAGCAGGGTGAGCATTCCCGTTCCCATTTTGATTACCATTCCCATTGCCATTTCCATTCATTTGTATGACTTGAGCCACCAAGTTGGGAACTAATGTCGCTATTTGTTGAGCCATTTGTTGGGAAATGATCGCAGCGAATTGGACATCGTTGTCATGGTTGTTGTTGTTGTTGTTTTCGTTGTCACTGTTGTTGGGAGTGCTGCGACGAGGAGGCATTTTCTGAAAGAAACACAATGAAGGTAACATGGTAAGAATCAAGGATAATGAGATGTAATAAGGAATGTAATCATTTACTCATTAATTAAAGCGAATAAATGAAAACGTTGACTTATCAAAGATTCTAGATTCTAATAACATAGTGAAGACATGCTTTAGCCTATAAGTGAACACTCATCCCGAGAATTCCCAGGTAGGCATCCGGGTCCCTCGTCTGATTGGGATATATGCGCAATGCCAGCCTAGACAGAAGACTCAGAATACAGGCGTTCACCCTTCCAGATTGCACGTGTTCGCTATTAAAATCTAGAACTTCGACGAGATCTCAAGGTGGTTCAGGCTAAACCTAAGGATTTTGTCCTACTAATCTAAAGGTGGATTAGGATTGCAGCAGACAAGTAAGAGTAGGCAACTCGTAGGACTAGGGTAGTGTAGGGTGTGGAATAGGGATAAGGATAAGGAAGCAAGTAGGGTTACAAGTAGAAGAAGCAAGTACTGTTTTAAATCCTATGGTTATAGACTAGATTATTTTTCTAATAACCTAATTCCCTATAACCATGGCTCTGATACCAATCTGTAACACCCCAACCGATGGCGGAAACATCGGGATGTCACGTATTGATGATTGTTTCAGTAGCACATGGTATATATTGAAATTTTAAATAATTTATTGATAACATAAATATCCAAATGAAAAGATGTCTAAAAATCCCATAATACATAACATCAAATAAAACAAATAACTTCAAATAACTTCATAGAATCCATCACGCATACTCTAAGCCTCAGCTTCATTGTTACCTGAAACATGTTAATTTTGAAAATATTTTTGGGTCAACAAAAGTTGGTGAGAATTACATAGGTTTTGATAATCGAATAAAAATGTTGTGCAATTCATGTGTCATGGCAAGTCTAGTCCATATGTGAAAACATACTAGAAGTAAATCGAGTGCATAATCAACCCTTGTGACTGTTATATTGTGGTCCATCCCATACGCTCATGGTTCACTCGAATATGTTATGCGATAACAAACACCCACGCTACCTTTGTAGGAGGCACGTATCCGGGTGGGATTGTCAGTCCAATAGATCTATCAATGTATACCGTCGGCTGATCAATGTTAATGATTATGCTAGAATTGTGCTTACCCTAGTCATGTTCAAGACATAATGCAACATAGAAAAACACATAGACACATTGATGATTGAATTGCATATATAAAATGTTGTAACATGTTTCACCCCAAAACGGTGATAAATAGAAAAGGGGCTATGTAAAACTCACCTTAGTGTTAGAATGGAGACCCTTGATATATAAATAAATGTGGCTCGTGTATATCCAAATATCACCCTATTTCAAGGTAATAAATAAGTGTTGGGGAAAACTTAATAAGTCTAAGTTTTCTAGTCTAAAGTATGCTAGGGTTCCTAATTTGGGGATTAATAATTGATTTATGATTAAATTTGAATAATTGTTAATAACTTAATAAATAAAGAAATAATTAATAAAAAAAAAACATTTCTGACCAATATTAACCAAAGGTAGTTGTATTATAATGTAGTAAATGTGAAAACAATTTTTATAAAATTATTTTCTTAATTAATGAATATTTGTATATTAATACTTATTTGACAAAATATACACTTAATATTTAAAAATATTAAAATTTATAAATTTCGAATCAAAAAAATTATATTTCTGATCTAAATGATTAATAATAATTTATGTGAAATTTTGATGTAAAAATAATGAAAAATGAATTTATTATGATTTATTTATGATTAAAATAACAAAAAAATCGATTAAAAATATTAAATAAATGATTTTTCTGAAATAAAATTTATTTCTGAAATGTTTATTGATTTATAAGTTTAAAATAATTTTTGTGGGATTTTATATAGTCGTTTTGATATTTTTATAGAATTTTGAAGTTATAAATGAATAAATTTGTAATATTTATAATATATAATAAATAAATAATTTTTGAAAAACTAAAAGTTGGATAATAAAATTTATCATCAGAATGACTTAGAATAATTTTTGTAGGATTTATAAACCATGTTTAGTATTTAAAATCTATTTTTAAAAAATAATATTGAATATATAATTATAAAAGAAAGCAAAAAAAATAGTTGTAGTTGCCAGGACTCGAACCTGAGTCCCTGGCCGGCTCGATGGTCTTAGATTCACAAGCCAGACCAACTGGTCTGACCCTGAGAACGATTAACAGTTGGATTTAATTGTAAGTATAGGTTATTTGGGTGAGTTTATAAATATTGGAAAATAACTAAAACAAAAAACACGCGTGCCTGGTCTCGAACCCAAGGCCACGCTGCTGGGCAACAAGGATACTAACCATCTGATCTACCACAGATGGTTGTTTTATTTTGTTACAGAAAATAATATAAGCGTATACGATTTCGTATCATCTTCCCCAAATTGAATACTTATGAACCCTAACTATAGCAATTGATAAAATCAACGATCAATAGCCCCTGAAACATTGGGGCTATTGTTTCTAATATGCCGATTAACAATTAAAACGAATGAATTGATGCTTACAGTGAGGATTAATGCTCGATTGATTCGAATAAGCTTGAAACCAAAAATGCGATTGAACTGGATTAAGGAGTGTGTGAAAACGGAAATTGATAGTGGGAAATGAATTTTCGGTGGTATTAGGCTCTAGGGAAGAGTCCTATTTATAATAATTATAACGAATTTACTGTTATTGATTTTGAATTCAAAAGAACGAGTCGCACGAGATTAAACGGACTTTCTGGTTTGTTTTAGTTAGAATTATGGTAGGGATAGGGCCGGATTTGGTGCTAACCAACTCCCTACAACTGATTATCACAAGGTTTACGGAATTCATTGGTTAATTCGAATGGTTTGTTGTGGGTGTTGACTTTATTAGTCAACTGATATGGAATATTATCATGCTTATACATAATTCGCGTGGAAATTCATCACAAATAAGCTTGTGGCTCAGCTGGTTGTTGTGTTGTGTGGTTATGTGGTGGACACGGGTTCGAGTCCCGGTTCACACATTTATTTTTTTTCGAACATTTATATCATATAAAATATATTTTTATGAATATATATGATTATACTAGATTGAAAATGATGGAAAAATACTTTTAATACTCATAAAATGTCGAGATTCGAAGCTTTATTGAATAACATCACTTATTACAAGCTAGATAAAAACGCGAAATGTTACATAAAACATATTAACGTTTAAAAAATATAGGAGGAAACATTAGAGAGAAAAATCCAAATTTGTTTTAATTTTTTTTCTTCCTAAAATAAATTAATGCCACATGGCACACTTGTCACACCCTCAAATTTCCACTGCGGTGTTTATACAGCCAGGCGCGTGACACACCAGGATCCCATAGCCATAAGTCATATGAACGAACTCTAAATGCCCAAACCATTTAGTTCGTTTTCAAAAATCAAGTTTAGCGTTTAACCAAAAAGTTTAGTTAAGTTGCGGAAGCATAAACCAAACATAGATATTTTAAAACCATACGCAAAACAACGCGCCCAAGATAAAATCATATGAAAGAAAACGTAAAAACATAAATGAAATTTAGATGTATGCACTAGACCCAAATGCAGTGAAATGTGCAGTGCTTTCTAATCGTGGCACCGGAAGCTAACAACCTGCAAAAGCATGGATATAATAGGTCAAAAAACAATGTTGGTGAGTTCACAAAGTAAAGTAAGTAAGAGCGTAGGTTTTCAAAACCATGTAACCACTATTTCATCGCATGCTAGGGGTAGCTAACCCACTCAAGATAACTAAACACAGGTATACCGAACTGCTAATGTACGTGCACTCACAACAGTGAGCAAAAGTGCCTTGCATCATTGCCTATCAACAATGATAATGTGTTAAGTCACAGTTCACACCCGCAGTCCCCCGAGTACGGTGTGAGGTTTGTCAATCCTAATAGCGCTATCAACTAGTAACCCGCTTGCCAACCCGGGAACTCATTCGGTATGTGAAGGACTTCAATGATAGTGTGTGGTTTAGATCATCTAGGATAAAGATGCGAACTAGCAAAACCTGACCAACACAAGGAGTCAAAACCCAACCCACACAAGGAGTCAAAGCACCCCAAAACCCGGGATGTAAAAGTAGTCCCAAACCGGACTAGAAAAAGTTTAGAAAGTTGCCTCAAATACGAGTTGCATGCTTTTGAGAAAATGGTAGTGAAACTCACCTTAGGTTGCAAGCTATAAATCCAAACTTCACAATAAGGACGTGCTACTGAATCCCTATTATATGTGTCATCATGTGAGTATGTGTGTACATACCATACACCACATAACTCGTTTGTCCAAAACGTTTAAGAATGTGAAAACATTTAAGTGACAACTAGTGTATCTACATGCACAAGTAAACCCTACGAACCCGCTAGGGAACATTATGATTAACATCAGTTATACACTTCAAATACATCTCATACAAGTGTACACACAATTTCAAGTCATAATCAAGTCATATAAGACTCCAAATATGCACATATACACATATCTCATAATCTGTGTTTTCGGGACAGATTATGTGCTATTGAAACGATTTTATCAAAAATACTTACACAACGAGTTAGACTCCCTGTTGGGTTAAAGAGAATTGATGAAGCGCTAAAAGGTCCTACAAGGGTCGACTCTAAAAGTCCATGAAACCTTAGCTAACCATCCACATTAGTTAATAAGAAGTACTGAACAACAAGAGCAGAATGAAGACGACAAAAGTACTGAAGAACATGTTCTGAAGACAAACCAGACAACTTCTGAAGAACAGGTTCTAAAGTACTAAAGAAACAACTGCTGCTGAAACAAACAACTGATGAACTAACCAAACCACTGATGAGACAAACAACTGATAAAGATCAAACAACTGTTAGACCAAACCACTGCTGAACCAAACCACTGATGAACTAACCACCATTGAAGAAGTGAAACCACTGATGGAAGCAAACATCTGATGAGAAGGTCTGTTGTAGCTTACAGTACATAGGCTACAACAGCGGCTAGCAACAGATGTTTATTGAAGAACTGAAACCACTGCTAGAAGCAAACATCTATTGAGAAGTTCTGATGTAGCTTACAGTACTTAAGCTACATCAGAGGTTACCAACAGATGTTAGTAAAGACTGAAACAACTGATTACCAAAGATCTGCTGAGAAGGTCTGATGTAGCCCAACAGCACTTAGGCTACAACAGAGGTTACCAGTAGATGTTACATTTACTGAAGAGACAATCCAACAGAGGTTTACAAGACATCAGCAGTTCATTGATCATCAGAAGTTTACAACCACTGAAGAACAACTTCTGATGATTTACTCATCAGAAGTTGTATACCTCATTAGACGATAACAAGATTCTCAGATGTTCACTTTATCAGATGTCAGATTAAAGCTGCAGCAGTTATTATTCTATTTCAAGTTGTATATGTTTTTGTATTGTTTATATACTTTGTAGATCTAGAGGCAACGTTACAGTAGGGTATGTATTCTATAAATACCCATGTACTAGTATCCTTTAACCCTGCACTTGGCCATTTGTATCTAATACATCTGAACCTTTGCCGACAATAAACAAATGTTTTAAGTAACTTATATGCATTTCACTTAAATTTGCTTTGTTATTTCTAAGTTGTGAGAGTATATTCCGAGGGGGAGTTTAAATCCATAAACTCAGTCACAAAGTCTTAATTACTTATGTTTTCCGCTGCACATTTGTCTAGTAATTTGGACTTGAGCTCTAACCGATCCCAATAATTGGTATCAGAGCATGGTCAATCAGTATTGATCTAACAATCAATTTGGCATAATAGATCAGCTCAAAATCTTTGATACTCGTTTGTATGTGATTTATTTGGTTTTATACTTTTATACTATTATCTTGTCCACATAATAGATCAGTTGCTAATTAATCAACTGTATCAAAGTGACAAGATATGATTCTCTCAACATACCAGGCTGCACAGCCCTGTTGAGACATGTCCTATAAGACTTGTATTAATAAGGTTGGACCTGAAGACCACATAGACATCAAGACTGGGAATATCTTCATAATAGGTATTCACAGGATGCAAAATGTTGGTAAATCTCACTGTTGATAAAATCTTTCTCATCCTAGAGATATTTTTGACATTATATAAAATGTTTCTCATCTTAGAGATAGTTTTTGACATTATATAAAATGTTTCTCATCCTAGAGATGTTTCTGACATCATATCAACAGTGAAAATATTAAAAGATGAACGTTCTTCTAAGCTGGTTATTTCATGTAATAAAATCACTTAGAAAGCAGGAAGAATTTTTTCCCAGTACTTAAAATCAATCATAAGATGATCACAAGTGTCTTTAGTTGGGGCACTATGACAGAGAATGTAGAAGTTCTGGCATAAATCATCTAAGAAGGGAAGTTCATCTAAATCTAGTTTTATAAAGACATCAAAGCACATAAAATGTTGCTCATCTTGTTCCTATGCAGTATATGAAGGCTCTGGCACCACCTCCTCAAGCATGTGCCACAGAGCCAGTATATATATTAGTATCGAACCAATCAGCACAAAGGAACAACAGACCCCCAAAGCTATAAAATCCATCATCATCATCATTCCAGCCAGCTTAACAAAGCTTTCTACAGCTGATATGATGATTGGAGTAGTGTGCCAAATGACATGTCTAAATCTAGATATGATTTGGGGTTACAAATGTATGATGTCAACTGGAACATACCTGAAATAGGTCAAAACCTTGTTTAGATGGTCATGAACTCAGATTCTAAAGATTTTGAGGCATCATCATCTACAGACTTTCAGGTATCAACAGATCCCTTAGTAAATTAAGTTCTATTTCAAAAGTAGAAACTCTTTTGCTAAATTAAGGGATATAACTGTGTGATTAAAAGACCTAGTTTAAAAATCTTGATCCAAACACAGAAAAATGGCCTGGAAACTGTAAAAGAAACCAAATAAAGAAAATTTGGATTTCTAAAGCTTCCAAGGTTAACTGTGAAAAATGGGAGTGTCAAGATTACCATTTATTACTCTGTATTCATAAATAGATGTAATTCTGGAACTGACTTTTCACACATTTCTTCCAACTAATTTACTCCTCAAAAGGTTCACTATAAGGGGAGTAACTCATTGGGCAATACATCAGAAGTTTGTGATATACAGTGATAAAAGGAATATCATAACTTCTGATAAAAATTGACCCAAATCTCTTGACAGTAGTTCTTCAGCAGTTGCCTCTACATCAGGGATTGAGAACCTGGCAACTGCTGAAGACATATCTCCATATCTAAAACTGTCAAGAAGCTGCTTTTATCAAAAGATAAATCAAAAGTTAAAAGCAGATCCATGGGAGATATGTGAAAATAATTCACATATCTGAATTCTGTAATAATAGAATGGGTAAAATATTTGACAAATCAAATAGCACAAATTGAAATCTAATGGTGATTAATTTCCAAAAATTTAGTGTATTCCAATCTGTGTTTAAACAAAAACCTTTCTATAAAACCATGACCGTAACATCTCAAAAGCAGCCCAAAAGGTATAAATAGAATTCAAACAAGTATGAGAAAATACTTGTGAATCAGAAGTTAGACCATTCTCATCAGAAGCTAACTTAACTTCTGATGGATGAAAATCAGCAACAGCTGGTAAGTAGGGTACAACTTCTGATATCCTTAGCTGCATCTATTTCTAGTCTCAAAAAGAAGGCCCAAAACCAAAAAGGATTGGGTTCCTAAAAGGAAATCTAGTTGCTTTGTTGTGCAGGTACTCACCACAGGATGTTATAAGCATTCTGTACAAAGGAAAGTATCCCAGAAAAGGATGTAGTTAACAATGTCAACTTGGTGGACACTCAAGTACTAAATCTTCTTGAATATGTGACAAAGCATGTTCAAGAGATTATCTCACCAGAAGGCCAGAGGTTGATAGAGATAGCAAAAGTCATACTTTACAATGCACCAAAAGGTGTAACAAAGTATTTAAAAGACTTGAACCTGTTATCTAAAAAGGCATCAACCCAAAGGTTGATAAAGGGTACCTCCTAAGTTACTCATCTACCAGAAAACCTACAAAATCCTAAAATAAGGATTATGGTGGTAGATGGATCTCTGGATATTAAAACCTGATCAAGCTCACAAAATCGCATCAATATTTGATCTCTGGACAAGATCCAAAAATTGATGCTGAATAAAAATCTTGTTGATGTAAGTGTCTGATACTTCAACAATAATTGACTGAAGATGCTAGGAAAAGAGAAGAATGTGTTAATGCAATCACAGTCAGCACAGATGAAGAATTTCATAGAAATACTAATATTCGAGTGGATTGTTTTGCACATAGTCACATTTGAGATGTTTAATTGGGTACTGACAGTTAGACTTCTCCAGTTGGTGTGAAGGGTGATGCAAAGGTTAAGTGCAGATATGAGACGTAAATTAGTGGTGGTATCTACATGTTACGTTGAATATCTGATCGGTCAGTATGGAATCCTTCTAGTAGGAGTCTTATCAGGCTAGTTGGATTGCGCGTGATGTACTTGGTCAAGATGACATTCCTGGGTACTGATGCTACGAGACTGCAGTGCATTACATTGTCGACTTCACATTGGCGTAACTAGGTGATCTGGTTGTAATTCAGCGACCTGCTGAATTCGCAAATGATATACGTGGTCTAGTTGACTTCCTGCGTATTGATGCTGAGGGTCCATAGTGCATTACTTGGTCGGTTCACGAAGGATATTGTGTTTCTAACTCAATGCAATGGTGCATGTATTGAGGGGGAGACCTGTGTTTCTGACTGTTGATGTGCAAGAGTTTTGTGGATTCGCCAGCAACGTCCAAGAGGGAGATTGTTGATGCACTTTCTGTGGACGTCACTGTCGAATAAGACTAGGGTTGAGTCTTAGTAATGTGTTACATGAGATTGTGGTGATCCATAAGGGCATTTTATGGATCTGACGCATTTGTAAAATATAGGACAATACACTATGCCAGGTTCGACCTATATACACTGGGCGAATGTGGAAGTTTTCCACATTCGACCAACACAAATGGGCGAATGTGGAAATACTCCACATTCGACCATCATAAAGGGGCGAACGTGGAACTGGTGTATTGGACTATAAATAGCAATCTCATGTGTTATTGTTCATTTGGTGATTTGAGTTTATGCTTTGAATGCTCTGAAGGGGGAAGTCATGCCCGACCTCCCCCGGCCACGAGATAGATGTTTATCCTACTGATGACAGTGTCTGTAACCGTTTCTGTAGTAATACGAATCTGTGATGACGTTGTTATCGTATATTTCTATCTCGTCTCAAATTCCCCGTCTGAAACTGAGTTGTTTATGCGTATTCGATCCACGAGTTTGGTTCCTAACCGGATTCTCAATTGGTATCAGAGCTATAAGGATCATACTTGGTCAAGATGACATTCCTGGGTACTGATGCTACGAGACTGCAGTGCATTACATTGTCGACTTCACATTGGCGTAACTAGGTGATCTGGTTGTAATTCAGCGACCTGCTGAATTCGCAAATGATATACGTGGTCTAGTTGACTTCCTGCGTATTGATGCTGAGGGTCCATAGTGCATTACTTGGTCGGTTCACGAAGGATATTGTGTTTCTAACTCAATGCAATGGTGCATGTATTGAGGGGGAGACCTGTGTTTCTGACTGTTGATGTGCAAGAGATTTGTGGATTCGCCAGCAACGTCCAAGGGGGAGATTGTTGATGCACTTTATGTGGATGCCACTGTCGAATAGACTAGGGTTGAGTCTTAGTAATGTGTTACATGAGATTGTGGTGATCCATAAGGGCATTTTATGGATCGGACGCATTTGTAAAATATAGGACAATTCCAAAGCCAGGTTCGACCTAATATACACTGGGCGAATATGGAAGTTTTCCACATTCGACCATTACAAATGGGCGAATGTGGAAATGCTCCACATTCGACCATTCAAAAGGGGCGAACGTGGAACTTGGCTTTTGGACTATAAATAGAAATCTCATGTGTTGTTGTTCATTTTGGTGATTTGAGTTTATGCTTTGAATGCTCTGAAGGGGGAGGTCATGCCCGACCTCCCCCGGCCACGAGATAGATGTTTATCCTACTGATGACAGTGTCTGTAACCGTTTCTGTAGTAATACGAATCTGTGATGACGTTGTTATCGTATATTTCTGTCTCGTCTCAAATTCCCCGTCTGAAATTGAGTTGTTTATGCGTATTCGATCCACGAGTTCGGTTCCTAACCGGATTCTCAATTTTGTAGATGCACGAAGTGCGACTAGTGATTGGATCTACAAAGTTAACATATGTTAGAAGTGCTGATGGATTGAATGTGGAACATAGTGGGCGAATGTAGAAGATATTGCGCGAAGGTAGATTGTAAATGGGCGAATGTAGATTGAAGTTGATCAAGATAACACATTCGTACCCTAGTATGGGCGAATGTGGAAGAATTCCACATTCGACCATCACAAGTGGGCGAACGTGTAGAGTCTATAAATAGATTTTGTGAGTTTTTGAGATATAGAGAGTTTTAGTTGAAGTGTGTGTTGTGGTCAGGTTCTAGGTGATTTTGTGAATGTGTCTGGATTGATTAGATTAACTAGGATACTCATTGTAACAAGTTTTTATGAATGTTAATCTATGAAAAAGATTTGAAAATGATGTTTACTGTGTTTTGATTAGAGTTTTATCAGTTTGTTCATAACTAGGGTTTCCGCACCTGGTTTTGTGACTTGTATGATCAATTAATCCTGTTTTAGCTAAAATTTTTCGTTTACAAAGTGGTATCAGAGCTATAAGGATCATACAACAACAAATTTGATAAACTCAGAGCTGATTTGGACATGATTTTGATCAAAATACATCCGTTTTTGACTAAAAATGGTTATTGAGTGTTTTTGATTGATTTAGAGTTGAATTTGTGGATAAAATCTAAAATTCCAAGAATTAAAGTTGTTCCAAATCAATTCTGAATCAAAACCTGATAAAGATCATTCAAATCCATAAACTTTTGAAAATCAGATATCAAAATAACCGTTTTTCAAAGTGTAACCGTTTTTCAGACCTGAAATGGGCGAAAGTAAACTGTAGTGGGCGAACCTGACCATTTGTAGGCAAACGTGTGAATTTTCTGGTCGAACGTAGCCAATTTCTGGGCGAACCTGAAATTGTTGTTTGAATTTTTCAGTTTCGGGTAATAATTTCCACATTCGATTCGTCGGGCGGGCGGGCGAAAGTGGAAATAAACCGGTCGAACCTGTGTTAGTTTGGGCGAAAGTGATAAGGAAGTTTTCTGATTTTACATTCTGTTGAAGCTCTACATTCGGGGGTTATCTGTTTGGACGAAAGTAGACAGAAAAGGGACGAACGTAGAATTTTTGGGCGAACCTAGAACAGTGTTTGGAAAATTTTCTAAGTGTTGTAATTTTTCGAAGTTCGTGAACATCATGTGGAATTTTCCGACTACCCCGAGACCAACAACGACACAACCACAACAGCAGGTGATGGATCCATGGACAGTGGCAGCACAAAAGACGAGCACACAGTCTTCGCAACCGATTAATTACATCGCTATGACTAGCTCGATGCCTCAAAGTGTGGCACCTCCAGCACCACAACCTGACTACTGGGGAGTAGCAGCAGCGGTGGTAAATACTCAAACTACCAATGCTATTTCTACACTAATAAATGACTTATCTTCAGGTAGCGGGAATCGGCCACCGAAGCTCATGGAAATGCAAGAATATAATCAGTGGCAGAAAAAGTTTAAGATCCACTTGGAAGGCATGGGAGTGGAAGGTGCAGAGGCATGGAGGATGATTGCTAGAGGTTACACAGCACCGATTTTGGAGAATACCGGTGAACCAGTTCCATTGGAGAGTATGTCTGAGGAGGAGAAAAAGAAGTTTGCTATGGAGAAGAAAGCTTATTCCCAGTTGACACAGGCAATCACAAACGATCTGCTACATTAGTTTGGGACTTGCACTACTTCTAAGCAACTGTGGGATGTGCTTAAGAATAGGCATGATGGGAATGAAAAAACTAGAAGGTTAAGGATGGAGGAATTGCGAAAGGAGTTTGAGAATTTTACTTATGTTGGAAATGAAACTCTAAAAGAATTAACTCCTAGATATTGTCATTTGCTAACTGAATTGTCTAGTTATGGTATTCAGATTCCTATGACAGATTTGGTGGACAAGTTTGCAGATGCTTTACCACCGTATTGGGATCAGCATGTGGAAGTACTCAAGGAGAAGGATGCTTATAAGTTCTGGACTATCAACGAGTTTGTGCAAAAGCTGGAAGAAAAGAGGAGGGCCAAAAGATCTCAGATTCCTCAGAATCCAAGCTTATATTTTGGAGGCACTTCAGTACCAACTGGAAACTCAAGTTCACGAGGATTAGTGGCACCACATGTTGCATGCATTTCCAATGTTATGGAACCACCAAAACCCACCATCAACTACATTGCACAAACCTCATCTTACTCACAACCATCATACACACCACCACCACCACAACAACAATACAACAATTCCTACATTTCACCGTTCTCTCCAATGCAACAAGCAGCTTTCTATACTGCTAGTTAATCTCAACAACCACCTCAACAAACACAATACATGAATCCAATGAACCAAATTACTCAACCTAGTCAACAACCGGTGGTTTTGGAGACTTCTAATCTGGGAAATGTAACTGTGGAAGTTGCTCAGCAACACATTGCACTAGTCTCTGCAATGGTTTCATCTTACAACGGGTTGGTTGCTAGTCAAATTGGGAATAACAACTTAACCAATGAAGACTATGCACAGATTGATAAAGAAGAGATGGAACTTATTGATATCCAGTGGGCTTTTGCGAGTATTATGAGAAGGGCAACAGAATTTATTGAGAAAACAGGTAGAACGGATTTGGGAACTTCTCCTAACACAACCTACGGGTTCAACAAGGAAAAAGTTACTTGTTTTAACTGTGGAGGGAAAGGTCACTTCAAACGGGAATGCACCCAGCCACCAAAACAAAGGTAACAGAAACCCTTTCAATGCAAGCTACCAGAACCGTCAACAACAAAACCAAAACCAAGTCGCTTATCAAAATAACAACAACTATCAAAACCAAAATAACTACCAAAACCGACAAAATAACTCTAACAACAACCAGAACAGACAACCAAACACACCAAACCAGACCCAAAACCAATCACCAAACAACACCAACCGAACAGTCATACCGATTACCACACCAAATGAGACACAACAGAATACCAAATAGAATCAAGCATTGGTGATTCAACAGGATGAGCGGTTTGATTGGTCGGGAATGCAAATAGGTGTTGAGGAGATTACAACTGGTGGAAATGTGGCTTGTGTTGCTCGACAGGTTGATATTGAAGAGTCGGAGATAGTTAATGAGAAGGTAGAAACTGAGGTTGAAGTTGATGTGTCTGAGACTGAAGTGGAAGTGGTGAATGAACCTATTGAGGTTAAGGCTGAGGAGACAAATCCTGGAGTGGTGATTGACACTGTTTCTGATGTTCCTGAGGAGTGTGAATCAGTTTACTCAGATTCTGACAGTGAATCAGATACAGAAGCAAGTGTTACATCCCTAGATGATGATATTGATCAGTTGCTAGCAGAAGCTGATTTTCTGAAGACGAGGAAGTCGTGCATTGCTGATGATGCTTTCACCAGGATTGATTACTCCAAGTTTTTCGCTGGAAAGGAAGCTCATTTTGCTTTGATGGCCATGACAGATCCTCCAAAACCTGTAAGTTCTGAGTGTAGCACTGATATTACTAATAATAAATATTGTGGTACTTGTGATAGATTGACAAAGGAGAACAAAGAACTCCGTGTTCAACGTGATAGTGCTATCATGAACTGTCAATCTACTCGCAAAGAGTTGAATGCTTTCAACAAAGTACTAGATGGCTATAAAAAGGACATTTCTGATCTGAAAAATACTCTTTCATTAAAACAACCTGCAATTAATAACTATATAAATGAAATTGAGAACACTAAATTGGAAATGGCCGCCATCAAGTTCTTTGCTGAAAAGGTAAATAAGAAGTTGGAAAGTTATAAGCACATTGCTTATGTGGTAGACCACATCATTGATGATCAAACCACTAATTACAAGTCTGTGCCATCTCCGGTGCTTTTTGAAAATCACAATTGTCATCAAGTGACACCGGAGAGCTCAGTAAAATCAGACTCATCATCGGAAAATGAATCTAATACTTCGAGTATTGGTGATCCACATTCCGATGTGAGGCCGATTTTAGGTTTCAATGATGAGGGTGTTACTGCTGAAAGTGTTGATTCAGACTCTGAAAGTGATGATGCTGGTTGTCACCAAACTGTTAATGCATGTGAAATACCAAAAGAAAATCACATCATTACTACTGAACCAGTTTCATCATCTCAGCATGTGCATGCGATGTTAAACACTCATCGTGAGAAAAAGTCTGAAAAGAATGTGGTTAAGAAAGAATTTGAGAAAGATGTTAAGAATGAGTCTTGTGACAAACCAGTCAAGGTGTTTTATCGGATGGAAGGATCCGATAAGATCATCTCTGACGAGGAATTTCCAATTAAAAATGCTAACTATGCTAAAATTGATAAAATCTGACAAGAAAGCACCATTTGGTTCCCAAAACATGAGAGAACAAATGAAATCCCACCTGCTATTTTAAAGAAATTGTTTTTGGATGTTCCTCAAGAACTAAAGGTTCATGTCACAGAGTTCATTAGACCCAAAAACAGAGCTAACGGTTTTCATGAGCCTGAGGAGAGAGTTTGAGGAATCAACAGTATAATGATCAATATCCTGTTCGATCATTTGCTCAACCGAATGCTCCAAATGTTTTTGAAGAATACCGTGCATGCTTTAAATGCGGGGAGAGAGGGCATTTACTTGCTCAATGTCCGTATGTAAGGCATAAAAGGCACGAAGTTGAAGTGAGGAATTCCATGAGGAAACCGATTGATCATTATGTTCCACCACATAGACGAGTTGTTCCTCAACAACAACAGTTTTATAATCAAAACAGCTTTTATCAAACGAGGAACAATCGTCCATTTCAATATGATCGCAGAAATCGGATTGCTATGGAAAAATCATGGAGAAAGCCAGTGGTGAACACAACAAATGATAGGCAAAGGGTTCCACCAAAACCTATTGTCAAGTCAAATGTTGGACCTAAGTCTGCTAAATCAGATAAGGTAACCAAGAAAGTTTCATTTGCAAACAATGTTCAGAAACCGACTGAGAACCCAAAATCTCATATTCGTATCTTAAAAAGAACTGAACAATCTTGGACACCCAATGGTTCTCCAGGTGCCTCTACTTCAAAGTCAAATGAGAAAAAGGAAACTGTTTTGAATAATCCTAAAAAGATTGATCCAAAACAAAAAGTTGTTGAGAATGTTTCTAAGAATGTTTCTGAGAATGTTTCTGTGAAAAATGATATTCCAAGACCCAAGACCCAGGCTTGGGTCCCCCGAAAGAACTAAACGTTTTACTTGATGTGTGCAGGGAGCTTCAGCTGGCCCTATTAGCAGTCTTTGGATTGTTGATAGTGGAGCTTCAGGTCACATGACAGGGGATCTTGCGTTATTGTTTGACGTGAAGAACATTAATGGTGGATATGTCGCATTCGCTGGGAATAAAGGCGGATATATCACTATGGAGGGGAGCGTGAGTAATGGGATAGTGAGCTTTGAGAGGATATCATATGTGAAGCAGATCGATTATAATCTGTTGAGTGTCAGTCAAATTTGTGATAAACAATTCACTGTGCATTTTGATGACAAATCCTGCTATATTCTCAAACCGGGCTTCAAAATTCCAAAGGAGTGGGTAATGTTGAAGGCACCTCGCGTCAACCACCTCTATATTCTTGATATGTCCAAGGCGATGACATCACAGGGACAAATAACATGTTTTCTATCCAAGGCGACCGAGAAGGAATCGATAATGTGGCACCGAAGAATGGGGCACATTCATCTGAGAAAAATGAATCATCTTGTGAAGAATGGGCTTGTCGATGGAGTAAACGTGAAACATTTCCATCTGAATGACAAGTGTGTAAGTTGTAAGAAGGGGAAGCAACACAGACAGTCCCACAAAGTGAAGAAGGTTAACTCTGTTGAGATGCCACTTGAGCGATTGCACATGGATCTATTTGGACCGGTCAAGCGCAAAAGTCATCTTGGGGAGCTTTATTGTTTAGTTGTCACTGACGACTACTCAAGATTTTCATGGGTGATGTGTTTGCAGAATAAAAGTGACACCTTTAATAACTTGAAAGTTCTGTTCACTCGATTGGAGAATGTCTACAATTTGAAGATAAAGAGAATTCGGAGTGATAATGGGACGGAGTTCAAAAACGCCAAGATGGATGAACTTTGTGAAAGCAAAGGAATTCATCATGAATATTCGGCTCCGTACACCCCACAACAGAACGGTGTTGCTGAACGAAAGAATAGGACTCTAATTGAAGCGGCTAGGACAATGCTTGCAGACTCAAATCTTCCAGTAATGTTCTGGAACGAGGCGATTTATGCAGCAAATTATACACTCAATCGGGTTCTAACAGTGAAGAAGTTTGGTAAAACATCTTATGAACTGTTACACCGACGAAAGCCGAACTTAGAGTATCTAGAACCTTTTGGGGCACCATGCACGATGTTGAATCCAAGCGAGAAGTTTAGTCCTAAAGTTGAAGAGGGATACTTTGTTGGATATGCAACCCCGCTCAAACGGGTATACAACAAGCGAACTCGTCGGGTGGAGGATTGGGCTAACGTGGAAGTTCAACGATATACTCAAAATGTGCAAGGGATGGGTCCTGATTGGATGTTTGATTACAAAGATTTCTTTGAATCATTCAATCTAGATAGCTTGGTTGAAGAAGCTGTTATCAGATTACTTTACGAGTGTGAAAACACGGCGACTTCACCGTTGGTGCGTCCTATCACCGTGAACCCCCTACCAGCTTCTAATGATACCAATGCTCATGTACAAGAGGAAGAAGTGTTTCAGGAGGCTTCAACTTCGTTAGACTCTTCGGAATATGAAGATGAACAATTTGAAGAAGTCATTCTTGAGCATGCAAAAGAACCAGAGGCACCGCCAGTGAACCTAACTCCAACTCCAGATGTTGCTTCATCGTCTAACACGGGTCATGATCTGGATGCTGTAGAGAACTTGACTACTCAGACGGGAGTTATTGTAGCTGTACATCCGGAATCTCGGATTCATCGTATTCACCCGCTGGAGCAAGTTATCGGTGATCCTGGAAGCAGTGTGATGACCAGAGGGCAGCTGCGAAGTGTTAACTCGCCAGAGAGTTTTGGTGCTTTAGCGTTATATGCCAAAATACAAAAATCTGGTAGTCAAAATGATTGGTCGTTTGCGTGTTATGTGTCGCAGGTAGAGCCAAGGACATACAAGGACGCTTTGCTGGAGGACGCCTGGGTTGAGGCAATGCAGGAGGAGTTATTACAATTTCAGAAATTGGGAGTTTGGACGCTCACGGATTTGCCACCGGGAAGAAAGAAGATTGGCACTAAATGGGTGTTTAAGTGCAAGAAGGATGATCGTGGGGTTATTGTTCGTAACAAAGCCAGATTGGTCGTGCAGGGATTCCATCAAATCGAAGGGATTGATTATAACGAAATCTATGCTCCTGTAGCACGCATTGAAGCTATTCGGATGTTTCTTGCGTTTTCTTCCTATAAGAAGTTCAAAGTTTATCAAATGGACGTCAAGAGCGCATTTCTGTACGGGAAAGTCAAGGAAGAGGTTTATGTCGGGAAGCCACCAGGCTTTGAGGACCCAATCCACCGGGATAAGGTCTACGTGCTGAACAAAGCTTTATATGGCTTGCACCAGGCCTCGAGACAGTGGTACGAGGAGCTAAGTACATACCTCATGTCAAGAGGATTTAAGCGCGGACTCGTCGATTGCACCCTATTCACGAAGAAATCAGGGGATGACTTGCTTCTGGTGCAGATTTACGTTGATGATATAATATTTGGTTCAACTAACGAGCTTTTATGCAGGGAGTTCGAAACTGTCATGCAGGAAAAGTTCGAGATGAGCGCAATGGGGGAGATGCAGTTTTTCCTAGGCTTGCAGGTGGACCAAAGACCCACGGGGATCTTCATTCACCAAACGAAATACGTATCCGAAGTCTTGAGCCGGTTCCAGATGGAGGATTCCAAGCCGATGGATACCCCGATTCAACCCAATCACGGGATTGGAGTGGACGCTAAGGGGGAGCTGATTGACCCATTTACATACAGAGCAATCATCGGATCTCTGATGTATTTGACGGCGTCTCGACCAGATATTATGTATGCAATGTGTCTCTGTGCCCGCTATCAATCGTAGCCGAAACAAAGTCATCTGACGGCGGTCAAGCGTATCCTTAGATATCTGAAGGGTTGTCCCTCAAAAGGACTTTGGTACCCTAATGATGATGATTTTGATTTTATTGCGTTTAGTGATGCAGATTGGGGTGGCTGTGATAAAGATAGCAAATCTACTACAGCTGGTTGCCAGTTTTTAGGGAGCAGGTTAGTCACCTGGCAATGCAAGAAGCAGACTTCCGTGGCACTGTCTACCTGTGAAGCCGAGTACATTGCAGCCTCGAGTTGCTGTTCGCAAGTGCTCTGGATCCAACAGCAGATGGTGGATTACGGTTTGCAGTTTCTTAAAACCCCTATATACTGTGACAACGAAGCCGCTATCGCATTAACTAAAAATACTGAAAATCATTCTAAAGCGAAACATATCCGGATCAAATATCATTTTATCCGTGATTGTTACGCTAAGGAATTGATAGATATGATCAAAATTCATACTGACTACCAACGTGCAGATTTGTTTACAAAAGCTTTTAACAGATCCCGCTTTGACTATCTTTTAAAAGTTAATAACGTAAAGGAAAAACAGGACTAATCGGCACCTCGGTTTATCGCTTTTTAGTTTTATTTTTCTGATTTTTGCTAATTGAGAATTTCTCTTTGCTAATTGGGAATTTCTCTTAACTATCGTAATCCTCAAAGAAGTTGATGCTTTCGAGTGGATTGTTTAATCCTCAAAGAAGTTGATGCTTTCGAGTGGATTGTTTCAATTTTCTTTTTATTGTTTTTCAGAAAAATTAAAAACCCAAAACTATGTTCTTTATTTTAGGGGGAGTCTTTTATCCAAAAAACCATAAACATTGAAAAATTCAAAAAGACCTAAAAATTAGAAAAACCAAAAATGATTTCCTGGATAAAAAGAGGAAATGATAGTACATCAGTGGGGATCTGACACAGGCTAAAGAATTGTATAGTATATGAGGCGTGTGTTGACTATGTGTGATATGCTGATAGGCTTCGTAGACTAAAAATTGCGTGCATTAGTGATACAAACATAACGAACTACGCGTTCGTGGCTGAACACCTCATGGGCATATGGTCTTAGTACCGTAATTTCGTTTGATAGGATTGCCAAAATCTGAGGTTTCGGGTCGTTATGTTATGGTTATCCGGGATATTCTGGTTAAACTTTTGTCGTATTGATTTACGGACCTAGTTTCATCAGAATATTTGCTAAAAGAGCTTAAATGCCAAAACCGAAAGTTACCGAATTGAGGAACTTTATGTTTTATTGATCAAAGATCATTATTACATCGTATTGACTTACTGATGCAAATCAGTGGTTGATATCAGCCTCAACCTAGTGTATACGCACTTGTTACTTTGCTGCATTCGTTTGCTGACCTGTACACCTCTGTGCTATATACTTTGTAACTTTTACGGATAACTCTGGCATAATCACGCGTTACGACGAAGCTTTGTGCAATTACTTGATACGGGAGTATGTCGTGTGTGTGGGCACCACAATGTGTTAGTCTAATACACATAACTCGTATCATTTTAAAGCATTGCGTAATAGTCTGCATGTGAGCTTCAGTGGACCAATATATCAGCAATTGCAGTGTCACATACTGTTTCTAATGATAATATTAAACAAATAGATCAACGCTGTGATCAGATTTCTCAGAAAACTGATATGATCCTCTTACCGGACATCACAAAATGTTTACTGCTGTCATTTACTTTGATGCATTTTACTTTTATTGTAAAAAAGATACAAAATCCAAAAAGATTTTAGGTGTGTTTTGATAAAATTTCAGAAAAACAAAAATTTTTGCATTTCTGCTTTATTTTTGATAACCGACGGTGCTTGATGGTCAATTTCTGAGATTTGATAACACCATCTGGGCTTTGTATAAATCAAAAAGTGAAAATATGAGTTTTTGAAGTTTAACAGATTGAAAAATGTTGAACGGGATTCGAATTCGTGATTTGGCAAAATTTTCAGATTTTTCCATTTCACATTCGCCCCTTAATTGGGTCGAATGTGGAAAAATCCTCACTTTCGGGCGTTTTCATTTGGGCGAATGTGGGAATTTAATTCAAATTCCACTTTCGGGTGAAACATTTCACTTTCGGGTCATTTGGTTGGGCCGAATGTGGAACAAACCCACATTCGACCATATAAACGGGCGAAAGTGGCTTTTATATATAAGCCTTTCCAGGTTCGATCCTTCATTCACAATTTTTTTCAAAAATTTTCAACCGAACCTAGACTTGTTGCTGGTTTTTCTTTTGATTGTGGTTTTTGTTCCCTATCAATTACTGATTCTTTTGAGACTAATTTCACAGGTAATGGAGCTATAACACGATCAGAATCGTCGTTTTTAGGATCGAACTTAGGGTTTTTAATCTACGATGATTGAATGGATTTTAATGCTTGTTTTTGATAGCCGATCAATCTCCATCAGTTTTAGGGGGAGAATGATTAAGGAATTAGAATTATATCATGATTAAGAGGGTTAATTGATTGATTCTAGTATAAACCCTAATTCCTTTATTAAAAACTGATGTAAATTGATGAATAAGTACAATTGGTTATACACGAATGCTAATCGGCCATATTAGAATACATAGCAATCAGAATTAGATGTTTAAAATCAAGATGGAAAAATTTTAAATTTTTGGGTTTTTACAGTTTCACTTTCGGTTCACAAAACAGGCGAAGGTGGAATTGAACGGGCGAATGTAACAAATAATGGGCGAATGTAATTTTAAATCAACATATTTTCACATTCGACCTAAATTTCTCACATTCATACCAAAAACATCTACATTCGACCTGATTAAAAGGGGCGAATGTGGAATATAAAAATCTTAAAATTTTCAATTTTTGCCGTTTTCGTATTTTGACGTGTTTTTCTGATTTTGATGTGCAGATGGCTGAGCAATCCGAAAACATTGAAGTTCAAGTGGAGAATGTCGTTCCAGATCCTGTTCAGGAGGCTGAAACATCTGTTCCAAGAAGTTGGTCATTTGAACCAGCTCACAACTGCTGTGCATATCTTGGTGACGTGGAGAAGAACACAGAGTTTGCCGGGATTATTGAGTTCTTGAAGAGGAGCAGAGTTGTACATGCCTTAGCCACACCGACGATTATCTACAAAGACATTGTTGAGGACTTTTACAAGAACGCGAAGTACGATTTCTGGGAGAATCAGACTATAATCAAGAGCAAGATACAGGGGATGGAGATGTTCTTGACGGAGTCTGATATTAGAGAAGCACTTCAGATTAAGTTTGAAGTAAGTGAAGATCCCAGAGAATTGTCGTGGACTGAACAGAAGGCTTGTTTCTTAAGGATGAAATACAAAGGACCGATCACTGATGGTTCTATGCATAAAAGGAAGCTGAGCGTGCAGTTCAAATACTTTGCACATGTCATTATTCACGTATTTGGATGTGTAAGCGGTGGATATGACGTCATGAGGAGAAGTTTGAGCTCATTGATGGTTGCGTTGACTCTCAACAAACCATTCAATGACTCTCAACAAACCATTCAACAAACCATTCATGCTATACCCAAGATTTCTTATGATGATCTTGACCACAAGTATCCTGAATTGAGGAAAGATCCAACAAAGATCATAGGTCAGGATCATATGAACATCCGTACTTTGGTGAGGATGAAAGGGTATAAGGGTGTGCCTGATGAGGAAAAGCCACCATACAGAAGATTGTTTGGAGCTCTAGCTAAACAGGATTACACTGATCCTGGAAAGAACAAAGCTAGACATGCTGAGAGTGATTCAGATAATGACGATCCTTTAGTGTATGCGGATGCAAACACTAAAAGGAAGAGGCAGGTTGTCAATGCCGGAGCCAAAGGGAAGGGCAAGGCAAAGACAGACCAGGGAAGTTCCAGGCAACAAGTGGTGAGGAAGAAAACTACTGCTAAGAAGGGAACGAGTTTGATTGATGAGGATTCTGTTGATTCGGAAGAAACAGAGATAGATGAACAATGGGATTCGGATGAAGAAAGAGTTAGGACCACTAAACGTAAGGCCACTATGGTTGGTGAGTCTGAATCTCTTAATCTGACTATTGAAGAAGTACAACAGAAGAAGAAGTCTGTTGATGTTGAAGAAGGAGGTTTAAGTATTAACCTGGATGAGTTGGAAACAGGTGAGACTGTTGTAGTGAATTTGCCAAAACCGAAGCATAAAACAATGGCAAAGAAGTCGAACACTAAACAGTTAAGGGAGAAAGAGATAGCCCAACTGATGAAAGGAAAAAGGATACCCGATGCTGGTACATCATCTAAGCTGTCTTCACCAGTTACTAAGAAGCAGAAAAAGACTAAAGAGGCTGAAACATTACCAGTTGATGAGTTCAATACTGCTCTGGATAATGTTTTAGAAATGTTTAAGAAGCCTTAGAAGGAAAAAGCTAAAGAGGTTGAGCCATCCAAATCTAAGAAAGTCACTGTTGCTGATGATGTGATGAAGCAAGTGAATAAGAAGATGGATGAGATGATGAAAATGATTGTAGCTCAACAAGCAGAGATTGCTAAGTTCAAGCAGAATGAGGAGAAAATGCTCCAGATAGTAGTTGCTTCAAAGTCTAATCAAGATGAGATTGAACAGAAGGTAAAGAAACTTGAAGCTGACAATAAGAAGCTTAAGGGTAAATGTTCCACGAATAGGAGCATGATTAAGGTGATTAAGGCTGATAACAAAGAACTAAAGGCTGAAAACAAACGCCTTAGTGATTTGTTAGATAGTTTGTATAATGAAGCACCCAAGCTGAAAGAAGGTGAGGAGGATAAGGAGAAAGAGGAAGAACAGGTAGACTTTGAACCTTCTGATTCTGAGAAAGAAAAAGATGATGAGGAAGATGATGAGTCTGAGGAAAGTGATGATGAGGATAGTAAGAAAAGCGATAAAGATGATGATGATGATGCTGAGGGATCTGGGAGTCAGAAAGATGATGATAGTAGTGATAGTGATGATGATGAAGGGGGAGATGACACTTCAAAGTTTACATTTGAGAAAAGAACACCGAAGAAGGATACCGGAGAATCGAGTTCCAAAAAGAAGAAAGGTGGGAATACAGATTCAGATGAGAGTATCTTCTGGAACGAAAAGGTGAGATCTCTGAGTGATGATGCAAAGAAAGTGTACAGAGATATGTTGGAGAAAAGAGAGTGGACGATAGAGTTCACAGGTCGTTTTGTTGAGATATTCCAGACTGATGACATGAGATATGAACTGGAGTATAACGATCCTGACTTAGAAGAGGGTGAAGTACCTGCTACTGTGGCGAAAGAAATTCTTGATGGTCTTGCACAGAGAGTAGGGAAATCATTTGAGGAGTTTGTGATGGATGAGTCGATTCCAAATATTCCTAAAAAGGATATTGGAAATCACTCAGATGATAAGAATACTCCAGAAATGGATGAAGTGGAGATTGAAGATATTACACATGAGGAATATCCACAGTATTTTAGACAGAATGATGAAAATGTGGTATTTCCAGACTTCACAGAGATTCCAAACACTTCAGCGAAGAAGAAAGCTAAGAAAAGAAGTGAAGAGTTTGTTGAGAAGGTGTTTGGAGCTGATAAGCAACAATCTTCAAGTCAAACTGATGAATTGAAGACATATTTGCAGAAGTTGAAAGAGATGGATGAGAACCGACCAAAGCCTGAAGCTCAAGGAAGTTTCTATAGATTTCACAATGCAAAGTTCAAAGGCAGAGCTCTCGGGTGGACTTATTTGAGTAGACTGAAGTGTTTAGCTGCCAAATGGGAATCAGGAATTCTGTACTTCTACAGATTCATTGATTTGCTAACTCTACCGTATTGGGCGGTCAGAGACCTTTGCAGATTCCCAATGTCTGGAGCTTCAGTAAATAATACACATGTCGGTTGTGTGCTGATAAGTTAGTTTGGGAGAGTAGAACAAAGTGGAACAGATTCAAGCCTCAATATCCAAGAAGAAAAGTTCACATGGATATTGATTCTAGAACTGGTCTGAAGAGGGTAACTTTGATCTACAAAGCACCTGAAGTGATGAGAAAGATACCTTTGATGCCTATGCCACAACATTTCAGTGCTGACTTTATATTTTGGTACTACGATTGGAGAAAGGCTGAAGCTGTGATTGTTTTGAGAGATGGGAAGGACAAATACAAACACGTTCATGTATTTGATCCGATGTGGTTGATTAATTGCACTTTCGAAGACATCATCATGCTTTTCTACAATCCGATTCATCATGAACCCAATGATGCTGAACAAGCAAAGAAGTATACTCAAGTTGTGGGAGTTTGTTTTGCATATGACATTAACTCGGGGAGCAACTTGGATGCAAAACTTGGTAAAATGGTGAAGATGGCTAATGTGTCGAAACCGGTGAAAAGAAAGTTGGAGCCTGAAATGACAAAAGAACAAGAGAAACAGCTGAGAATTTACTTGTTGAACAAGGCGATGGACGAAGACAGAAAACGATCCAATCAATAGTCGAGGGGGAGTTTGTAGATGCACGAAGTGCGACTAGTGATTGGATCTACAAAGTTAACATATGTTAGAAGTGCTGATGGATTGAAAGTGGAACATAGTGGGCGAATGTAGAAGATATTGGGCGAAGGTAGATTGTAAATGGGCGAATGTAGATTGAAGTTGATCAAGATAACACATTCGTACCCTAGTATGGGCGAATGTGGAAGAATTCCACATTCGACCATCCCAAGTGGGCGAACGTGCAGAGTCTATAAATAGATTTTGTGAGTTTTTAAGATATAGAGAGTTTTAGTTGAAGTGTGTGTTGTGGTCAGGTTCTAGGTGATTTTGTGAATGTGTCTGGATTGATTAGATTAACTAGGATACTCATTGTAACAAGTTTTTATGAATGTTAATCTATGAAAAAGCTTTGAAAATGATGTTTACTGTGTTTTGATTAGAGTTTTATCAGTTTGTTCATAACTAGGGTTTCCGCACCTGGTTTTGTGACTTGTATGATCAATTAATCCTGTTTTAGCTAAAATCTTTCGTTTACAAAGAATTGAGAATCCGGTTAGGAACCGAACTCGTGGATCGAATACGTATAAACCACTTGGTTTCAGACGGGGAATTTGAGACGAGACAGAAATATACGATAACAACGTCATCACAGATTCGTATTACTACAGAAACGGTTACAGACACTGTCATCAGTAGGATAAACATCTATCTCGTGGCCGGGGGAGGTCGGGCATGACCTCCCCCTTCAGAGCATTCAAAGCATAAACTCAAATCACCAAAATGAACAATAACACATGAGATTGCTATTTATAGTCCAAAACCCAAGTTCCACGTTCGCCCCTTTTGAATGGTCGAATGTGGAGCATTTCCACATTCGCCCATTTGTAATGGTCGAATGTGGAAAACTTCCACATTCGCCCAGTGTATATTAGGTCGAACCTGGCTTTGGTATTGTCCTATATTTTACAAATGCGTCAGATCCATAAAATGCCCTTATGGATCACCACAATCTCATGTAACACATTACTAAGACTCAACCCTAGTCTATTCGACAGTGACGTCCACATAAAGTGCATCAACAAATCTATTACAGCTTGAAATCAACTTCCACATAACCACTGATGTAAAAGAACTCAACTTCAATATGACGTCAAAAACATAAGTGGTTCTCAACTCATGGTATAATTCAAGAAGAGGGTCAAGTAAAGAGAATGTTATTGCAAAGAATCACCCTAAAGTAAAAACTTTGGTGATTGGGGCCTCAGATGTTGTTACAAGAAGAAAAGGGCTTTAAACTTCTGTTCCTGTTCAGAATTCATATTTCAGAGGAGCCAAGGAAGTAACAAAGCCAGGTATGTCAAATCGTGAGTAAAAGTTCTTGTATATATTTTTATTTTATTCAAAGTTTTGACAAATTCCTAAGTTCTTGAAAAGTAAAACACAACATCTGTTAGAGAGATGCCAAACCGCTATTGGATTATCCATAAGTGGTTTGCACAAAGGGAGATGATAGATTTATCCATAAGTGGTTAAATAAGATAACTTCTGATGAACAACTTTGGTCATCAGTAGTTATCTACAGGGGTACATCAGACGTTATATCTCATATAACTTCCGAAACCCTATTCGAGTCATTTACTACAATTCAAATAAAAAAAATTCCCTCGCTCAAACCCCTAAAGTGATTAACAAAAAGTTCTCAACCCTAAAATCAACAAAATGGACCTTCAATTGAAACCCACTCACAATCTGATCGTATATCTTGAAAAGGATGATCAGTGGGACCAATACCATGATATCATTGATACTATAGTGAACTCTAAGTATCACACTGCCTTCACCATTGATCCACCAATACATGTGGATGCCCTAAGGCAGTTTTGGGCTAATGCGGATACAAAAGTTGTCAATGGTAAAACAACAGCCCTATTATCCACCGTAAATGGAAAAGTGTTGGCCATCACTCCTGAGGTATTATCTACAGTACTAAAACTAAATGATATTGATAATACAAAATCCATACCCACTAGTGAAGTCCATGCCACACTCACTGCATGCAAATATACAGGTAAACTCTCTTATGCTACCATGTACAAGAAACATTTTGATCCACAGTACAAACTTTTATTTCATTACTTGTTAATGTGTTTAAGTCCTAAAACTGCTGGATGGGATCAAATGCCCTAAGACTTGCAACAAATTTTCCACTCCATAGTTCCAAGTAAACCATTCGGGGCATTAGCTTATTTTTTCAATGAATTATTAATAAATAATTCAAAAGAAAATTTTAAGTTTTTATTATACCCCAGGTTTGTTATGCAGTGCCTCATTAAAACCATTGGTAATGATGCACTACTTGGGGTAGCATCTAAGTCTAAAACTATAGATGTTCAAACCTTTTCAAGGCATAACACCCCAGCCATACAGGCTATTGATGACCAAGGGGTCACATCATCAGACCCCAAGGAACCAACATCATCCCCCCAAACGGCTACTGAGTCTATAGACAAAAAGGCCAAAAAGGCCAAGAAGCCTTCCACCAAATCACTCACCACCAAAAAGCCTAAACCCTCTCCACGATCCAAAAAAACACCACAGGAAGGTGAGATGCCTGTGGATGTCAATGTACACTCTGTACTTGACCAAACAACAAGTGGCTCATCCTCACAGCTGCTTGTTTCATCTCAATCCCAGCCCATAATGCCTATGTCCTCTCAACAGGACACAGTGATTCTTCAGAGGGATCCATTAGTAGCTTTGTCTCAAACTGAAGCTTTGACTACCACTCCACTGCCCGGGAGTGAACCACTTAACATCACTATTAATGATAATATGACCATCTTCTCCACACTCATCAATGCCAAGGCTCTCTATGAGTTGAGCACCAAAGTCCAATCCAATATTAGCTCACCTCAACACATCTTTGAGGACTCTCTGAATGATGCTATGGATGTGGACGCGACTCACTCAAACCAAAGAGATGAGGATGAACCTAGGTCTCTCAGTCCAATTGTGGAAGATCAGGTAATAGGTGAAGCTGCTACTACTCTTTTACCATCCAGTGGTGGACTAGAGGACAGTAGTAACATCAATAAGACATCGTCTATGGCAACTGCAGATATAGGTATAAAACCTATAGCAGGAAGACCCCGGTTCCAAGAAAAAGGGGCACATGACAAAACTGTATTGGACACAGGTCATGATGAAACTGTTCTTCAAAAAAACAGGGATTCAGATGATGCCATTAGTTTGGTTGATGGGTCAAAAATCACTGAATTGACGGATAAAGTTGAAGGTCTTGAGTCTGAGGTTTTCCAACTCAAGAAGTTGATCACCAATAAGGCTCAGGATGAAGTCCACTTAACCCAAACCATCCCAAAAGTGGCATCCTCACATGTTGAGGATCTCCTAAACACACCACCTTCAACAAAAAATCCTACCAATTCAGGCTCTGAGAGCATAAGCTTAGACCACTTGTGCAACCCTCAGGGCCCTCTCTACCAAATGATCCAGTCTCTCCTAGACAATCATCTCAAGACCATTACTAAACAGATGGAGCTGAAACATGCTACTCAGTTAGAGATGATTAAGAATGCCATGGAACTCAGAGTCTCAGAGCTGACAAGACACATTCAGGATCTAAAAAACAACTCCAACACTTCACAGGTCTCACTCCTCCTAAAGTTGATGAAGCCAAAAAGGTGGAGAAGGCATATGAGAAGAAAGATCCAGAAACAACTTCAACCAGGGAAAGTGAAGCTCAAGTCAAGAAAGCACAAGACCAGCTGATTAATGAGTAGATCTTAATAAGGAATTTGGAAAGGAACCCCTCACCCTCACCCAGAGAAGAAAATATCCCTCCACCAGCTTCAACAGAAGAACCAATGAGAGAGGTAAAACTTCAGTACAGAAAGTGAAAAACCAAGGGGACTACACATTCCACTGAAGGAACAACTGCTGAAACATCAGGAGCTGCAAAGATTCAGAAGACAACCCCTACCTTCTCTAAACCATCTATCCCTGATCCCTCTGACCAAGACAAGCTCAAAGCTCAAAAGAAAAGGGATGAACAGGCTACACTTGAAGATATGGAGAAAAAGCTCCTGTTGGAGAAGAGAGCTCTTCAAGACAATCTGGCCTGGGATATGGTAAATGAACTAGGTGTGAAGGGTGACCAAGAGACGTTAAAAGTATTTGGGGAGAAACTTCAGGAGTTGACACAAGATGAAGAAGAGGAGACAAGATTAGAAAAGGAAAAGGCCATATCTTACATTGTTAAACATTCAAGTACAAAAATGGCCAGTCTCAAAAACCTCTCCCTCAAAGAACTTCAACAGAGAGTCAATAAGCTGAACATCATGATCAAAAACAAAAAGGATGCTGAAAAGAAAAAGTAGCTTATTGATATGCTTGTGGCTGCTGACTGTGGTAGTAAATAGCAGCTGGTGAAGTGGAGTGAAGGTGAGTTGATGAATGCTTACAAGAAACTACAATAACAACACTCAAGTAAGTTCTCAACTCAGTCTTCTGCTCAAGGATCTCATCATAAAACTCCATCACCACCACAAGGGTCTAAGAAGGGTACTTCCAAGACCAAGTCTGATCTCCAAGAAAAGGGACAGATATTGGATGAGGTGTGTATAGAAGAAGAAACCCACACTGTGAAAACTAGGGACCCAAATTCATATGCCTATCAGCTGAAGAAGCAGAAAGTCGTAACCTCTGAAGAAGCAGCAGGGTCCACTGTGAAGGATCAAGAAATCCCACAACCTAGTTTTTCCAATATTTCACAAAACAAGGAGATAGTGCTTTATGAAAACCCTGCACCTACAGTCCATGTAACCTCATCTGTGTCAACCTCTCATGGAAAGATAACTAGGTGGTATCACTTAGGCTACAAGAATGTGACAATGACAATTGAGAGATATGATGGTATAAGACAGGTGTTTAAAAGGGCTATGGACATGCTTAATATGTCAGAAAGAGATCTTCGTGATCTCTACAAAATTGGTTTAGGAAAGTCCAATCTGCCCAATGAGATTCAAGCCCAAGACAAAGCAAGACAAATCAGACATGTTATCAAGAACAGGCTGAATCTTTAATAAGTGGAAAATAAAGCTTTGGACAAAGCTGTTAGCCAACGTTTTGGCTTCATCAATTCAGGGGGAGATTGTTGGGTTAAAGAGAATTGATGAAGCGCTAAAAGGTCCTACAAGGGTCGACTGTAAGAGTCCATGTAACCTTAGCTAACCATCCACATTAGTAAATAAGAAGTACTGAACAACAAGAGCAGAAGGAAGACGACAAAAGTACTGAAGAACATGTTCTAAAGACAAACCAGACAACTTCTGAAGAACAGGTTCTGAAGTACTGAAGAAACAACTGCTGCTAAAACAAACAACTGATGAAGTAACCAACCCACTGATGAGACAAACAACTGATAAAGATCAAACAGCTGTTAGACCAAACCACTGCTGAACCAAACCACTGATGAACTAACCACTGTTGAAGAAGTGAAACCACTGATGGAAGCAAACATCTGATTAGAAGGTCTGTTGTAGCTTATAGTACATAGGCCACAACAGAGGTTAGCAACAGATGTTTATTGAAGAAGTGAAACCACTGCTAGAAGCAAACATCTGTTGAGAAGTTCTTATGTAGCTTACAGTACTTAAGCTACAACAGAGGTTACCAACAGATGTTAGTAAAGACTGATTTAACTGATTACCAAAGATCTGCTGAGAAGGTCTGATGTAGCCCAACAACACTTAGGCTACAACAGAGGTTACCACCAGATGTTACAACTACTGAAGAGACAATCCAACAGAGGTTTACAAGACATCAGCAGTTCATTGATCATCAGAAGTTTACAACCACTGAAGAACAACTTCTGATGATTTACTCATCAGAAGTTGTATACCTCATCAGACGATAACAAGATTCTCAGATGTTCACTTTATCAGATGTCAGATTAAAGCTGCAGCAGTTATTATTCTATTTCAAGTTGTATCTGCTTATGTATTGTTTATGTATTTTGTAGATCTAGAGGAAACTTTACCGTAGGGTATGTATTCTATAAATACCTATGTACTAGTATCCTTTAACCCTGCACTTGGCCATTTCTATCTAATACATTTGAACCTTTGCTGACAATAAACAAATGTTTTAAGTAACTTATATGCATTTCACTTACATTTGCTTTGTTATTTCTAAGTTGTGAGAGTATATTCCGAGGGGGAGTTTAAATCCATAAACTCAGTCATAAAGTCTTAATTACTTATGTTTTCCGCTGCACATCTGTCTAGTAATTTGGACTTGAGCTCTAACCGATCCCAACACTCCCAATATTTTATTGAATATTCATGGAATCCATACGTCATGCCTATATTTTGTTTTTTTAGAGAAAAACGTACGAAAAAATTATGAAAAATCATACACTACAGCTATGTTCTAAAAACATTCTCGTCAGGTCAGTTTACGAGAAAAATTCCCAAAAATCATGTATTCATCCAAATGGGATGAATCCACTTGGAAAAGCCAAGTTTTTCCAATATCGACCTACTGTCCAAATTTCATGATCTAACTCTTTATAAAACACCAGTTACAGCCGATTAAAGTTGACCTAGGTTTTTAATCCGAAAATCAGTTTAGACCTTTATTCAAATAAAATTCCAAAAACATATCAAACGACTACCAAATCGCAAGATTTTACCCATTCCAGAAAGCTAATACTATATACGACACGCACATAACAAGAATCAATCAAAACTAATATTTAATGTCACGTTACAGAGCCTACAAGCAGTCGACATTCACATTTTGTCCAGATTTTTAACAGGCAATATTCTCAACTATATCAAACCCTAGGTGTATGTTATCGATCAAGACCATCAAATAAGCATCATACAAGACTTATCATACATTAACATGATCAAAACATGCAAGATTCATCGTAATTAACATCATCTACAAACCCTATATGTTCAAACATTATAACCACTCAATAACATGCAATTATATCAAATAAGCAATCATAAATCTTTATGTTTATCGTGTTAATCTATTAGAAAACTCAAGTTTTAATCTTTTTAAACTTGTATCACATCTGGACAAACTTGTTTATGGTGTTTTAAAACATTATGGAGAAGATTAGAACACCAGGAATCAATTATCATACCTAAGGCTCTTCAAACAAGCAAACCAAGCAAATTTAATCCTTCCCGAATGAAATTCTCGAGCCTTAGCAGGTTTATGGGGTTATATTTTTCGTATGGGGGCTATTATGGATGATTAGGGTTGTGATTATGAGAAGTATGGGGCTTAAGGTCGCTTAAATAGGTGAATTAAGTCGGTTTCACAAGCTGGGCCCGACGAACCGCCATTCGGCCAAAGTGAACGGCGGTTCACTTTGACCTGGCCCGTTTCGAGCGGTCCAGTTCAGTGTATTGTATGTTTTTTTCGTTGTTTTCGTTATTTTGGACCATACCAAGCGTAACCCCATGTTTTTAGACCCCAACCGTCTTAACGGTTCATCGATTACAAGTTTGATAACACGTTTGGTTTAAATTCACGTAATCACATAACAGTTTACACCTATATTCACAGAAACACGTAATTGCAATTTCTATCAAACAATTAATTCACAATTATCTATTTTCTCAATTCACCAACGTTCAGGGTTCAATACTAGTGTACATAGTTCGGTAATTCCCCGAATTACCTTTTTATGTAGTTATTAGCCTATAACTAAGCAACGTGTGACTAACTTAACTAACCCTAGTTAAGTAACATGCTGTGAATGAAAGTAAAGTTAACTAGAGTTTAGTTAAAGTAGAAACCTGAAAATGCGGGGTGTTACATCATCCCCAAGTTGAAAAGAATTTCATCCCGATGATGAAATTCAGCAAGTGAACAATGAAGCCAGTGTAAAAATGTGTGCTTGGTTACCAGATGTCACAACACTCAAGAGGGAGGATGCCTCTTTGAATACCATGTAGGATTTATTGCATTCAATTTATCCTTACTCTAATAGAAGAGTCGTGAGTGACATAAGAAAGCTGAGTTGTCAAGCTTAGAGATAGGCCAACAATGCCCATGTGATGCAAAAAATGATATCATTAATCAGCTTAATATATTCACTAAAACATATGGGCCACTTAAAATTAGCACCATTGAGCTTAAAATATTCACTAAAATATGTGGGTCACTTGAAATTTCCACTGTTGAGCTTAAAAGTAGTTGTTTCTTAGCCTCGATTAACGAACAACTGTTCAGAGTAATAATCGACCTCACTTCTTAAGTAGCAATTGTTATTTACATCTGCAGAAGCTGTTAAGCCACTAAGTTTTTGAATTTTAAGAGGGAAGTTTTTAATTAACATAGGGAATCGTGGTTCATTAATTATGCTACAGTATATAACCATAATCATATTCTTTATAAGCACATAACAAATTGAATCATTCGTGATATCAGCTTTGAATTTTCTAAACAAAGTTTCAAATTTCCCTCTAAAAACATATCCTTAAAACCATATCAATGTCAATGGACAATGATAAAGACAATCTTAGTTTTATTCATGTTCTGAATCTTGGTAAAAGATATGTGGAACATGAAAGCTCGAATCATTCGAAAGTGGAATCAAAGTTTTAGAATTGTGGTGATATTCATCGATGAGCATGTAATGTATATATCTTTTTTTTTAGTCTGGAACATGTGCTCTTCTGTTAACAGTTTGTGTGAAGATTCATCGGTGGCAGGTTATGATGTCTTATTTATGGTTATATGCAAGGTGATAAGATTCAAGGTTCAATTAAGCAACCTCTGATACAAGTTTTTGACAGTCAACTTGAAGAAGATCTTGTGGTGGGATATCAAGTTCGGTGTCGGTGAAAATAAGGACCCCTATTGACTTATAGCAAATGAATACAAAATCAATTTTTATCGTTATACAACTGTCAAACATGTTAAGGGTTGGGAAGGTGTTGAGTATGGTTTCAAATTCATCCCTTTTAAAGATATTCTTAACGAAGAAGCTAATAATTTGTTGATTGTTGGTTTGTATTTTAATTTTTGTCTTAAAATAAGCTTTTATATACATTTTACTCGAATCTTGTTTCTTTAAATTTAACAGGTGTTTGATAATTTTTTTTTTAAATTTTATAGATGTTGCTGGAAGTGTCATTTGGTGTGGGGATTTGGATTTGTTTGGACGACCTCCTAAAGAAATCAAACGCATGAATCTTGATATTTAAGACTTGGAGTAAGGATTCATTAGTATTGTTATACATTTTGTCTGGAAAAGTGTTGTTTCTACTTTTCACACATCTGACAGTTAATAAAAATATTCTATTTTCAAGGTGAGTCTTATGTTTCAAAACTGAAAAAAATGATTGTTACAATCACAAAGTTAAGTTGTATAATAAATGTGTTGAAGAATTTAATTCTTAATTGACTGTATTATTTTCTATTTGTACCTCATTTATTGATTTAATAAATTATTATCTCTAATTTATGTTTAGTATCATATTTTTGTATATGTTTTACATCTATGGTTTGTTGTTTTGTTGTAGAGGTATGATATTGCGATGTACATTTGTGGGGTTCTTATGCAGTACAGTTTAAAGACTTTCTTTCCATAAAGAATTTCAATGATAATCTAACGGCTGTTATCCAGCATGGAAGGGTTAATGACTGGAACGGTAATTTATGTTCGTTTGTTGTTATTTTAAAAAAATATTAATATAAGTGAATTACTAAAGATATTTATATTGTGAAATTTAGAACGATTGACAGTTCAAAGCGATAAGTTTGGATCTTGGCTCTTTCTCAATGTAGAAATAGATGAAGTTGATGAGCTAAGGAGGAGGTACTATGTATTTATATTGGAAATTTACATTTTGTTTTAGCTAATAGATGTAATTGTTTGCACTTTTTTATAGGTTTATATTGAAACAAGAACAAGAGTCTAGTTGTACTTCTTGAACCGTCCTTTCTTCCCAGACTGTTTATCCATTGCGTCAGGAATTCATAATTGGAGCCTAGTAGAAGCATGTTGATGAAGTTATTGAGATTGAGAAGATTTCAATATTTTATACATAGCTTGGATATTTGTATAGTTTTTTATATGTTTCTTGTATATAAAAGTAGATATTGTATATATATTGTCTTTTGCAGCCGATGTGTTGTGTTATGGTTACAACCATAAAAATTGTTGAAGAAAGCTTTGGTTGGTTTTATGCTGCATGTCGCAAGTGTAACAAGAAAGTCTTAGGGTCTGTTTGGTATGGGGTAATGGAATGGACGAGGGAATAGAATGGAGGAGGTAATGGAATGGACAAATGAATGAAATGGATGATTACCATTCCATGGTCTTGTTTGGTTACACATAAGAATGGAATGAAACATTACTTTATATTGTTTGGTATGAAGGAAAAGACAAAGGAATAAAATCGACGATGGTGAGTGGTGGTGATGGCTGTTGTTAGCGGGTGCCGGCGATGGTTGTTGGTGGGGGCAGAGGTAGTGGTGGCGGTCGGTGGTAGCGGCAGCAACACCAACGGCAGTGGTGGTAGTGGTTGTTAGTGACGGCGACGACGTTGGGTGGTGGTCTGTAAGGACGTCTGGTGGTGATAGTAGTGATGACGGTGGTCGATGGCGGCGGGTCACGACCGTGAGTGGTGGCAGTGGCGGTCGGTGGGTGGTGATTGTTGGTGACAGAGTGTCGATGGTGGTGGTAGGTGCTTGGTGGTAGGTGGTGGGGGTGGTGGAAGTGGCGGTTGGTGGTGGGTGGTGGTGGTCGACAATGGTGGTGGTGGTCGGTGATGACGGTGGTCGGTGGGTGGCGACGGCCGGTAGTGGGTGGTGGCGATGGGTGATGGTGGTGGTCAGTGGTGGTGGTGGTGGTCAGTGGTGGTCAGTGGTGGTGGTGGTCAGTGGTGGTGACAGTGGGAATGGAATGGAAAAAAACAGGGGGGTTGCATGGAATGATTTTGAGGGTTTTTAGAGAGAATGGAATGGAGGAGGTAATGGATGATTCCATTACCTTGCCCAACCAAACACCTTTTTTTTTCATTCCATCGTAATGCTCCATTCCATTCCGCCTCTCATTCCTGCGTACCAAACACTACCTTCAGTAAATCAGAATATTACAAGAAAGCTTTAAACATAATATATCGTTTATAAAAACTATAATTACACATATAGATGAAGATATTTTTTAGAAGTTTTATTGTTATAAAATATATTTTAATTTTTTAAAGTTATAGGAACAATAAAATATATTTTAAAAGAGTTCATATTATATATAGATTCACTTTCTAAAATTAAATAATTTTAATTGTTTAATTAAATTAAAAAAAATGATAATATGTAAATTTATGTTAACATATTTTAGTTGTTTAATAATCGTAAAAATAAGTAAATCTATCATTAATGACTACCGTAGTTTCCATCTAGATCGTTCATCTGTACAGTGGCCATCATAGAGTTCTAGGGGTCTCGTCTGGCAAGTAATAATTATGACATTGAAACTTGATTTTTGAAGTCACTCGGTATTTATTTATCAATAAACTTTATTATTATATGTTATATGTCAAATCGTTAGTAATTATTACAAATATTTTGGCGGTTAAACTTTATCATTTTTTCGCAGTTCAAGATTGTAATTTGAACTTGAAAAGACTGTATAAACATATGCTTGTATCATCCTTCAGTAGTTTCAACATGTTGAGTTTCTACAACATATGTTGATTCGTCATTAGCTGTTTGTAATTAAAGTATGTTTTGTCAAATAAATTTTTTGATGCATAAGTAGAAGTTTATTTTGACTTGCCATACGTTTGTAGGAAATACAATATAATTTAAAAAGCATAATATATATATATATATATATATAAGTTTTACATTTTTTAAACATGTTCTTAATCCAAAGTTACAGCTATTGATCAAGAACATCAAATAAGCACCATACAAGACTTATCATACATTAACATGATCAAAACATGCAAGATTCATCGTAATTAACATCATCTATAAACCCTAGATGTTCAAACATTATAACCACTCAATAACATGCAATTATATCAAGAAACAATCATAAATCTTTATGTCTATCATGTTAATCTATTAGAAAACTCAAGTTTTAATCTTTATAAACTTGTACTGGATCTCGACAAACTTGTTTACGGTGTTTTAAAACATAATGGAGAAGATTAGAACACAAGGAAACACTTATCATACCTAAGGCTCTTCAAACAAGCAAAGTCAGCAACTTTAATCCTTCCCGAATGATATTCTTGAGCCTTAGCAAGTGCATGGGGTTATATTTTTCGTATGGGGGCTGTTATGGACGATTAGGGTTGTGATTATGATAAGTATGGGGCTTAAGGTTGCTTAAATAGGTGAATTAAGTGGGTTTCACGAGCTGGGCCCGTCGAACGGCCGTTCGGCCAAAGTAAACGACGGTTCACTTTGACCAGGCCCGTTTCGAGCGGCCCAGTTCACTGTATTGTACGTTTTCTTCGATGTTTTCATAATTTTGGACCATACCAAGCGTAACCCCATGTTTTTAGATCCCAACCATCCTAACGGTTCATCGATTACGAGTTTGATAACACGTTTGGTTTAAATTCGCGTAATCACATACCAGTTTACACATAGATTCACAGAAACACGTAATTGCAATTACTATCAAACAATTAATTCACAATTATCTATTTTCTCAACTAAACAATGTTCAGGGTTCGATACTAGTGTACATAGTTCGGTAATTCCCCGAATTACCTTTTTATGCAGTTATTAGCCTATAATTGTGCAACGTGTGACTCACTTAACTAACCCTAGTTAAGTAACACGCTGTGAATGTAAGTAAAGTTAACTAGAGTTTAGTTAAAGTAGAAACCAAAAAATACGGGTGTCATAACACTCAAGAGGGAGGATGCCTCTTTGAATACCATGTAGGATTTATTGCTTTCAATTTATCCTTACTCTAATAGAAAAGTCGTAAATGACATAAGAAAGCTGAGTTGTCAAGCTTAGAGATAGGCCAACAATGCCCGTGTGATGCAAAAAATGATATCATTAATCAGCTTAAAATATTCACTAAAACGTGTGGGCCACTTAAAATTAGCACTATTGAGCTTAAAATATTCACAAAAATATGTGGGTGACTTAAAATTTCCACTGTTGAGCTTAAAAGTAGTTGTTTGTTAGCCTCGATTAACGAACAATTGTTCAGAGTAATAATCGACCTCACTTCTTAAGTAGCAATTGTTATTTACATAGGTGGCAACTGTTAAGCCGCTAGGTTTTTGAATTTTAAGAAGGAAGTTTTAAATTAACATAGGGAATCGTGGTTCATTAATTATGCTGCAGTATATAACCATAATCATATTTTTTATAAGCATATAACAAATTGAATCATTCGTGATATCAGCTTTGAATTTTCTAAACAAAGTTTTTTAAATTTCCATCTAAAAACATATCTTTAAAACCATATCAATGTCAATGGACAATGTTAAAGACAATCTTAGTTTTATTCATGTTCTGAATCCAGGTAAAGATATGTTGAACATTAAAGCTCGAATCATATGAAAGTGGAATTAGAGTTTTAGAATGGAGGTGATATTCATCGATGAGCAGGTAATGTATATATCTTATTTTTTAAAGTTTGGAACATGTGCTCTTTTGTTAACAGTTTGTGTGAAGATTCATAGGTGGCAGGTAATGATGTCTTCTTTATAGTTCATGTACACCACCAAAAAAAACTGTCTGCTTCTTCTTTTGTGCATTTCATAGCCACCGGCCACTAAAACCTTAAAAATTGGACTTAGTAATCTGAAACTAAATCCAAAATAATATCACACAACACGAAATAGGTTAATCTTTGTTGATTTCTGAGGGGTTCCTAATCAATTTATGAATCAATTGCAGCTAATTTCTAAAGCAAAGAAAAATAAGAAAGCCTGAATTTCTTCAGAAATTGTGTAATCACTATCAGATTAACTTATCTGGCGTTGTTATCAATTAATCGAATAAGTTATGTAGATGTGACACCCGGCAAACTCTGGTAATTAACTTTTTGAAAACTCAGTAAGTCTACCTTAGAGAGTCGTGCATACATTACACATGACAAGGTCAGTCGAGTCGAGTCGTGTTAAGTATTGTTCAGGGATCAATGATTCGGAGGACCATTGGGGTTTTAACACACGCAGGTCTCGAGTCCCGGGAATTGGTGAACGAGTGTGAACGTGTTTTTTTTCATGAATTATGTGTTTATAATCTTTATGTGACTTGTCGGTATGTGTATACGTGTTTACATATGTTAAAACAACGATTACACGTGATTGTATGACATTATAGGTGATTACGCGTAATTGCATGATGTTATAGGTGATTACGCGTAATTGCTTGATGTTATAGGTGATTACGCGTAATTGCATGATATTATAGGTGATTACGCGTAATTGCATGCTGATAAGGGGTGGTTACGCGTAATTGCATGCTGATAGGGGGTGATTAGCCCTAATCGCCTATAGGGTAGGCGATTAGGAGGTTTGGGTAGGCGATTAGAGCCCTAATCGCCAATAGGGTAGGCGATTAGCAGCCCTAATCGCCTGATAATGCTGCACAATCGCCTGACGTGTTTTAAACGACTAGAAACGCCTATAAATAGGGGTTTTGCTTGAAATATGTTTGTTAATGTGTTATGATTGATATTGGGTGTTTACACATGTTTCGGATCTGATTTGGAGGGTTAAACGCGCGAAAAAGGCGGAACAGAACAGCGTAGGCGATTAGCCCCTAATCACGTACCCTATAGGCGATTAGGGAGCCTAATCGCCTACCCACCATGCAATTGTGATCCTAATCGCTAGCTAACTTCTGATAGCATGTCTTATGACTCCTAAACTTCAGAATAGCATGTCTTACGACTCCTAATCACTAGTTAACTTCAGAATAGCATGTCTTACGACTCCTAATCACTAGTTAACTTCAGAATAGCATGTCTTACGACTCCTAATCACTAGTTAACTTCTGAATAACATGTATTATAGGTCCTAATCACCAGTTGACTTTTCCTAATCACTAGTTGACTTTTCCTAATCACATGTAATGTTGGTGTAAGTGTAATTTAGCATTCCGAGACCCGATTTTACACATAGGAACATGCTAGGAATCCCGTAACATGCCTAGTAACATAGTAACACGTGTTTGGACTTATTTGTGCGTTATTTGATCTATGTGTTAGACTCGTTGAACTTTAACACGTGTTAAGTACTGGTTGCATGATTTGTATGTGTTAGTGTATGAGATGAACACGTGGGATGTCGGGTCACCAATGGGATGTCGAGTCTTGTCTCATGTAGTCTGGTTGTCGGTCAAACACGTTTTTCAAACACATAATGGTCATGGACTGGAGATTAGGGACTAATGAACCCAACGGGTTATTAGTCTAACTTGACACATATCTTATGATAGGTCGCCACTAGTTGGGGCTACCATATCTCATAAACGGTTTACTCATTAACGGAAAACGCAACCTAAGGTGAGTTCACGGCCCCACTTTTATCCGTTTTGGTTTTCGGGGGAGAAACATGCTACACGCTTGTGTTCTTAAAAACTTACACACAAACATGATTTGCTTATACCAAACTGTTCTGCTTATTAAACAACTCTTTTAAGTTTTGGATTAAACTGTGAACATTCGGTGACGCATAACGGGGCAACGGGGATGACGGTAGTTTAGTGTATTCATGCAAACTTGTATTCGTGTATTCGTGCATTCGTGTAATAGTGTATTCGTGTATTCGTGCATTCGTGTAATCGTGTATCCGTGTATTCGTGTATTCGTGCATTCGTGTAGTCGTGTATCCATGTACTAATACATTGTGAACTCAGGTGTTCGTGTATCCTAGCTTCCGCATTGGTAAAGGTTTATCAAAGTTCAAACTCATGAAAACGTTTTACTTAAAAACCTGTGAACTCACCAGTATTTCATACTGATGTTTTTAGCATGTTTTCTCAGGTCGCTAAGGTAGCAGCTGTCATCTAGGCGCACAGAGTCGCACTGGAGTCGTACTCGCGTCTAGGATCATTTGTGCATGTTTTGGGATGTTAACTTTTAAAACTTATGTTTCTGTTACATTTGACTTTTGTAAACTTAAATGCTTCCGCGCTTTCAAACGTTGGATTAAAATTTATGCATGGATTTCTACGTATGTTCTTACATTTAGACGTCGTTTATTGTGACCGTTGACTTGGATCCTGGTGTGTCACACGCCTCGCGGTAGAACTCCGCTTGTGGAAATTTGAGGGTGTGACAGATTGGTATCAGAGCCAATGGTTATAGTGAACTAGGACTGGATGTAGAGTCTAGACTATAGCCGAGTCTCACACACTAGATGGTCACATACATTGCAGTCGTGTCTTTTGGTAAACATACTAACCTTGTCGGGGTGTCGGTATCCTTACCACACAGTGTCATATTATCTATCACATTCTTGGTTATTCCTAGTTTCATTTTATCTTCTCCTTCGGGTTTGCACTCGAAGGGACTTGTTTGTTGATCTTCTGTGTTGGCTGCCTCTTTCTAAGATATGGGTACCGGGCGACTTGAGGTTCGAGCTCGGGGCACGCCTTGAGGACCATGTAGAGCAATTTATCATTTCGGGTGCACACGAAATCATAAGATGAAATGCATGGAAGACTTGGTGGATCTCGTGTTGGGATTAATGGTCACATTTGGACCCGATCCTAGTCTTTTCGTACTCTCTTGGTTTAGCGTTGGTGATGGGTCTGAGTGTTTGTTTCTTGTATTTCTCAGAAGATGTCTGGACGCACTGGAGGACATACTGGGGGACGACGTGGAGGCCGCACTGGCGGGGGTGGAGGTGGAGGTAACATCACCTTGACGTACGATGAACTCAGTGAGATGATGCAGCAACAGTTGGGCGTTGCGCTGGCTGCCTTTCAGGCTGCCCAGCAGACTTTTATGGGTGTTGTCGCTCCTTCGGTTCAGGCGGGAGTTGCCTATAAGCGGTTTAAGGATTGTCACCCCCTCAGCTTCCAAGGTACGGAGGTAGCTGTGGAGTTGCTTAGGTGGTTGGAGAAGACTGAGTCGGTGTTTGCTTTATGTGAGACTCCAGCAGTGGATTGGGTGAAGTTTGCTTCGGGGAGGCCAACGCCATGCCTTGGGCGGATTTCATGCGTAGGTTGAAGGATGAGTACTGCCCGCGAGAGGAGATTAAGAGGTTGGAACAAGAATACGGGAATCTTAAGATGGTGGGTTCTGAGGTTGAGGAGTACACGATCAGGCACAACGAGTTAGCGGTGATGTGTCCAGGTTTATCGACACCAGAGTATCGAAGGATAGAACAGTATCTTGTAGGATTGGTGCCAGAGATTGCTGGGTTAGTGTCTGCAAGGGATCCTACTACCATGTCTGAGGCTGTGCAGTCGGCTACCAAGATGACCAACTTGAAGATTGCTGAGGGTGTCTTGCCTCCTAGAGGCTCTTCTGTGAAGGCGCCGGCGGATAACAAAAGGAAGTGGGAGAGTGTGGAGAAGAGTTCAGCTGTGGTTCAGCGACAGCCGGCAGTGAAGATGGCTGAAGCTTCAGGGTTAGCGTCAGATCAGAAACAGGGAGGGTATGCGGGAAACCTCCCAAGGTGTAATCAGTGTGGGTTCCATCACACAGGTAGTTGTGGTAAGTCATGCTGTCATCGGTGTCATCAGTTTGGTCACCACGTTAAGGACAGTAGAGTCAATCTGCAACCAGGGCAGACTCAAGCGGTTACCCCCACTCCTGTTCCTCGGGGAAGTCGAGAGTGTTTTCATTGTGGAGAAGCAGGGCACTTCAAGCGAAACTGCCCAAAGTTGAACCAAGGGGGCACAGGGACTGCAGGGAAGGATGGGGACAACGAAGGTGGAGGTCGGGCTACTCGTGCTCATGCTTATGTGATCGGTGCTAGAGAGAACCAGGAGGACCCAGACACTGTTACCCGTACGTATTCTCTCTTATCCCTCGTTACACTTTGGTTTTACTTTTATCCGCATCGTTGTGCAATCGTATCTTGGGTGTTTTCTTTTGGTTTTGGTCATTGTTTCTCATTCTTTGGGTCAATGAGGGTCCTTTGGGGATGCTACTTGGACGGTACCAGTGGGTTAGTTATACCGATCATAGTAGTCTCCAGTAGGCCTTCGATCGGGTGGTCTCTAGTCTTGTATTCACGTTTGGGAAAGTGGTTTCCCGGTTGTTACTGTCACGATTTGGTTCACGACCTTCATTTCATTACATTTTGGGAAACGTTACTTGGGTACACACAGAGGTCGACACTCATCACTGTTGAAGCCAAAAGAATCTCGGGACGAGATTCCTTTCAACAGGGGGATGATGTGACGACCCGGAAAATTTTTCTTCTTATTTGTTCTCTCTCTTCGACTTCGTGAAATTTTCGGGACGAAAATTCTTTCAACAGGGGGATGATGTGACACCCGGCAAACTCCGGTAATTAACTTTTTGAAAACTCAGTAAGTCTACCTTAGCGAGTCGTGCATACATTACACATGACAAGGTCAGTCGAGTCGAGTCGCGTTAAGTATTGTTCAGGGATCAATGATTCGGAGGATCATTGGGGTTTTAACACACGCAGGTCTCGAGTCTCGGGAATTGGTGAACGAGTGTGAACGTGTTTTCATGAATTATGTGTTTATAATCTTTATGTGACTTGTTGGTATGTGTATACGTGTTTACATATGTTAAAACAGCGATTACACGTGATTGTATGACATTATAGGTGATTACGCATAATTGCATGATGTTATAGGTGATTACGCGTAATTGCATGATGTTATAGGTGATTACGCGTAATTGCATGATATTATAGGTGATTACGCGTAATTGCATGCTGATAAGGGGTGATTACGTGTAATTGCATGCTGATAGGGGGTGATTAGCCCTAATCGCCTATAGGGTAGGCGATTAGGAGGTTTGGGTAGGCGATTAGAGCCTTAATCGCCAATAGGGTAGGCGATTAGCAGCCCTAATCGCCTGATAATACTGTACAATCGCCTGACGTGTTTTAAACGACTAGAAACGCCTATAAATACCACCCTTGACCTCTAAAACACTATTTGTGCAACCCTAGCCGTCCCATAACCTATCCTAACTCACAAACACCCTCTGGAACTCGTTTTTACATCAAAACATCCATTTCCAAGCTTTACCCATCATTTTCTCCTAAATCCAAGGTGTGTTCTTCATCCCCAAACCTTTATATGATTATGTTTTGTTTCGTAAAAGTCCAGACCTGATTTCTAAATGTTTTTATCTTTGAAAATCCATTAAAAACCGTTTTTAAACAAACCCAAACCTTTATGCATGTTATATGTGTTATATGTGATTAAAGGTAGGATTTTTATGATTGAAACATGATTGTTCTTGTGTTGTTAAGGTGTTTATAGCTGTTATGAGTTAGTATGATGATGTCCTAGGAGTTGGAGGTCCATGGTTGTGAATTGTTAATGTTTGGTATTTTGACCCATTTGAATGGTTTTGAATGATTAAGGATGTTATGAGGTGTATTGTTGATTATATGATGTTAGGGTTTGCTTTAGGATGATGCTAGAGCAGTAGGATACTATCGGACAACGTTGTTACATGAGGAAATCTGGATATTTGCTATTTAGGGCAAGTTTGTGCATGTTGATGTGATGCTTACATGTTAAGTTTACTATTTTGGGAAACGCTCGCATTCGGGACTGTTAGAATGATGATAACTTAGGGGTTTTGCTTGAAATATGTTTGTTAATGTGTTATGATTGATATTGGGTGTTTACACATGTTTCGGATCTGATTTGGAGGGTTAAACGCGCGAAAAAGGCGGAACAGAACAGCGTAGGCAATTAGGATTTCCCAATCGCCTATGCTGTAGGCGATTAGCCCCTAATCATTTACCCTATAGGCGATTAGGGAGCCTAATCGCCTACCCACCATGCAATTGTGTTCCTAATCGCTAGCTAACTTCTGATAGCATGTCTTATGACTCCTAATCACTAGTTAACTTCAGAATAGCATGTCTTACGACTCCTAATCACTAGTTAACTTCAGAATAGCATGTCTTACGACTCCTAATCACTAGTTAACTTCAGAATAGCATGTCTTACGACTCCTAATCACTAGTTAACTTCTGAATAACATGTCTTATAGCCCCTAATCACCAGTTGACTTTTCCTAATCACTAGTTGACTTTTCCTAATCACATGTAATGTTGATGTAAGTATAATTTAGCATTCCGAGACCCGATTTGACACATAGGAACATGCTAGGAATCCCGTAACATGCCTAGTAACATAGTAACACGTGTTTGGACTTATTTGTGCGTTATTTGATCTATGTGTTAGACTCGTTGAACTTTAACACGTGTTAAGTACTGGTTGCATGATTTGTATGTGTTAGTGTATGAGATGAACACGTGGGATGTCGGGTCACCAATGGGATGTCGAGTCTTGTCTCATGTAGTCTGGTTGTCGGTCAAACACGTTTTTCAAACACATAATGGTCATGGACTAGACATTAGGGACTAATGAACCCAACGGGTTATTAGTCTAACTTGACACATATCTTATGATAGGTCGCCACTAGTTGGGGCTACCATATATCATAAACGGTTTACTCATTAACGGAAAACGCAACCTAAGGTGAGTTCACGGCCCCACTTTTATCCGTTTTGGTTTTTGGGGGAGAAACATGCTACACGCTTGTGTTCTTAAAAACTTACACACAAACATGATTTGCTTATACAAAAGTGTTCTGCTTATTAAACAACTCTTTTAAGTTTTGGATTAAACTGTGAACATTCGGTGACGCATAACGGGGAAACGGGGATGACGGTAGTTTAGTGTATTCATGGAAACGTGTATTCGTGTATTCGTGCATTCGTGTAATAGTGTATTCGTGTATTCGTGCATTCGTGTAATCGTGTATCCGTGTATTCGTGTAATCGTGCATTCGTGTAGTCGTGTATCCATGTACTCATACACTGTGAACTCAGGTGTTCGTGTATCCTAGCTTCCGCATTGGTAAAGGTTTATCAAAGTTCAAACTCATGAAAACGTTTTACTTAAAAACCTGTGAACTCACCAGTATTTCATACTGACGTTTTTAGCATGTTTTCTCAGGTCGCTAAGGTAGCAATTGTCATCTAGGCGCACGAAGTCGCACTGGAGTCGTACTCGCGTCTAGGATCATTTGTGCATGTTTTGGGATGTTAACTTTTAAAACTTATGTTTCTGTTACATTTGACTTTTGTAAACTTAAATGCTTTCGCGCTTTCAAACGTTCGTTTAAAATTTATGCATGGATTTCTACGTATGTTTTTACATTTAGACGTCGTTTATTGTGACCGTTGACTTGGATCCTGGTGTGTCGCACGCCTCGCGGTAGAACTCCGCTTGTGGAAATTTGAGGGTGTGACAGTAGAGAACTCATGAACTTATATGATTTTGATGAGAAGAAATGAAGAATCTTATACGTTAACGGTGCCCAATTTCTATTTGTCGCCGAGTTCATTTTTAGCCCCAAAAGTTTATATATTGCACATATATATCAGTGTCTGGGTTTTGTCGCATTAGGATCCAAAATGGATCTTGTTAATATCTCAACAATGTCAACGGTTTAATAAGCCCAATTTATTATCCAAGCCAAAGGAAAATTAATAATATCTCATTTAAGTGAAAAGTCCAATTATATAACCATTGCCAAAACAAACAAAAACAAAAAATACACCATATCTTATTTATAGTAACACGAGTCTACACTGCCACTTCTATTGACTCCTATGATATTTAATAAGATTAAGTTAGTCGACAAGTTAATCCAATACCATTAAAATCCATTGATAACACTAGTATTACCAACATTAAATTCATCAACAAATGGCCATATTAGTAATTTCACGGTTTATAGCTTGAACAGAGTTAGCAATCATATATTTGTATAATACCGATTTGTTTATGTTAGGGTTGATTTTTTATCCACTTAGTGGCAGTGGTGAATAAAGAGGTATTTCCTAAGGATTCATTTCGTAGATTCTCACTAATTTTTTAATTTTTTCTACTAAATTTTTCATTTTTTTCCTAACCGAGGGGTATCCCGTGGATCCGTCCCTGCTTAGTGGCATTTTCCTAGCTATGGGTGGGAAGAATATTCTCTCAAGCACACCTTTGTTGCAAGTGACCATGATTTTGCTAAATTTACGTTTGTGTGCATTATAATTGTTGAACAATTTGTGTATATGTGAGTGACTAAAACATTTAAAAACACCTAAATAAAGTACAATATGATCGCTGAGACTTGGCAAACACAATTAGATAAAATACAATTTTACGCGTTCCCAAAAAGATTTCTGATACATCGCACCATGATTTCACGCATGTATTATGGAAAAAACAATTTATGTGTTCCCAAAAAGGAACCAGCTGAACATTATTTCTGAGCAATTATAGTATGAAACCACTTTCTTAAAGAACTTTGTTGAAGGACCTTATTGCAAAGATTAATTAATTTAATATTTTTGGATTGAAGTAGTGTACATAGCGGAATCACTTAGCTGAATGTTGGTAAGGGTGAATATTTTGAGGTTTAAAGTACGGATAAGCCAATATATTAAGAAACTTGTAACATGTTTAATGTACTGAGATTAAATGGCAGTATATGAGTTTTCTTGTATGCTTTCTGAGGTACTATGTATTGTGGCTTGCGATCGTGGTGGAGAAGAAAAGAATGGTTTTGGGGGGACTTCCACTGCTTCCATGCTTCCCTCTAACATTTCTATCACTTCATTAATAGATGGCCTCTGCTTTGGAGAAGGTTGTATGCACCACAAACCTACTATTGTCATCTTTCTTGCATAATCATTTTCCTTTGTAGTTGTTATAGTATCTAATAGGAAGTCATTCTTTTGAAGTCGACTATAGATCCAGTCAGGAAAATATATCTCACTAGTATGCCCAGAACCGACACCAGCGTCAACATTATTTCTTCCACCAACCACCATTTCTAGTAGCAACATCCCATAACTATACACATCGGATTTATGAGAGACACCTCCAAAGTTATTATTGTAAACTTCAGGGGCAATATAACCTATCGTTCCTCTAGCCTCAACCATAGAAACAATACTCTGTTTCCTCGAGTACAACTTAGCAAGCCCAAAATCTGCTATCTTGGGACATAAGTCTTCATCAAGGAGGATGTTATGTGGCTTTATGTCAAGATGCAAAATCCGAGTATTGCATCCACGATGCAAATAGTCAAGACCAGATGCTATTCCAAGGGCTATTTCATACATTTTTTCTACTCCAATATGTTCATTGGTCCCCATAGTTACTTGACTATATACGTACTTCTCTAACGATCCATTTGGCATGTACTCATATACAAGGGCTCTCTTTTTATCGTCGAAACAAAATCCCAATAGAGTAACAATGTTAACATGTGAAGTCCTACCGATGCTTGCAACTTCATTAATGAATTCTTGTCCATTTGCTTTTGAGGAATTCAGAACTTTAACCGCCACAAGTCGACCATCTGATAGCTTTCCTTTAAACACTGTTCCAAAACCTCCTTGTCCTAATTTAACTTTGAATGAGTTTGTCATTTTCTTAATATCACTATACTTGTATCTTTGCGTACTTAAGGAACCATATTGTTTAACAAAGGCCTCAATATTTTTGTCGTCCTCGGTTTTATGCTTTAATGAGGCTAGGCAATTCCTCGATGGTGGTTTTGAAATACAATATGTTATAGACATGATCACAAATATTGATAGTAGTGCAGATACAAACCCTATAACTGCGATGATGAAAAAGAAAGTTAAATTAAGACCCCTTGTGAAGAGGAAATAATAGTTAAATTAGACAAAACGTACTCAGCTTCTTTCTGATATTTAGTTTGGAACCTGGAATACCAAGAAAACAAGAACAAAATACGTTAATCCTTACAATAAATAAGTATTTCTCGTGTGCAATAGTCATATGAAAATTATAAAAGGATAGTAGTGAGCTCCTAATTTATGAAGACTTAAATGCGGCCCATCAGTCCACCCACACAAGCCAAATAAAAAATAAATAAATAAATAAATAAAATAAAAAAAAATCAAGAAGTTGTTAATATGTTTCTTCAGTTTGTAGGTTGGTAGTCTGTTTCTATTTACATTACCGAACTCGGCTTGTTTAGTATTTTCGTTTACTTAGTCCAATACTTACACATGTGCTTTGGGGTTTATTATTTTAATAGACTATATTCCGAAAGCTTCCCGAAATAGACAAATATAATATTAAGTGATAAAATATGTGTTATGATATAACATAAAAATTAATGTGATTGAAACAAGGTAAAATAAAACTTTATAAACCGTCCCTTTTTTTATTAACGATCAAAAAATGACCGTTGCATTTAAATCTTGAATATTTAACCAATTAAATTTGACCGTCGCATTCTTCACTATCCGTTGTCTACAACCAGGAAACGGTCCACTGAAAGCCTACGAGTACTCACGACGGCGATGTTATAAAATGAAATATCATTTTTTTATATAAACATAAAGTGTCGTACATAAATTATCTATCTATACTATATAATAAAACAAACAAACAAAAACACATGTTATTGATAATCGAAAGTATCTAACCTAATTCGTTTGATATAAAATGAAATATCATTTTTTTATATAAACTTTTTTTTCCTTAAAAGTTTCTCCAAGTTAAAAACTATGTTGGTTAAAATATTCAAAAACGAAGAAAAATGATGATTATCGTTTTTATGGGCGACTTTTTAAAATTTGAAATATTTAATGTCGTGGATGGAAGAGTGGTAAAATTAAAAATACAATTTGTTAAATAATAAAAAATTGTGGTATTAAAAAATTAAAGTTAATACCAAGTAAAAAAAAATAACATTCAAAAAATAAACTTACAAAATTTATAAGTATCATGTCAATGTTCATTTTTTAAATATATATCTTGACAACTATATATGTTAACAAACTACATTATATTTTATTTTGTTAATATGAGTCACGGGTTTATTCAACTCGACATGGTGTTTGTTTTTTAAAACATATTTTTTATTACTAATTAATTAACGATACATTTATTAACTCATGTAATACACGGGACTGTAACTTAGTTTTTTATATCACAATTACAAACAGTTTGTTATGCTTTAGCTATAGATTATATATCTAAGAGAACTTAAAAGGTTTGCAATCTGTTTTAAATGTTGTTTCGTGGTAGGGCCGGCCTAAGCCTAATTATTTTGAAGCTATGGTTTTAGGCCCTCAAATGTTTAGGGCCCCATTTATTTAGAATATAGAAATTTGTGAATATTTTATATACTTTGATGATCTACTCAGTAACTGTAATTGTAGTGTGGTGGTCGGGATAATGTTTTTCTTACTTGTTGACCTGAGTTCGAATCTCGATTCCATTCCTTTTTTAAGTATGTGTTATAACCATCCAATCATTACCATTTAAGGTCTCTCCTCCGTATAACTAGAAATTTTTTTTAAAGGCCTGCTCACTGTTTTTTGAAACAACTAAAAAATCCATTCCAATTTTAATTGAAGAATTATGTCTACAATATAACCCTCAACAGACCAATGATTACTCCAAACTACTGAATATGACAATATATAGACTATACACCACTAAAAATTACATTCTTTATCAATAAATGTACCCTAAGTATTAATTTCCCCCCGGTAAAAACTAAAAATATAAATCCAAATGAATATGACAATATATAGACTATAGAGCACTAAAAATTACATTCTTTATCAATAAATGTACCCTAAGTATTAATTTCCCCCGGTAAAAACTAAAAATATAAATCCAAAAAAATAAAAATAAAATTGGAGGGCCCGAATTTTTATTTCGCTTTAGGCATCCAAAATGGTTGAGCCGGCCCTGCTTCGTGGGCTTGGAGTGCTTGATTGAAAAACTGTATATTGAACTAAACTGCTAATAAAAACCATCTCTTGTTCTATACATACGCCAAATCACCAACTCCACCTTGTATCTTTAATATAACGGGGGAGTTAATTGGTTGAGATGAGATATATTAGATTTCATGCTTAGGCCCTCCGTAATCGAGCGTGAATATCAATGCCCAAATCCCATTTGGACCAATATATAGGCAAATTGCATGGCACATCCTTTGAAGTTTAACGCCCATTCCAGCGTTAATAATTTAACGTCAAAGAAATATTTTGAAGTTTAACGCCATGGAGGCGGTGTTGAGGCGCTAAAGGGGCGCTAATGGGGTTTTCACGCCCTTTTTCGCGAGCCACTACGGTTGTTCTTATAGTCAAATTTGGGATATCTTTTAGGTTATATAGTGTTTTGGGGAGTTTCAAAGTATATTGAAATAAACACCACATCAAATTATGGATAAATGATTGACTAGAAATCAAAGTTGAAATTTGTGTGTTAAACAAGTTAAATGGGTTGAAGTTTAGTAGAAAGTGACTTTAGTAGAAATCAAAGTTGATAAGGGATGTAACATATTAAATCGACTGAATTTGATCAATTTAGTAAGTTTGGCCATTTTTTTAGTAAGCTGGGCGATAGAGATCCAAAAGTACATAAAACACTTGCAAAATATATGTAGATTTATCATTATTATCAAGGCAAAGTGTGCGTTTAATATGTTTTAAAATTGACCATTCATTAAACTAACTAGGCTAGGAGCCATCGCGTGTTATGTAAATTGGATTATGCGTATGTCGATTTTTAGCGTGGGTGGGAATTATTAATGCTAGGATACCAAACGTGCATGAAACCAAGACGCGGTTTTATACTTGAAATAGCTATATGGCTTCCAAACCTGGCCATCTACCTACCAGTGTAGGAATACCACCATGGAAAACATGAAAACGAACCTATAAATTGAGATCGGACAAACATCTCATATGGTACACAAATTCGGGTAACGTACACCATATGAATCCCAAAAAGGAATTAAGATTACCACAACGGTGGAGTTTGGGGTAGCAAAATGCAGAAGGCGAGCAAGTAAAATACGGATTTGAAGATGCAAAGACGAGGATGGCAAACTTTCCGTGTAAGACCGGTTTAAGACTATGTGTTGTGGCCCACGAACGAGTGGCCGCGAGCCACCAACAAATCGACGTGGATCACGTGAACCATAACACTAGTGTGTGAACGCTGACGCAAACGAGCCCACGCTACCCTGCTTGCGTAGGCTGGTGAGGGAAAAATGACTGTTGGTGACAACTAGCCGTTGGCCAATGGCTAGTTTTGAAGTTTATAAAAAAAATCATTTTTATTTCATTACACCAAAATGAAACAATTTCACAAACAATACAGTGTCCAAACCTTCAAAATACAAATCAAAATGGGTCACACGCAATAAGAAGGATGTTACACGCCGGCGCTCGAGTTCCTAACGGAAGACGGGTTTGGCACGAATAACGAAATCGAAAAATCGTTAGCCGAATTTCACCCCCGTCTCCGGATTTTGTTATTCCGAATACACAAGATGTAGCCCCAAAAAAAGCGAAGTCGGGAGAGGTGGCACGGCGACGAGGGGTGGTGGGAAAGGAGGCACGACGACAATCGGGTGGTGCTAGAGGTGGTGAACCGCCCGAACAAAATGCACGTCCAAAACGGCAAGTGACGCCGTGGACGAAAGATGAAAAAAATAGCCTTTTGTCGTGCGTGGGTTGAAGTTTCCGAAGATGGATAAGCCTGTATATTTTTTTATGTAAATATATATTAATGTTCTTACTTAAAGACTTTTTTATTAATTTTTTTGTTATTATTTTTGTAGCCAGTTATCAACAAGAGAAGATTTTTTTGGAGACGAATCCGGGAAATTTTCTACAAACAAGTGGGGAGTGAAATGCGTTCCCCCGATGTGAATTCCGGCCGGTGGGACAAAATTAAAAAATACATGGGCTTATTTACAAATATTTATAACAGGAACGCTAATCAAATGCGAGCAAGTGGTAGTAGTGATCTTGATATCTACAAATTTACTTGCGACGAGTGGAAGGATGGGGTTTTTCGCAAGTACAAGACCACGAAAGCATGGGATGAGGACTACTTGTGGAGAATCCTTCGTAATTGCTCCAAATGGGTCAGGTTAATTATGATTGAAGAAATGAACGAAGGAGGCTCATCAAAGCGGACCAAAACTACTTCCTCGGGTGGGTTTGTCTCCTCCAGAAGCTCGGATGCTCATGTGGGGATTTTCCTAAACTTTGAGGAGGATCTTACCCTGTCTACCTTAAGTAGACCACTTAGAAGGGACATGGGAAAAAAAACAAGTTGCTAATGAAATCGATAACGAATTTTCGAGGGAGATTAGTAAAATAAGAGGTACCATGGAAATGACGGCGCGAGCGAAAGTGTCTAAAATAAGATTGAGGAACATGGACACTCTAACGAAAGACTTTGGCAACCTCCCAATGCGTCGTTGAATGATAATTGAATGAGAACAGGAGCGTATCGTAAAGGAATTCGAAGACGAGCAAAATAACAACTAGTAGTTTAGTAGTTTTTGTATGTTTTTTTATTAATTATGTGTTTGCAATGTTTTTTATTAATTAGTATTTTATGTTTATTATTTAATTTGTATTTCAAATTTAAATATTATATCACATTTTAAAAAAAAATGTTTAAAAAAAACTAGATAAAGCTATTGCTCACCACTAGCCACAACACGATCAAATGAGTGAGATACAATTTTATCACCCTACTATGTGATGCAGTTTCGGAAGCGATCAGATAGTTCAAGAACAAATAGTAATCAAAGACGATAAACGAACCAAAGGCTTCAAGAACAAAATTCTTATTAATCAAAACTCAATCAAAAACTGAACTAAACAAAAACCATAGACCCTAATTTAAAGAGTATGAAACATAATTTAAATAGGAAACTAAAATAATAGATAAATATAGTGGTCAATTCAAACTAGAAGATAATCCTCCATCACTATGTTAGCACTTACATAACACCATATTAAAAAATAGAGTTGTAGCTCAACTCTTATCACAACACGTATTCTAATAGAAACGTGTGTTAAATTTAACATCGAGTGGAAGTGAGGCACCTTGAAGTTTTCAAGGAGAAAAAAGTAAACTAAAAAACAAATATCTTGACTTGTGATTTTTGGAGTGGTTGAATATTCAAATACAAATACTCGTATAATTTTAGTTACTTTTTCTAGAGCGATTGAAAATTAGACTAAACTAGGTATTAGTTGCCCGCGCTTCGCCGTGGGTGTGGCTGTTGTGCGAAACGCGGCGGGAGCTCCTGTTGTGTTGAGTGTTTGGCGGACGTTAAAGATCGCGCGTCGCTGCGGGAGCTCCTGTTGCGTGGAGGGTTTCGTGGACATAAAAAATAATATTAAGTGACTGTTGTTCTTGCGTGGGCTTCAAAAAAATACTCGCAGATAAAAGCTAAAAGTTTGGTGGTCAAAGTTTGAAATCCTAAAAGCTAAAAGTTTGGTGGTCAAATTGGAAGAAAATAAAGTTAAGTTAAAAGTTAGTGGCCAAAGTTTTAAATCCTAAAAACTAAAAGTTTAGTGGTCTAAGTTTGGTGGTCAAATTGAAAGAAAATAAAGTTAACCTAAAAGTTGGTGACAGAAATAAAGTTAATCCAAAAATTGGTGGCCAATATATATATTAAAACAAAGACACTGTTCAAGTGTCTTTGTTTTAATATAGAAGAGAATTGTATCGTTAGACCATCTCTAATGATAAGGGTCTCGTTAGGCGCCATTAGTTGTCTAGTCAGTTGTCACGTCACAACCTTACAAATCTTTAAAAACCTTATTTTTATCTCCAACTATACAAACATCTTTACATATCTTTACATTTTTCATATCATCACCCATTTTTTATTTAAATTTAATTACTCAAATTATTAAAATGTATTTAAATAATTAAATGATTAAATAGATAATATAACTACGTAAGCAATATCAAAACTCAAAAATTGTTGCGCTACAATTTCAATTTCTTCAGACATTAGTTCTTCCATTAAATCAAAAATTACTAACTTAATGTATATTTAGATAGTTGGTGTAAAAATGGGTTGAGGCGAGGCAAGGCAACCCACTATCTCCGTTGTTATTCTTGATTGTCATGGAAACGTTATCGAGCTTAGTTAATAAAGCGATTATGGAGGAACAATTAATGGGCTTAAAAATTGGTAAAGAAGGTACGCTTCTTTCGCATTTATTTTAAGCCGATGATGCCCTTATTTTGGGAGTATGGTCTGAATCTAATGTTAAAAATGTGACAAGAATCTTACGGATTTTTTACATGTGTTCGGGGTTAAAAATAAACATCCATAAGTCTACCTTGTTTGGTTTAGGAGTTCCTAGTTCAGACATTATTGGTATGGCCACATTGCTGGGTTGTCGCACCGGAGAGGCGCCGTTTGATTACTTGGGGATTAAAGTCGTTTTTGTCTTATGCAGAGATGTCGTTTTTGGCTGCCTTAAAGTTTGAGGATTATGATGATGAAGATTTCCAGGTGTCCAGCGAGCCTATAGGTACAAGCAAACCTATTCTGGAGCAGGTGGGAAAGCTGCAATTTCCCATCCGTCCCCCAGGTACTGAAGGAGAGAATACTGACGGAGCTGAAGTTGAGGGGAGAGTCAAGACTGAGGGTGATGGTGGTAGTGGTAAGGGCGATGATACTATTGGTGAGCTTGGTGAAGGGGGTGCTATCGTGGGTCATATTTTTCCGAAGCCCGCGCCTTTGAGGTCTGTCGATTCATCCAGTGCTCATACTGCGGACGACGAGGTTGTAGAGGATTCGTCCCTGGATTTGAACGTTCATGCTCGGAAGAGGAAGACTGAGTCATCGAGGGTAAAGAAGAGCCCTAAGAAGGTGAAGTTTGTTCAGTCCGGTACTCTTCCTTCTTCAAAAGGCAACATTCTGGATGAGTTCGACCTTCACTTGACCGGAGGCAAATCTTCTCGGGATAGTGACCCAGTTTATATGAATGTTCCAGAGGAAGGGAAAGGTGGTGGTGATGGTGAAAAGGGTGTTAATGTGTTTAAGGATGTGGCTGACATTTCAGCACGAATACAAGAAATTTAGGTATTTACCCACACATAGTATGTGTAGGAAAAACCATATAATGTGTTAGTAGTTATGTTTACCTACACATAAATTAAGTGTTATCATGTGTAGACTCAGCACTGTAGATATTGATCATTACCTACACATTTATTATGTGTAGGTATATAGCAAGCTATAGCTACACATATATGTGTGGCTAAAACTAATATATATGTGTTGGTAAAAGTATCGCAACTTGTTAGATTGAGGTATGACGTGGCAGCTGACGTGACAGCTAATTATGTGTAGGTAAATGTGAAGGATGTGTAGACATTGATCTTAATATGTGTAAAAATAATATATATTCATGTGTTGGTAAAATATTCAAATGTGTGGATAATAACCATGATTTATTTAAATAATAATTCTTAAATGTATACAAACAAATATAAAAACAATTATAGAAATATAAGCAACCAAATTAATGAATTACATACAAGAAAAATACACCTAAAAATCGAGATAGAAAATTAAACTAGCATCTTGATGTTAAAGTGCTTGAGTCGCTTCATCAATTATCACAAGATCAAATGAAGTGTCATCTAATTTTTTTGACAATGAACCAGTGAGTTGTTAAAACATCTGCGTTTTTTATAACATCTGTCACAGCCAGTTGTTGTCTCTAGCGTTCTTCTTTAGAAAGCTTATTGAGCTCCTTCCATATGTCCTTTTTTGTGTTTCCGTCTTTAACCTTCAACAGTTTACTATTCAATGCCTGTAAAGTCATTTACAATAGACGGAAGTACAAATTTTAGGGAAAAAAAAAGATTGGAATATTCAAGTTCTTACTTTCATAAAAAATCATTTACCTTCATCTCTTTCCGGATGTCATTTGCAAGAGAACTATTATCCCCACGTAACACCTAAAAGTAAGAAATTCGAAAGAATGCTGATAAAATAATTCCATATTTATATGACTATATATTAATCACATTGCTTGCTAAGAATTTAACTTTGTTCACTAGCATTGCTTGTGTACTATGGTTCTTACTATGAGAAGATGGGAATTAGAGAAAATAGTGAAAATTAGTTATGAAAATTCTACCTCATTAGCCACTTTCTCAATGCGTAAAGGACTATTTAAACCTTCTTCTGGTATATCATCAAAAGCAATGGTGATTGATGAATCCTGTAAAAATGTAATGCAAGCATCTTAATATTCAAGAAAAAAATTAAAGATGTAACTGATTTTAGAGGAAATTTATCTACCTTCAATCGATAAACAACGCCTTGTCCAAGTGCAGGGGAGCCTAAATCATCCTTGTTCGGTTTTAGAATAACATCATGAGTCCCAAACTGCAACAAAAATAAGAGACCATCAAGTTTATGAAACCGAATAACAAAATATATTAACGCACATCTCCAAATAAAGAAAAAATGCCACGCAATGAGTGTTAGTGTGTGGCAACCGTTTTACCTTGTGAGCTGGAAGAACGTCTCCTTTGTTTGATTGAAGTTCAAGAAGAGTTTTGCACATCAACCCAGTCTACAGTAAGAGAAAATTGTAAGCATAAAAAGATACAATTGTTAATAGTTTTCACCGAAACACGAAATTTTAGATCGTATTCTTTTCAATAGAGCAATTAAATACAAACCTGAACATCTACACACTTCAGATTAAGAAAGTGACTTAGTAAAAAAAATCCATTTCGCTCGTTATGCAACCCAATTCTCCAATCCGTGACCTGAGCCACACTTCGTCCCTATTCAACCCGGACAGTGACTGAAACTAATGTTGGGACCTGAGCCGCACCGTCCTAATTGTCAACCAGCATCGCCTATCCGGCCAACAATGTCATCACAAATTCAGTTACAACATAATACCTAAGAAACAGCAGCTAAAGCTATTGAATATCACCATGAGGCACTATGCAACTCAACAGCCTGAACAGTAAAACAAAATCCACTAATATGTAAAACATAAGTTTCGTGAATACTAAAAATAACATGTGGTTTGACTTTTGAGTAACTAATAATATATGTGATGAATATACGTGGCAGAACATACAGGTTTGATTGGGGGATGCTAATGGGTCAGAATGGGTTCAGGTAGAAAAAAAGGTCCGTTAGGTTCATGTTAAGAATGGGTATTGACAAAAATGATATGGTTAACTATCATTTTAGTTCTAATCATTGTTTAATTTCTAAGCCAAACTTGACTAAACGGACATTTGTAGTAGACTAAAACAATCCATACTCACAGGTTTTCTTCAAAATTTAACAAAAAATAAGTATTTGTTTCCAACAATAAAACTGATTCAACTTTAAGTACAAATAATCCCAAAACAAGAAACAACTGATTAGCCTAAAAAACTTCTAAACATTCATGTCTTTATACAAGTAGTAAAAAACACACCACTAAAATTAGAGAAAGCTTTATAGTTTATAATATAACAGCACGTTTGAACATACAAAACAAGGCAACTAAACTACCAATTAGTCAAAATTGAACATAACTTTTTAATCAAAAACTTAAATTGAAAAGTAATTTATATACCATCAAGAGGACAGAAACAAGAGAAACATGAGCCAGCCAAAAGGGTTTCATAAAAAGCAATCAAAAGAACCAAGAGTAAGAACACCTGAAATTGGAGTCCTGACTTGCTGAAGCGTACCACTTTGAGCCCTAATTTAGACGAAAAGAATTAAACCGAAGTGAAGAACACTGAAATTGAATCCCCAGTTTCAGACGAAAAGTATCAAACTTACCTCAGAAGTACCAGAGACTATCGTTTCGGGTCCGCGTCGCCTGGACGGCCCCCGGAAAAAGCAGTCAGCTCCCTCTCTGTCTTTTTCAAGTGCGTGAGATTATGCGTACCTGTGCACCATTCGAGAGAGGAGGAAGACAAGGGAATTGTTTGTGGACCATTCAAGATAGGAGGAAGTCGGAGGTTGTAGATGTGGTGTGGAGGTCGGAGGTCGGACGGATTTTGGTGCAGGTATGGTGTGGTGTGAGGGTGTTAGGGTTTTGAGTTTAATATAAGCATTTTGTGTTTCTCAAGCGGGAGAATAATTAATTTTTTTTTTTTTTTTTTTTGTAATCTATATATATATAATAAAAGAAAGCCATTTTAATGACATGGCATTCAAGGAGGCATTCTCCTCTTTGAGTGTGCCATGTGTCATGCCATGTGGCAAATTAAAAAAAAACAAATAATAATATAAAACCTAATCTACTAAAATTAAATTGAATTATTTTAGGAAAAAAAATTTTGAAAACAAATTTAAATTTTTCTCTCTTATGTTTCCTCCCATAATTTTTAAACGTTAATATCTTTTATGTACGAGATTTTTTAAAGAAAAAAATTACACCAAATTAACGAGCGTTTTATTATCTTTCCAACGAGTACCACAGTGCTATATAAAAAACGGAGAAAAAGCGACTATTTTTTGTGGGGTTTCGTTCATACAGGAAAAAAACACAAAGTGTTCATGTTATTCATTAATCATGTTTTTTCTTTTAAACCAGGTTCTTATCTACGATGTTGAAATAATAAACCAAAGTCATTTTATTGACATGGCACTCAAAGAGACATTCTCCTCCTTGAGTGTGCCATGTATCATCCCATGTGGCATTGAGATATTTTAGAAAAAAATAATTTAAAAATAAAATTGGATTCTTCTCTCTTATTTTTCCTCCCATAATATTTAAAGGTTAATATCTTTTATATACGAGATTTTTTAAAGAAAAATATTACACCAAATTAACGAGCGTTTTATTATGTTTCCAACGAGTACCATAGTGCTATATAAAAAACGGAGAAAAACGACTATTTTTTTGTGTGGTTTCGTTCATACAGGAAAAAAACACAAAGTGTTCAGGTAAATCATTAATCATGTATAGGCAAGTCACTTGTCACACCACGACAACGGCGGAAACACGTGGCGCGACGGTTCAAAAGCATAAAGTCAAGGTTATTGCTAAACATAAGTAATTTAAGAAAATGGGTCATTTATTAAGGCGTCATTACTTGTTTCCAAACATTACACAAAAGTAAATTGTTTTTAAAGTAACGTCAAGGTTTCTCAAATATATCCCAAGTCTTGGGAAATAAAGGTGAAACCCTGCAAAATGTATAACGCCGCATTGGGAGATTCTCCGACCCAGCTTGCCTGATCCTTCTTCATCTAGTTACCTGAAAGATATGTTTAAAAGTTTCGTCAATATAAATATATTGGTGAGTTCACAGGTTTTCAGTTTCTAAAACTTGTATACTTGGGAATACCATGTTATGACAATATATAGGAGTTGCAAATTCCTATAAATCTACTTGAGACTATAATCAAACCAAGACGTATATAAATAAAATGCCCCGCTCCAAGTCGTTACTCGGTTTCCCACGACTTAAGTTCAGAATATTTGCACCCCAGGCATAACCTAATGCACAATCGACGCTATCGATTAGGGGTGGGCCTTGTCAGGCACCAATAGTACTATTCGAATATTCCTCCGGTTTCAATCTCCGAATAAATGATTATAGAGGCGAGGACTCAACCCCGAGTGGCGGTCACACCTCAAGTAATAAACCCGTCAAACATTTCCCTAACATATCTTTCCCCCGAAAACGTAAAAATAGTTTAAAATGGGGCCGTGAAACTCACCTGAAACTGCGTCTGGCTCAAAAGGGTGGATAGCAAGTGGGTGGTCTCGCACCTACAAACGTCCTAGACGTATAAGTCACTATTCCTATAGTGCATGTGCCTTGGCAAGTTGTACACCCAACTCCCGACCACAAGTTGTTCCTAATCCCGTTTAATTAAGCGCGTATCCTAGGTTTTGTTGGCGTTACATTACCCTTTGTGTTACAAGTCATATATTCCTCTTGTTAATATTTCCTTAACTTGTATTTTATTATCATCGACTCGTCGTTACTTAACATATAATTATTTTCCCATTTAAATAATTATACTTAAGATCGCATCGTTCGATATAATATATATTTCAACACTCGACCCGACTCACTTTGCCGCACATTTGTTTTCCCATTTAAACAAATATACTAAGATCTTGTCGTTCGATTGTATATTCTTAACGTCCCATTTCAACTTACCATACCGTATATTCATTTTCCCATTCAAATAAATATACTAGGATTTCGTTGGTACGGCATACACATATATATATATCTTTGTCTTCTCGTCGCGGCTTTCCTTCCCACATATCTACTTTCCCATTAAGTAGATATACTAGAACTTCGCCGAGACGAGCGTACATATATATATAAATGTGTAATTTTTCTCGTTAAGTATATACGTTTGTTTTAACGTCTTATTTGTTTGTGTCATGTGTTTCTCCCACGAATAATTCCTCCAACACTTAGGAAAGTATTTATTAGTTTTCACCCAATGTATATATATATTTTACTTCTTAAAATATATATATTTTTCTTATCTTGCCGCAATGGCATTTTCTCATGAATTGTCCGTGTATGGTTCGTTAACGCGTTTTAGTTCGATATCTTAACTCGATTAGTTAATTTTTCCAGGTTTTTCCCAACATGTATTTTATAGAAATATTATCCATATTTCTTCCTATTTTCACATGTTACTTGGATGGTTTAAAATACTTATGTATTTTTAACCCAACTTGTTAACTTAGCTACAAAAATGTTTCCAACACTTTTATATTCCCATTTATATAAAAGTATTCATTTTTGTATAAGTCTTCCAAGTTTGTTTAATATTTTTATAAAATCTCCATTTTATAAAAATCCTTATGTTAAAACCCTTTATATTTTTATAACTTTCAAAGATACACTTTTACACAAAATACCCAAGTATTTCTACTAATATTTACGAAAATCACCCTTAGACTTTATTACTTACATTTTTGACACCACACTTTCCATACTTGTATTTTTGGACTAATAGTTTCTAAAATATTCATTTTAGTCCCCTAACTTTCAAAGTTACAACTTTAGTCCCTTAACTTCCAAAAGTTGCATTTTTCTACTCTAACTTTCAAAGTTAACATTTTTCACTCAAACTAGCAACCTTTGAAGATTCAACTTTTTATTGGTTAGTTATTTTTGTATCAAAACACTTATGTTAGTCTTGTATTCCATATGGAAGACTAATTATATGTGTGTTTTATGTATTTGTCCATTTTATCAAAATATCCTTCATCTAAGTAAGCTAACTTAGATTTTCCATTTTCTTCATTTATGAACTTGTAACATGTTTTACCACATATTATAACTTAGATGATCATAATAAGATGATTTAAAGTTACTTTTAACATATTCAAGTTCATTCCAAAATTTTAACCAAAACATCATCCTACTTAGTTTTAAATGTAAACTTTACATATTTTCAAGATTAATACATTATCATCACAAATCCATGGTTTATTTTCATATCTTTAATCTTCCATTTTACACATGAAAACCTATTAAAGATTATGTTCAAAACCATTTCTAAACCCTTCATGTACAACTTGCTACTAGGAACACATACATGAATAATAACAATCAAAAACAAGATTAAGAATGCTTACTACTAGCACAAGGCTAGGGAAGACAAACACCTTGGATTTGAGAGGGGTTTAGTGTGTTCTTCCAAGTGGTTTAGCTCCAAGCTCTTGAAACACACAATAGGGGTTTGGATGATGGATTGTTTTGAATGATTTGGAGATGTAAAAACTTGAAAGGAATGTGTATGGGGGAAGTAAGAAGCCCACGGCTCAAAGAGAAAGAAGAAGGAAGGATTTTGCTTTGTTTCTCCAAGTATTACACATGTTTATATATTATTATCACATGTAATCTTTCCAAAGATTCAAGTAATCTTATAGAAGATTGAGTTGTGTACTTAGGATTTTTGGAAGGATATTATATGTGTGTGTGTGTGTTGTGCCGTGTGTATATGTATGTATGAGTAGGAGTTTTCTTGCAAGTCTTTGCTAAATAATTGTGATCCATCATAATCTTTCACTAGATCTTTACATGCATGTGTGTACTAGGGTATAATGAGATTGCATTTTTGTCTTGGATCACATGGCCATAGGGCCGAAATTTTCTTACAAAATGGGACAACTTGTGCATGCTTTTGTACTTGGTAGGTCTTACACCTTTTGTCTCATGTTAAGCATGCCTTTTACCTAAGTGTAGGTGATTATTATTAATCCATATGCATGGATATTTTGTGGCCATTAGGCCGGCCCCTTTGTGGGTATGGGTGGGGTCCACAACTTCAAATATTTACCCAATATTTGCTAAGTTAAATCCCTCGTCGTCCGGGTGTCGTTCGGGTATTTTTCGGGTTTTGATCCCGCGTTATTTGGACATTAAAAATACCTTTAATAACCCTTAAATATAGTCTAATTTAAGCGTTGATTGGTTATTTAGGCTTTTACCGGGTGAAATTATGAGTTATGCGCGTATCGGGTGCGGTACGCGCACTTTATTCGTTACCGGGAGATTTGTATGAGACGTTTCCACTTATGGTTTTGGGGTTCCAAAACTCATTATATTTCATGAAACTACCCTTTATTTTATATCCCGGGTGTCCGGGATCCTTTTCGTTTATTTAATTATTACCGGGTAATTGCCAACGTCCATACCGGATAGTCTACTCGCACATGATCCAATCATGTTTTACCATTAAACGTATGCACACCTATGCATTATTTGGAAATTGCTATCCCCTAAGGCCTTGCTAATTAAATCACACATAATAGCATTTAATTACGTTAATCATATATTAATTAATCAGTACGGAATTACCTTATTTTTGCCGGTTGTTACATTCTCCCCCCGTTAAGAGAATTCCGTCCCGGAATTCACTTCGAGCTCTCCGGTATAGGTGTCTTCTCGAATAGGGCGGGATACTTTTGCTTCATTCGGTCCAGCCTTTCCCACGTGAACTCCGGTCCACGCTTGGCATTCCAGCGCACTTTGACCAATCTGATCTTGCTGCGCCTAAGTTTTTGGACCTTCCAATCGGTTACCTCGATTGGTTCTTCAACAAAATGTAACTTGTCGTCAATTTGGATTTCTTCAGCAGGAATAATGAGAGTTTCGTCGGATAAACACTTCTTCAAGTTTGACACGTGGAATGTGTCGTGTACTCCACTGAGCTCTTGAGGCAACTTGAGTTTGTATGCCACCGGGCCTACCCTGGACAAGATTTCAAATGGTCCTACGTATCGCGGGTTCAGTTTTCCGCGCTTCCCAAAGCGCGCGACACCTTTCCAAGGTGACACTTTTAGTAGGACCCTGTCTCCGACTTGAAACTCTAAAGGCTTTCGCCTCTTGTCAGCATAGCTTTTCTGGCGGTCACGGGCCGCTTTGAGGCGTTCCTTTATCAAAAAGATCTTGTCCGTTGTCTCTTGAACAATTTCGGGCCCGGTAAGTTGCTTTTCTCCAACTTCAGCCCAACATAGCGGAGATCGACACTTGCGCCCATACAGAGCTTCAAACGGTGCAGCTTGAATGCTCGTATGATAACTGTTGTTATAAGAAAACTCTGCCAATGGCAAGTGTGTATCCCAATTTCCGCCAAAATCAATCGCACATGCCCGCAACATATCTTCTAGAGTCTGGATGGTCCGTTCACTTTGACCATCGGTTTGGGGATGATATGCGGTACTCATGTCAAGGCGAGTACCCAGGGCATCATTCAAACTTTCCCAAAATCTTGAGGTGAAACGACCATCTCGATCGGAGATGATAGATATAGGCACACCATGCTTAGACACTATCTCCTTGATATACAAACGGGTCAATTTTTCCATTCCATCCGTTTCACGGATTGGAAGGAAGTGTGCGGATTTCGTCAACCGATCAACAATTACCCAAATCTTATTATGGCCGCTCGTCGTCCTGGGCAACTCAGAAATGAAATCCATGGTAATTCGTTCCCATTTCCATTCAGGTATTTCCGGTTGCTGGAGCAAGCCGGATGGTCTTTGATGCTCTGCTTTGACCTTTGCACAAGTCAAACATCGCGCAACATAAGCCGCTATATCTCTCTTGAAGTTTGGCCACCAATAAAATCCTTTCAAATCGTGGAACATCTTGTCTGCACCAGGGTGAACCGAGTATCTTGAACTGTGAGCTTCGGCCAATACTAGTTCATGCAATCCCCCGTATACTGGAACCCAAATTCTATTCATGAAATACAGGGTCTGGTCCACCTTTGGTTCCAGTGAGTCAACCATCTTTCGTAATCTCTCACCCTTGACATTTTCAGGTTTAAGGGCGTTAACTTGAGCTTCACGAATTCGTTCAGTCAGATTCGTGTGGATAGTCAAACCCAAAGCTCGAACACGCAACGGCTTAACCCGTTCCTTGCGACTTAAGGCGTCAGCCACGACGTTCGCCTTACCGGGATGGTACTTTATCTCACAATCGTAATCGTTTAATAATTCAACCCATCGCCGTTGTCGCATATTCAAATCCTTTTGATCAAAGATGTGTTGCAAACTTTTATGATCAGTGAAAATCGTGCACTTGGTTCCGTACAAATAGTGTCTCCATATCTTGAGAGCGAATACCACTGCACCTAATTCCAAATCATGTGTAGTGTAGTTCTTCTCATGGATTTTTAGTTGCCTGGAAGCATATGCTATCACTTTTTCCCGTTGCATTAATACGCATCCTAAGCCTTGATGCGAGGCGTCACAGTAAACCACAAAGTCTTCCGTACCATCGGGGAGTGATAGTATCGGAGCGCCACATAACTTGTCTTTTAGTAATTGGAACGCTGCCTCTTGCTTTTCCGTCCACTCGAACTTCTTATCCTTTTGGGTTAACATGGTTAAAGCTTGTGCTATCTTAGAAAAGTCCTCGATGAACCTTCTGTAATAACCCGCGAGGCCAAGAAATTGTCGTACTTCGGTAGGAGTTCGAGGGGCTTCCCAATTTTTAATTGCCTCGATCTTGGCTGGATCGACATGTATGCCCTTCTCATTCACCACGTGACCTAGGAAGTGGACTTCTCGAATCCAAAAATCGCACTTTGAAAACTTAGCATATAGCTTCTCTTTGCGTAATACTTCAAGGATTAATCGAAGGTGATTCTCGTGGTCTTCCTTAGTGCGTGAATAGATCAAAATATCGTCAATGAAGACAATGACGAATTTATCCAGGTATGGCTTACACACGCGGTTCATTAGGTCCATGAAAACCGCTGGCGCGTTGGTTAAGCCGAACGGCATTACCAAAAATTCATAGTGTCCATACCGGGTTCTGAAGGCCGTTTTTGGTACATCTTCTTCTTGTATACGCAACTGGTGATAGCCAGACCTCAAATCGATTTTGGAGTAATAGCTAGATCCTTGGAGCTGATCAAATAAATCGTCGATCCTGGGGAGAGGATAGCGATTCTTGATGGTTAGCTTGTTCAGTTCTCGATAGTCGATGCACATGCGAAATGTGCCATCCTTCTTCTTCACAAATAAGACGGGAGCTCCCCAAGGTGAGAAACTCGGTCTTATAAAACCTTTGTCTAATAATTCTTGCAGTTGGCTGGATAGTTCTTGCATCTCCGATGGAGCTAAGCGGTATGGCGATCGCGCCACGGGAGCAGCTCCAGGAACGAGGTCGATGCGGAACTCGACTTGTCGAGGTGGTGGCAACCCCGGCAAATCTTCTGGGAATACATCCGGAAAATCTCTAGCTACTGGAATGTCTTCCAACTTTCGCTCGTCGGCCTTCTTGTCCACTACGTGTGCCAAGAATGCGACAAGTCCTTTTCTTAGACACTTACGAGCCTTCATGCTTGAAATAATTCTTAGCGGCGTCCCGTGTCTTTCCCCTTGAATTGAGAGAGTTTCACCGCTTGCGAGAGGTACTTGAATGACTTTATCGTTGCAAACCACGACGGCATGGTGCGCGGACAACCAGTCCATGCCAACAACTATGTCAAAACTTCCCAATACGACTGGTAAAAGATCGATCCCAAACTCGTGCCCACGGAGTTCTAATTTACAATCCCTCGCTACTTCTCTCGTTTCAATAGTTTTACCATTAGCCAGTTCTATGGAGTAGGGCGTATCTAATTTACTAGTTTTTAATCCAAGTAGTCTTTTAAACTCAATGGATACGAAGCTAAAGTCTGCACCGGTATCAAATAATACAGAGGCATAATGACCATTAAGAGGAAACGTACCAGTGACCACATTGGGGTCCTGTCGTGCATCACCGGCTCCAATCACAAACGCCCGCCCGCGGGCTTGGTTGTTGACCTTGGGGCAGTCCTTCTTCCAATGGTCAAGTGACCCACAAGCGAAACAGGGTCTAGCTCCTCCATTTTTCGGTGCTCCTGACCGGCACTCTTCCGTCTTGTGTCCCGATCGGTGACACTTCCCACATGTCATCGCATTGTTTCTCCCCCGGTTGCCCTGTTTTCCACCGTTCCCACGCCCTGTGGCGACATACCCTTTCCCCTTCTTGTTGGAGCTACCCGATGCTCCATCCTTCTTTCCTTCCTCCCGTTTACGTTTCCCAAACCTGGGTTTGTTTCCCTGTTCATTCGTTACCACAGCTGAACTTGTTCCCTGGTTCTTACCTTCCACACTGCTTGCTTCAGAAATTTTCAGTCCCGAAACCTGTCGGATCAAGGTACCCATTCGGATAGCATCTTCGGTGAGGCTTAGTGCAAGATCAATTGCCTCGCGCATGGTCGTGGGCTTGGAAGAGGTGACCATACTGCGTATCTGCGGTGCTAACCCGAACAAGTAGCGCTCTATCTTGTTAGTTTCTGGTGTAACCAACCGAGGTACCAATCGAGCGAGATCATGAAATCGAGACGTGTACCCAGTAACATCTGCTCCTATCATAGTATGGTTCCAGAATTCGGTTTCCAGCTTCTGCACCTCACTTGCCGGGCGGTATTCGGCAATCATAAGTTCTTTTAGTGCCGCCCATGATAGTGAGTATGCAGTATCATCTCCTAACGATTGTACTTGGTCATTCCACCAAGTTAGTGCCTGATCCAGAAACAGGTTGGTGGCGTACATGACGGACTCTCGAGGGGTGCACCCACTGATGCGGATAACTGCCTCGGTCTTTTCGAACCACTTGACCAGGCCTATGGATCCCTCAGTGCCGTTGAAATTAATCGGCTTACAGTCCAGGAAAGCTTTGAAAGTGCAGCCGCGTGTTCCTGAGGCTGTTCCTGCAATAGTAACGTAGTGTGTTATTATGGGACAGGAGTTTTCGAAATACTCTCCCATCACTTCTTCATTTATTCTTAAACCTCTTACCATTAGGGGAGGTTTCTCGTCGTTCGCTCCCTGTCCTGTCATGCGAGTGTTCGGAGCGGGTGGCTTCACGTTCTGCGAAGGCGCGGGCTATGCGCTCCGAGATCAGTGTCTCGAGTTCAGCGGGTGTAGTGGGCAGCCCGTCTGCACCGCTGTTGCTTCTGGTAGCTGGTGCCATTTTCTTCAATAATAATTATCAAAGGTTAATTTGGCAAACATTTATACAACATATAAATAACAAACCAGAATCTGAACACAATTAACCAATCACCATGTCATCACACAACATACCAACACATCATACAGAATAAATAGTAATCAACACAACATCACCACGCAACCACACGAATCACAATATATGGAGTAAGCAATATTAATCGTAGACAACAACATATTTCACCATCATAATAATAAGATTTTTCATTAATTTCAATAGTACCAGTACAATGCTTGTTCATAATAACCAAAATGGGGAATACATCCCTCATACAATACATTGTTTTTGAAATAAATAAAACATCATATCATATGCCGTCGTACCCGTACGGCTAGGCAAAATGCAAACGAGTGTCATAACCCGTGCTATACTACCATACTGCTGCTACTATGTCCATGAGCTGGTGATTCTTCCGTGCGTCCCTGATGTATCCCTACTGTGGCGGTGGCGGAGGGAACTGATACTGTGGTGCATGCACACTGATAGTCATGCTAATCTCCGTGATGCGCTCATACAAGAACTGTCGATGTGCCAAATGCGCATCCCCAGTAATCCCACATTGCGCATCCATGCGCAACAACTCCTCCGCGTAATACGCTAAGGCATCACGGGCATCGATCATCCGCGTCCACATCAATCGTGTCTGCTGCTCTACCTGGTTCACGGTGCGCTGCACCGTGTTGGCGAGGGTCTGAAAGTCTCGCTCCAGTGTGATGGCAGAGGTCCATGCTGGTCCAGATAGGGGTGTCATCCTAGGTGGCTGGGATGGTCCGGGTATATCTGGGTGTGTGGATGGGAATGGCCCGAAGGGGGCGGGTATCGGTATGTGTGGCAGTAGTGGGGTGAAACCTGGTGGTGTAGATGCCGTTTTGCGACTAATGATTAGATGTTAACATGTGTTAAGGGGCGAAGGAAGAGCAAAGGGGCGAAGGTGACTTGTAAATGGGCGAAGGTAGATAGAGGAGGACGAATCTGGAACCAAGACTGAAGGAAGAACACATTCGACCAGTGTTACTGGGCGAATGTGGAACAATGCTACATTCGACCAGTCTATCTGGGCGAACGTGCAGACATTATAAATAGAATTTGGGTTTTTGTAATGTATAACGAGTCATTTAGAGTGTGTGTTTTCAGTGTGTGTTCCTGAGAGGATTGAGAGTGTTAGATTGTGTTCTAGATTAACTGTAATCAATCTGTAAGCAATTATTTGAACAAGTTAATCTATGAAAAGCTTTTAAAATGACTTTGATTGTGTTTTGATTGAGTTTATATCAGTTTGTTCTAAGCTAGGGTTTCCGCACCTGGTTTAGCACCTTGTATGATCATATAATCCTGTTTTGTTGTCAAATTCTCCCTCTACAAAGTGGTATCAGAGCATAGAGGATCATACAACAACAAATTGATAAACTCAGAGCTGATTTGGACATAATTTTCATCAATTCACATCTGTTTTCATATAAAAATGGTTTTTGAGTGTTTTTGAAAGAATTAGAGGTGATTTTGTGGTTAAAATTCAAAATTCCAAGTATTAAAGTTGTTCCAAATCATCTCCGAAGCAAAACCTGATCAAGATCAATCAAATCCACAAACTTTTGAAAATCAGAGATCAAAATAACCGTTTTTCAAAGTGTAACCGTTTTTCAAAAGCTAGATATGGGCGAACCTGGATTGAGTGGGCGAACGTGTGAGTTTTAGGTCGAAGGTGAGTGATTTTCTGGGCGAACCAAGGTGTTTTAGGGCGAACCTAGCATTTTTCGTTTGAATATTTTACATTCGGGTCACAATTTTTTACCCTCGGGAGATCGGGCGGACGAACGTAGAACTTAAACGGTCGAACCTAGGTAATTTCGGACGAAAGTAGAAGAGTGTTTGTGAGTTTTTACATTCTGGTGAAATTTCACCTTCGGGACTGAACTGTTTGGACGAACCTGAACCAAAAGGGACGAACCTGAACTTCTTTTGGGCGAATCTAGGATAGTTTTGGAAAATTTTTCTAAGTGTTGAATTTCTCGAAGTTCGTGATTATGTGGCGTTATCAGACTACTCCTACACCAGCAACTACACAACCACAACAGCAGGTGATGGACCCATGGACAGTGGCAGCACAGAAGACGAGCACACAGTCTTCGCAGCCGGTTAACTACATGACTCAGAGTGCACCTACAGTACCACAGTCTGACTACTGGGGAGTAGCAGCAGCGGTGGTAAACACTCAAACTACTAATGCTATTTCCACACTGATTAATGATTTGTCTTCAGGTAGCGGGACTCGGCCACCGAAGCTTATGGAGATTCAAGAATACAATCAGTGGCAGAAAAAGTTCAAGATACACTTGGAAGGCATGGGAGTGGAAGGTGCTGAAGCATGGAACATGATAGCTAAAGGTTACACACCACCAGTTCTGGAGAACACAGGTGAACCAGTGCCATTGGAGAGCATGGCTGAGGATGAGAAAAAGAAGTTTGCTGTGGAAAAGAAGGCATTTTCCCAACTGACACAGGCAATTACAAATGATCTTTTGCATCAGTTTGGGACGTGCACAACTTCTAAGGCACTGTGGGATATGCTTAAAAGGAAGCATGATGGAAATGAGAAGACTCGAAATTTGAGGATGGAAGAACTTGTTAAGGAGTTTGAGAATTTTTCTTATGTTGGAAATGAAACTTTGAAAGAACTAACTCCTAGATATAATCATTTGATATCTGAATTGTCTAGCTATGGTGTACAGATTCCTATGGCAAAACAGGTGGACAAGTTTGCTGAAGCATTACCACCAAACTGGGATCAGCATGTGGATGTTCTGAAGGAGAAGGATGCTTTTCAATACTGGTCTCTTCAGGAGTTCATTGAGAAGCTGGAAAACAAGGAATTGGAAGAGAAGAGGAAGGCTAGGAGAGCACAGATTCCTCAGAATCCAAACTTATACTTTGGAGGATCTTTAGTTCCAGCAAGTACAAGTTCAGGAGGGCTAGTTACACCACATGTTGCTTGTATATCCAATGCTGTAGAATCACCCATCATTAACTACCATCAACAAACTTCATCTTTATCACAACCACAACCACAAGTTCCATATCAATATTCATACATACCACCATTCTCCCCAAAGCAACAAGCAGCTTTTTACACTGCAGGTCAATCTCAACCACAACCATTGAACCAACCTAACCAACAAACTGTGGTTTTGGAGACATCCAATCTTGGAAATGTGACAGTTGAAGTTGCTCAGCAACACATTGCATTAGTCTCTGCAATGGTTTCTTCATACAATGGATTAGTTGCTAGTCAAATTGGTAATAACAACTTGACCAATGAAGACTACGCACAAATTGACAAGGAGGAGATGGAACTCATTGATATTCAATGGGCATTTGCGAGCATAATGCGAAGAGCAACTGAGTTTATTGAGAAGACAGGTAGAACAGATTTGGGAACTTCTCCTAACACAACCTACGGGTTCAATAAGGAGAAAGTTACTTGTTTTAACTGTGGAGGTAAAGGTCACTTTAAACGTGAATGCACTCAGCCACCAAAACAAGGCAACAGAAATCCATTCAATGCTACCTATCAGAACCGTCAACAACAAAACCAAAACCAAGTTTCTTACCAAAACAACCATCAAAACAACTTTAATAACAACCAAAATAAACAACCAAACACACCGAACCAGACACAAAACCAAACACCAAACAATACTAACCGAACAGTCATACCAATCACTACACCAACTGAACAAACGAATACCAATCAAGCATTGGTTACTCAACAAGATGAGAGGTTTGACTGGTCGAGCATTCAGATAGGTGTTGAGGAAATCACCACTGGGGGAAATGTGGCTTGTGTTGCATATCAAGTTGATGTTGAAGATTCTGTAAGGATGGAGGAGAAGGTAGGAACTGAAGTTGATAGTGATGAGTCTGAGGCTGAAATGGATGAGGAATTCGAACCTGTTAAGGTTAATGCTGAGGTTGATGTTGATGTGCATACTGAAGAAACAAATTCTGGAGTTGTGATTGATACTGTTTCTGACATTCCTGAGGAGTGTGAATCGGTTTATTCTGATTCAGACAGTGATTCGGATACGGAAGCAAGTGTTAATTCTCTTGATGAAGATATTGATCAGTTGCTTGCAGAAGCAGATTTTCTGATGACTAGGAAGTCGTGCATTGCAGATGATGCTTTCACAAAGATTGATTATTCCAGATTCTTTGCAGGAAAGGAAGCTCATTTTGCATTAATGGCCATGACTGATCCACCAAAACCTGTAAGTTCTGCATGTAGTACTGATAATACTAGTGAAAAATATTGTGGTACATGTGATAGATTGACTGAGGAGGTTAAACAACTCCGTGTTCAACGTGATAGTGCTATCATGAACAGTCAATCTACTCGCAAAGAGTTGAATGCTTTTAACAAAGTATTAGATGGCTACAAAAAGGACATTTCTGACTTGAAAAACACTTTGTCTTTAAAACAATTGGCAATTAACAACTATATCAATGAAATTGAAAATACCAAGTTGGAAATGGCCGCCATCAAATGCTTTGCTGAGAAAGTAAACAAAAAGTTAGAAAGTTACAAGAATGTTGCTTATGTGGTAGACCACATCATTGATGACAAAACAACCAATTATCGGGCTGTACCATCTCCGGTTCTCTTTGAAAACCATAATTGTCACCAAGTGACACCGGAGAGTTCGGTAAAATCTGATTCAGCATCGGAAAATGAATCTAACACTTCAAGTGTTGGGGATCCAAATTCCGATGTTAGACCGATTTTGGGAATCAATGATGAGGGTGTTACTGCTGAAAGTGTTGACTCAGATTCAGAGAGTGATGATACTGTTTGTAACCAAACTGTTAATGTATGTGAAATTCCTAAAGAAAATCACATCATTACAAATGAACCAGTTTCATCATCTCAAATTGTTCCGATGAGAAGTGTTCATCATGTGAATAAGTCTGAGAAGAATGTTGTGAAGAAAGATCTTAATGTGATTAAGAAAGATCTTGAGAAGAATGAGAAAAACGAACAATGTGACAAACCTATCAAGGTGTTTTATCGGATGGAAGGATCCGATAAGATCATCTCTGACGAGGACTTTCCAATTAAAAATGCCAACTATGCTAAAATTGAAAAGATTTGGCAAGAAAGTACTATTTGGTTCCCAAAACATGAGAGAACAAATGAAATTCCACCAGCTTTGTTGAAAAAGTTGTATTTGGATGTTCCTCAAGAACCAAAGGTCCATGTCACAGAGTTTGTTAAACCCAAAAACAGAGCTAATGGTTTCAATGAGCCTACTTACTCAAAAGGGCCACTCCCTGAGAGTTTAAGGAAGCAACAATACAATGATCAATATCCTGTTAGATCATTTGCTCAACCAAATGCTCCAAATGTTTTTGAAGAGTACCGTGCGTGTTTTAAGTGTGGGGAACGTGGGCATTTACTTGTTCAGTGCCCATATGTAAGGCACAAAAGGCACGAAGTTGAAGTGAGGAATTCTATGAGAAAGCCGATTGATCATTATGTGCCACCTCATAGGAGAGTTGTTCCTCAACAACAACAACCGTTTTATTATCAAAACAATTTTCAAATGAGGAACACTCGTCCAATGCACTATGATAGAAGAAATCGGATCGCTATGGAACACTCGTGGAGAAAGCCTGTGGTGAACTCAACAGTTGAGAGGCAAAAGGTTCCACCAAAACCGATTGTCAAATCAAATGTTGGACCTAAGTCTGTTAAATCAGATAAGGTTATCAAGAAAGTTACTTTTGCTAACAATGTTCAGAAACCGACTGAGAACCCAAAGTCTCAGATTCGTATTCTGAAAAGGACTGAACAATCTTGGACACTCAATGGTACTCCAGGAGCCTCAACTTCAAAAGTCAATGAGAAAACGGAAACTATTTTGAGCAATCAGAAAAAGATTGATCAAAAAGTTGTTAAAAATGTTTGTGAAAATGTTATTGTGAAACCTGATGTTGAAAGACCCAAGACTCAGGCTTGGGTCCCCCGAAAGAACTAACTGATTTACATTTTGTGTGCAGGGAGCTTCAGCTGGCCCTATTAGCAGTCTTTGGATTGTTGATAGTGGAGCTTCAGGCCACATGACAGGGGATCTTGCGTTGTTGTTCGACGTAAAGAACATCAATGGAGGTTACGTAGCGTTTGCAGGAAACAAAGGTGGATATATCACAATGGAAGGAAGTGTGAGCAATGGGATAGTGAGTTTCGAGCGGATTTCGTATGTGAAGCAGATAGACTACAATCTGTTGAGTGTCAGTCAAATATGTGACAAGAAATTTACTGTGCATTTTGATGACAAATCCTGCTATATTCTGAAACCGGGCTTTACAATTCCTAAAGAGTGGATAATGTTGAAGGCACCTCGCGTCAACAATCTATACATTCTTGATATGTCCAAGGCGATGACATCACAGGGGCAAATAACATGCTTTTTGTCCAAGGCGACTGAGAAAGAATCGATAATGTGGCACCGAAGAATGGGACACATTCATCTGAAGAAAATGAATCAACTTGTGAGAAATGGACTTGTCGATGGAGTAAACGTGAAACATTTCCATCTGAATGACAAGTGTGTGAGTTGTAAAAAGGGGAAGCAACACAAACAGTCCCACAAAGTGAAAAAGGTTAACTCTGTTGAGATGCCACTAGAGCGATTGCACATGGATCTTTTCGGACCGGTCAAGCGCCATAGTCATCTTGGAGAGCTTTATTGTTTAGTCGTCACTGACGATTACTCAAGATTTTCATGGGTGATGTGTTTGCAGAATAAAAGCGACACTTTTATCAATCTAAAAGTTCTGTTCACTCGATTGGAGAATCTCTACAATGTGAAGATTAAGAGAATTCGGAGTGACAATGGGACGGAGTTCAAAAATGCCAAGATGGATGAACTTTGTGAAAACAAAGGAATACATCATGAATATTCGGCTCCGTACACCCCTCAACAGAACGGTGTTGCTGAACGAAAGAATAGGACTCTAATTGAAGCGGCTAGAACAATGCTTGCTGATTCAAATCTTCCAGTAATGTTCTGGAATGAGGCGATTTATGCAGCAAATTACACATTAAATCGGGTTCTAACAGTGAAGAAGTTTGGTAAAACATCTTATGAGCTGTTACACCGAAGAAAGCCGAACTTAGAATATCTAGAACCTTTTGGGGCGCCTTGCACCATGTTGAATCCAAGCGAAAAGTTTAGTCCTAAAGCCGAGGAGGGTTACTTTGTTGGATATGCAACCCCGCTCAAACGGGTATACAACAAGCGAACTCGTCGTGTGGAAGACTGGGCTAACGTGGAAGTTCAACGATATACTCAAAATATTCAAGGCACGGGTCCTGATTGGATGTTTGATTACAAAGATTTCTTTGAATCATTCAATCTAGATAGCTTGGTTGAAGAAGCTGTTATTCGATTACTTTACGAGTGTGAAAATGCAACAACTTCACCGTTGGTGCGTCCGATCACCGTGAACCCCCTACCAGCTTCTAATGATATCAATGCTCCTATCCAAGAAGAAGAGATTTTTCAAGAGGCTTCAACTTCATTAGACACTTCAGAATCTGAAGATGAACAATTTGAAGAAGCTATTCTTGATCAAGTTGAAGAACAGGAGGCACCGCCAGTGAACCCAACTCCAACTTCTGATGTGGCTTCATCATCAAATACGGGTCATGATCTGGATGCTGTAGAGAACTTGACTGTTCAGACGGGAGTGCAAGTACCTGTTTATCCGGAATCTCGGATTCATCGTATTCACCCGCTGGAGCAAGTTATTGGTGATCCTGGAAGTAGTGTTATGACCAGAGGGCAGCTTAAAAGCGTTAATACGCCAGAGAGTTTTGGTGCTTTAGCTTTATATGCCAAAATTCAACAATCTGGTAGTCAAAATGATTGGTCGTTTGCGTGTTATGTGTCGCAGGTAGAGCCAAGGACATACAAGGACGCTTTGAAGGATGATGCCTGGGTGGAAGCTATGCAGGAGGAGTTATTACAATTCCAGAAATTGGGAGTTTGGACGCTCACGGATTTGCCGCCGGATAGGAAGAAGATCGGCACCAAATGGGTGTTTAAGTGTAAGAAGGATGATCGTGGGGTAATAGTTCGTAACAAAGCCAGATTGGTCGTGCAGGGATTCCATCAAATCGAAGGGATTGATTATAATGAGATCTATGCACCGGTAGCTCGAATCGAAGCTATTCGGATGTTCCTTGCGTTTGCTTCTTATAAGAAATTCAAAGTTTACCAGATGGACGTGAAAAGCGCATTTCTGTACGGGAAAGTCAAGGAAGAGGTGTATGTAGGGCAGCCACCAGGCTTTGAGGACCCAATCCACCGGGATAAGGTCTATGTGTTGAACAAAGCTCTTTATGGCTTGCACCAGGCTCCGAGGCAGTGGTACGAGGAGCTAAGTACATACCTCATCACCAAAGGATTTAAGCGCGGCCTCGTCGATTGCACCCTCTTTACGAAAAAGACGGGAGATGACTTGCTTCTAGTGCAGATATATGTTGATGATATAATATTTGGTTCAACTAACGAGCTTTTATGCAGGGAGTTCGAATCTGTCATGCAGGAAAAGTTCGAAATGAGCGCAATGGGGGAGATGCAGTTTTTCCTAGGCTTGCAGGTGGATCAAAGACCCGACGGGATCTTCATTCACCAGACAAAATATGTCTCCGACATCTTGAGCCGGTTCCAGATGGAGGACTCAAAGCCGATGGATACCCCGATTCAACCCAATCACGGGATTGGAGTAGACGCTAAGGGGGAGCTGACGGATCCTTTTACATACAGAGCAATCATCGGATCTCTGATGTATTTGACGGCGTCTCGACCAGATATTATGTATGCAACGTGTCTCTGTGCCCGTTATCAATCGAAGCCGAAACAAAGTCATCTGACGGCGGTCAAGCGTATCCTTAGATATCTGAAGGGTTGTCCCTCAAAAGGACTTTGGTACCCTAATGATGATAATTTTGATTTCATATCTTTTAGTGATGCAGATTGGGGCGGCTGTGACAAAGATAGCAAATCTACTACAGCTGGTTGCCAGTTTTTCGGGAGCAGGTTAATCACCTGGCAATGCAAGAAACAGACTTCCGTAGCACAATCTACCTGTGAAGCCGAGTACATTGCAGCCTCGAGTTGCTGTTCGCAAGTACTCTGGATTCAACAACAAATGGTGGATTACGGTTTGCAGTTTCTAAAAACTCCTATTTACTGTGACAACGAAGCCGCAATTGCATTAACTAAAAATTCGGAAAATCATTCTAAAGCGAAACACATCCGGATCAAATATCATTTTATCCGTGATTGTTACGCTAAGGAATTGATCGATATGATCAAAATACATACTGACTACCAACGTGCAGATCTGTTTACTAAAGCTTTTGACCGTTCACGCTTTGAATATCTTTTAAAAGTAAACAATATAAAGGAAAAACAGGACTAATCGGCACCTCGGTTTATCGCTTTTTAGTTTTTAATTTTTATATTTTACTAATTGGGAATTTCTCTTTGCTAATTGGGAATTTCTCTTTACTATCGTAATCCTCAAAGAAGTTGATGCTTTCGAGGGGTTTGTTTAAACCTCAAAGAAGTTGATGCTTTCGAGTGGATTGTTTCTTTTAATTTTTGTTTTTATTTTTCAGAAAAATCAAAAATACCAAAAATATGTTTTTTATTTTAGGGGGAGCCATTTTTCAGAAAAACCAAAAACAATATAAAATTCAAAAAGATCTAAAAATTAGAAAATCAAAAATGATTTCCTGGTAAAACAGAGGAAATGATAGTACATCAGTGGGAATCTGACACAGGCTAAAGAATTGTATAGTTTATGAGGCGTGTGTTGATTACGTGTGATATGCTGATAGGCTTCGTAGACTAAATATTGCGTGCATTAGTGATACAAACATAACGAACTACGCGTTCGTGGCTGAACACCTCATGGGCATATGGTCTTAGTACCGTAATTTCGTTTGATAGGATTGCCAAAATCTGAGGTTTCGGGTCGTTATGTTATGGTTATCCGGAATATTCTGATAAACTTTTGTCGTATTGATTTACGGACCTAGTGTTATCAGAATATTTGCTAAAAGAGCTTAAATGCCAAAACCGGAAGTTACCGAATTGAGGAACTTTATGTTTTAATTGATCATAGATCATTATTACATCGTATTGATCATCTGATGCAAATCAGTGATTAATATCAGCCTCAACCTAGTGTATACGCACATGTTACTCTGCTGCATTCATTTGCTGACCTGTACACCTCTGTGCTATATACTTTGTAACTTTTACGGATAACTCTGGCATAATCACGCGTTACGACGAAGCTTTGTGCAATTACTTGATACGGGAGTATGTCGTGTGTGTGGGCACCACATCGTGTTAGTCTAATACACTTAACTCGTATCATTTTAAAGCATTGCGTAATTGTCTGCATGTGAGCTTACGTGGATCACAATATCAGCAATTGCCGTATCACATACTGTTTCTAATGATAATATTAAACAAAAAGATCAACGCTGTGATCAGATTTCTCAGAAAACTGATATGATCCTCTGACCGGATTTCACAAAATGTTTACTGCTTTCATTTACATTGATGCATTTTATTTGTTGCAATTTACTTTTAATGTCAAAAAGATACAAAATCCAAAACGATTTTAGGTGTGTTTTGATAAAATTTCAGAAAACTCCAAAATTTTTGCATTTCTGCTTTATTTTTGATAACCGGGGATGCTTGATAGTCAATTTCTGAGATTTGACAACACCATCTGGGCTTTGTATCATTCTAAATGTGAAAATTTGTGTTTTGGAAGCTTAACGGATTGAAAATTGTTGAACGGGATTCGAATTTGTAATTTGGCAAAATTTTTCAAAATTCCATTTCAAAATTCCATTTTACATTCGCCCTTAATTTGGGACGAATGTGGGATTTTTGTTTACCTTTGGGTTGCTTCCAACGGGCGAATGTGGTTTTTAACCAAAATCCACTTTCGGGTAAAACAACTTTTACCTTCGTGCCTTTGATTAGGGGCGAAGGTGGAAATGTGATATATTCGGCCGTTTGGAACGGGCGAAGGTGAAGTCTTATATATATGCCAAACCAGGTTCGACCAGTCACTTCAAATTTTTCAAATTTTTTCTTCATAACAAGACCTTGTTGATTTTGATTCCTGTGCTTGTGCTTTTTATTCCTTAGTGTTTGCTGATCATTTTTATATAAAGATTACAGGTAATGGTTCAGGAATGAAGCCGGAATCGTTTGATTTATCACCGGACTTAGGGTTTTAGTGTTTATGATGATTGACTGATTGTTGATGCTTAATGTTGTTAACAACTCATTCCATATCAGTTTTAGGGGGAGAGTGTAACAAGAAATAGGATGTTAACAGTGTTTAAGGGTTGATTGATTGTTTAAATACATTTAAACCCTAATTCTTTATAAAAACTGATATAAAATGATGATTTAGGACAATTGATGATAGAAGATGCTTAATCGGTCATGTTAGGTCAGATTTGAATCAAAATTAAGGGTTAATAACACGTTTGAAAAATTTTCAAATTTTTGGTCAAGAACAGTTCTACATTCGGTCCATCGACCGGACGAAGGTGGAACTAAGTGGACGAAGGAAACATTAAAACGGGCGAATGAATCTTTTTAATCAAATCAATTTACATTCGACCAAAATCTTATACCTTCGGCCAAAATAACCTACATTCGACCAAGTCAATATGGGCGAATGTGGAATTTCAAAAGTCCAAAATTTTTCAAGTTTTGTCGATTTCGTGTTTTAACGTTTATTTTGATTTTACATTTCAGATGGCTGAAGAACAAGCGAATGTTGATATTCCAGTGGAGACTACAGTGACTGATCCAGTTCCAGAGACTGTGCAAGAAGAAGGATCATCAAGCGGTACAAAATGGCCGTTTGAGAAGACTCATAACTGTTGCGCGTATCTTGGAGATGTGGAGAAGAATGTGGAATTCACAGAGATTATTAAGTTTTTGAAGAGATGCAGAGTGGTTTATGCTTTGGCCACACCAACTATTATCTACAAGGATATAGTTGAGGACTTTTACAACAACGCCAAGTATGATTACTTTGATAATCAGACTATCATCAGAAGCAAAATTCAGGGAATGGAGATGTTTATTACTGAAGCTGATATCAGGGAAGCTCTCCAGATCCAGTTTGAAACAAGTGAGGATCCTAGAGAATTATCCTGGACTGGGCAGAAAGCCTGTTTCCTGAGGATGAAGTACAAAGGACCGATTACTGATGGGTCAATGTATAAAGGGAAGCTAGGAGTGCAGTTCAAGTATTTTGCTCACGTCATCATTATGGTATTTGGATGTGTTAGTGGAGGTTATGACGTGATGAGGAAGAGTTTGAGCTCGTTAATGGTTGCATTGACTCTCAATAAACCATTTAACGTTGCTGGGATGATCTTAGACCACATGTTGGAGATGTTGAAGGGATTGAAGAAGAAATACTTCATGCTTTATCCAAGATTTCTAATGATGATCTTTGATTACAAATATCCAAACTTGAAGAAGGATCCGACACAAATACTTGCTATGGATCACATGAATGTTAGAACCTTAGTGAGAATGAAAGCTTACAAAGGTGTGCCTGAAGATGAGAGACCACCTTACAGAAGGTTATTTGGAGCTTTGGCTAGAGAGGATTACATGGATCCTGGAAAGAATTTAGCAAGGCATCCTGATAGTGATAGTGATAATGATGATCCACTAGTTTATGCTGATGCAAGTACGAAGAGAAAAAGGCAGGTTGTCAATCCCGGAGCCAAAGGGAAGGGTAAGGGAAAGACAGATCAAGGGAGTTCAAAACAACAAGTAGTGAGGAAGAAGACTACTGCTAAGAAGGGTACAAGTTTGGTAGATGAGGAGTCTGTTGATTCAGAGGAGACAGAAACTGAAGAACAGTGGGATTCGGATGCTGAAAATGTCCGGACTACCAAACAAAAGGCCACTTTGGTTGGTGAGTCTGAATCACTGAACAGATCGATTGAGGAAGCTAAGAAGGGCAAGCAATCTGTTGGTGCTGAGGATGAAGGGTTGACTATTAATCTGGATGAGTTGAATGAGGGTGAAACTGTTGTAGTAAATTTGCCCAAGCCCAAACACAAAACCATGGCCAAAAAGACCAGTACAAAGCAGCTGAGAGAGAAAGAACTAAACTTATTGTTGAAAGGAAAGAGATTACCTGATGCTGGTACATCATCAAAACAATCATCACTAGCAGCTAAGAAGCAAAAGACTAAGGAGGCTACAACATTACCAGTGGATCAGTTCAATATTGCTCTGGATAATGTTCTTAACATGTTTACACAGCCTCAGAAAGGAAAAGAAGCTGAGATTGAGCCATCTATGTCAAAGTCCAAGTCTAAGAAAGTCACTGTGGATGATGATGTGATGAAGCAGGTGAATAAGAAAATGGACGACATGATGAAGATGCTAGTGGCTCAGCAAGCAGAAATTGCCAGATTCAAGCAAAATGAAGAGAAAATGCTTCAGATCGTTGTAGCTTCAAAGTCTAATCAAGATGAGATAGACGAGAAAGTGAAGAAGCTTGAAGCAAAGAATAAGAAGCTTGAAGGAAAGGTTCTGAGAAACAAGAACAGATATAAGGCAATTAAAGAAGACAACAAAGAGCTGAAGGCTGAAAACAAACGCCTTAGTGATCTGATAGATGACCTGTACAATATTGCACCCAAGCTGAAGGAGGGTGAGGAAGATACAGAGAAAGAGGCTGAACAAGTTGATTTTGAACCATCTGAATCTGATAAAGAGGAGGATGAGGATGATGAGAATGAAGAATCGGATAAAAATGATGATGATGATGATGCTGAAGGATCAGGAAGTCAAAAGGAGGATGATAGTAGTAGTGATGATGACAATGATGGAGGAGATGATTCTTCTAAGTTTACATTTGAGAAAAGACCACCTTCAAAGAAGAAGAAAGACACAGGTGAGTCAAGTTCAAAGAAGAGTAGTGAGAATGTTGATGATGAGACTGTGTTCTGGAATGAGAAGGTGAGGTCCTTGTCTGATGATGCAAAACAAGTATACAAGGATATGTTAGAGAAAAGAGAATGGACCATTGAGTTCACAGGTCGTTTTGCTGAAATATTCCAAACTGATGATATGCGTTATGAATTGGAATATAACGATCCTGATCTTGAAGAGGGGGAAGTACCTGCATCTGTGGCAAAGGAGATACTGGATGGACTTGCACAGAGAGTAGGGAAAACGTTTGAAGAATTCATTGTTGATGAGTCTATTCCACCTATTCCTGAAAAGGATATTGGAACTCACTCAGATGATAAAGAAACCCCTGAGTTTGAAGAAGTTGAGATAGAGGATATTACACATGAGGAATATCCACAGTACTTCAGACAAACTGATGAAGATGTGGTGTTTCCTGATTTTACTGAGAGGCATAATACGTCTGCTAAAAGAAAGGCAAGGAAGAGAAGTGCTGAGTTTGTAGAGAAAGTGCTTGGAGCTGATTTGCCAGAATCTTCAAATAAGTCTGATGAATTGAAAGAGTATTTGAAGAAATTAAGATTGATGGATGAAAACCGACCGAAGCCTGAAGCTCAAGGAAACTTCTATAGGTTCCATAATGCAAAGTTCAGAGGCAGAGCTCTCGGGTGGACATACTTAGGCAGGCTGAAGTGTTTAGCTGCTAAGTGGGAATCTGGAATCTTGTATTTTTACAGATTCATTGACTTGCTGACTCTACCGTACTGGGCGGTTAGAGATCTTTGCAGATTCCAAATGTCTGGTGCTTCAGTGAATAATTCACATGTCGGTTGGTGTGCAGACAAATTGGTTTGGGAGAGTAGAACTAAGTGGAACAGATTTAAACCACAATATCCCCGGAGGAAAGTTCACAGGGATATTGATCCCAGAACCAAGTTGAAAAGGGTTACCTTGATTTATAAGGCACCTGAAGTTATGAGGAAGATACCTTTAATGCCTATGCCTCAACACTTCAGTGCTGACTTCATTTTTTGGTATTATGATTGGAGGAAGGCAGAAGCGGTGATTGTGTTGAGAGATGGAAAGGACAAATACAAGCATGTTCATGTATTTGATCCAATGTGGCTGATCAATTGCACCTTTGAAGACATCATCATGCTCTTTTATAATCCGATTCATCATGAGCCAAACGATGCAGATCAAGCAAGGAAATACACACAAGTTGTGGGTGTTTGCTTTGCTTATGACATTAATGCTGGAAGTAATTTGGAGGGAAAGCTTGGCAAAAAGGTGAAAATGGCAAATGTGTCAAAGCCGGTTAAAAGGAAGTTAGAGCCTGAGATGACGAAAGAACAGAAGAGTATACTCAGAATCAAGCTGCTGAATAAAGCTATGGATGAAGATAGAAAACGATCTAATCAATAGTCGAGGGGGAGTTTGTAGATGCCGTTTTGCGACTAATGATTAGATGTTAACATGTGTTAAGGGGCGAAGGAAGAGCAAAGGGGCGAAGGTGACTTGTAAATGGGCGAAGGTAGATAGAGGAGGACGAATCTGGAACCAAGACTGAAGGAAGAACACATTCGACCAGTGTTACTGGGCGAATGTGGAACAATGCTACATTCGACCAGTCTATCTGGGCGAACGTGCAGACATTATAAATAGAATTTGGGTTTTTGTAATGTATAACGAGTCATTTAGAGTGTGTGTTTTCAGTGTGTGTTCCTGAGAGGATTGAGAGTGTTAGATTGTGTTCTAGATTAACTGTAATCAATCTGTAAGCAATTATTTGAACAAGTTAATCTATGAAAAGCTTTTAAAATGACTTTGATTGTGTTTTGATTGAGTTTATATCAGTTTGTTCTAAGCTAGGGTTTCCGCACCTGGTTTAGCACCTTGTATGATCATATAATCCTGTTTTGTTGTCAAATTCTCCCTCTACAGGTGGCCTGATGGAAAAGTGGGGTGGCATCATATACGGGTCCCCTGCACCCAGAGGGTACGGTGCAGGTGTCATGCTGGGAATGGTGGGGATGGGTAAAGTCATGGCTACTGGGGGTGGTGGCATAGGCTCGGCTAAAGGGGTCACGAGAGGCTCAGAGATAGTGGCCCACTCTGGGGTGGACACCACTACAGGGGGTGTGGGAGGGCTCGCAGTGGCGAATGCCTCCATGCCTGCCCTATGTAGCTCAGAGCTACGGGCGGGACTACCCTCAAGGATAAATGCTGCTGGGGCTGGCTCCTCCTGGGGTATGGGCTCGAGTGGTGCTGGTGGGGCTACGGGGTCGGCTGGGGCGTCATCTAGCATTGGAGCCACTGGCTCCTCCTGCTCAGCCGGAATCTCGGGCACCAACATGTGCTCCACCGAACCTACAGACTCGTCGTCGGAGTCATCGGATATCCACCCGTTCTGTCCACGGGCGACTGGCAGGAGTCTCATGCCTGCAGGTACGTGGATGTGGGGTAAGGGTGCTGGCTCGTGCTCCACGTGAGCCTGTCGGTCGAATGGAGACTCTGCCGCATCCGACTGGGCGGGAACTGGTCGCGACGGACCGGCACAGCCGTCAGGGAAGTCCCTGATGGCTCGAATGGGGTGTACGGCCAAAGGTGCGGCCGGTACAATGGGCAGTGGCGCGTCACTCACGGCCGGTGCCCAGTGGGGGTCCTCGCTGGGGTCTGTCTCATCTGTGCTATCGTCGCCTGCTCCGTTGGCGGCGACGCCCATCTCTACGTCCTCATCTCCCGAGGAGAGCACTACCAACTCTACTGGCTCTGGTGGTGGTGCTGGGATGATCTGCAAGCTACTGTCGTAGCTCGGCGCGATACTTCCTGCATTCGACATTCCTGGCAAAAGAACCGTACTAATATATATGAATTATTTAAATTAGACAGTTATGGCGTACTTCATAGTAACCTTCCTAACTTCTAATTTTCATGTTAAAGCATAACAATACCCATGGCTGGCTTGGTCGGAATCTCCTCATGCCCAATGCTTTCTTGAAAAATTACTTTAACGTCTTTCTATATTTTTCTTTTGAAAACTTTATCTTTAGAACCAAATCCGGTTATAGTCTAGTTTTTAAAGAAAATACTCTAGTTCGCTATAACCTTGGCTCTGATACCACGTTCTGTCACACCACGACAACGGCGGAAACACGTGGCGCGACGGTTCAAAAGCATAAAGTCAAGGTTATTGCTAAACATAAGTAATTTAAGAAAATGGGTCATTTATTAAGGCGTCATTACTTGTTTCCAAACATTACACAAAAGTAAATTGTTTTTAAAGTAACGTCAAGGTTTCTCAAATATATCCCAAGTCTTGGGAAATAAAGGTGAAACCCTGCAAAATGTATAACGCCGCATTGGGAGATTCTCCGACCCAGCTTGCCTGATCCTTCTTCATCTAGTTACCTGAAAGATATGTTTAAAAGTTTCGTCAATATAAATATATTGGTGAGTTCACAGGTTTTCAGTTTCTAAAACTTGTATACTTGGGAATACCATGTTATGACAATATATAGGAGTTGCAAATTCCTATAAATCTACTTGAGACTATAATCAAACCAAGACGTATATAAATAAAATGCCCCGCTCCAAGTCGTTACTCGGTTTCCCACGACTTAAGTTCAGAATATTTGCACCCCAGGAATAACCTAATGCACAATCGACACTATCGATTAGGGGTGGGCCTTGTCAGGCACCAATAGTACTATTCGAATATTCCTCCGGTTTCAATCTCCGAATAAATGATTATAGAGGCGAGGACTCAACCCCGAGTGGCGGTCACACCTCAAGTAATAAACCCGTCAAACATTTCCCTAACATATCTTTCCCCCGAAAACGTAAAAATAGTTTAAAATGGGGCCGTGAAACTCACCTGAAACTGCGTCTGGCTCAAAAGGGTGGATAGCAAGTGGGTGGTCTCGCACCTACAAACGTCCTAGACGTATAAGTCACTATTCCTATAGTGCATGTGCCTTGGCAAGTTGTACACCCAACTCCCGACCACAAGTTGTTCCTAATCCCGTTTAATTAAGCGCGTATCCTAGGTTTTGTTGGCGTTACATTACCCTTTGTGTTACAAGTCATATATTCCTCTTGTTAATATTTCCTTAACTTGTATTTTATTATCATCGACTCGTCGTTACTTAACATATAATTATTTTCCCATTTAAATAATTATACTTAAGATCGCATCGTTCGATATAATATATATTTCAACACTCGACCCGACTCACTTTGCCGCACATTTGTTTTCCCATTTAAACAAATATACTAAGATCTTGTCGTTCGATTGTATATTCTTAACGTCCCATTTCAACTTACCATACCGTATATTCATTTTCCCATTCAAATAAATATACTAGGATTTCGTTGGTACGGCATACACATATATATATATCTTTGTCTTCTCGTCGCGGCTTTCCTTCCCACATATCTACTTTCCCATTAAGTAGATATACTAGAACTTCGCCGAGACGAGCGTACATATATATATAAATGTGTAATTTTTCTCGTTAAGTATATACGTTTGTTTTAACGTCTTATTTGTTTGTGTCATGTGTTTCTCCCACGAATAATTCCTCCAACACTTAGGAAAGTATTTATTAGTTTTCACCCAATGTATATATATATATTTTACTTCTTAAAATATATATATTTTTCTTATCTTGCCGCAATGGCATTTTCTCATGAATTGTCCGTGTATGGTTCGTTAACGCGTTTTAGTTCGATATCTTAACTCGATTAGTTAATTTTTCCAGGTTTTTCCCAACATGTATTTTATAGAAATATTATCCATATTTCTTCCTATTTTCACATGTTACTTGGATGGTTTAAAATACTTATGTATTTTTAACCCAACTTGTTAACTTAGCTACAAAAATGTTTCCAACACTTTTATATTCCCATTTATATAAAAGTATTCATTTTTGTATAAGTCTTCCAAGTTTGTTTAATATTTTTATAAAATCTCCATTTTATAAAAATCCTTATGTTAAAACCCTTTATATTTTTATAACTTTCAAAGATACACTTTTACACAAAATACCCAAGTATTTCTACTAATATTTACGAAAATCACCCTTAGACTTTATTACTTACATTTTTGACACCACACTTTCCATACTTGTATTTTTGGACTAATAGTTTCTAAAATATTCATTTTAGTCCCCTAACTTTCAAAGTTACAACTTTAGTCCCTTAACTTCCAAAAGTTGCATTTTTCTACTCTAACTTTCAAAGTTAACATTTTTCACTCAAACTAGCAACCTTTGAAGATTCAACTTTTTATTGGTTAGTTATTTTTGTATCAAAACACTTATGTTAGTCTTGTATTCCATATGGAAGACTAATTATATGTGTGTTTTATGTATTTGTCCATTTTATCAAAATATCCTTCATCTAAGTAAGCTAACTTAGATTTTCCATTTTCTTCATTTATGAACTTCTAACATGTTTTACCACATATTATAACTTAGATGATCATAATAAGATGATTTAAAGTTACTTTTAACATATTCAAGTTCATTCCAAAATTTTAACCAAAACATCATCCTACTTAGTTTTAAATGTAAACTTTACATATTTTCAAGATTAATACATTATCATCACAAATCCATGGTTTATTTTCATATCTTTAATCTTCCATTTTACACATGAAAACCTATTAAAGATTATGTTCAAAACCATTTCTAAACCCTTCATGTACAACTTGCTACTAGGAACACATACATGAATAATAACAATCAAAAACAAGATTAAGAATGCTTACTACTAGCACAAGGCTAGGGAAGACAAACACCTTGGATTTGAGAGGGGTTTAGTGTGTTCTTCCAAGTGGTTTAGCTCCAAGCTCTTGAAACACACAATAGGGGTTTGGATGATGGATTGTTTTGAGTGATTTGGAGATGTAAAAACTTGAAAGGAATGTGTATGGGGGAAGTAAGAAGCCCACGGCTCAAAGAGAAAGAAGAAGGAAGGATTTTGCTTTGTTTCTCCAAGTATTACACATGTTTATATATTATTATCACATGTAATCTTTCCAAAGATTCAAGTAATCTTATAGAAGATTGAGTTGTGTACTTAGGATTTTTGGAAGGATATTATATGTGTGTGTGTGTGTTGTGCCGTGTGTATATGTATGTATGAGTAGGAGTTTTCTTGCAAGTCTTTGCTAAATAATTGTGATCCATCATAATCTTTCACTAGATCTTTACATGCATGTGTGTACTAGGGTATAATGAGATTGCATTTTTGTCTTGGATCACATGGCCATAGGGCCGAAATTTTCTTACAAAATGGGACAACTTGTGCATGCTTTTGTACTTGGTAGGTCTTACACCTTTTGTCTCATGTTAAGCATGCCTTTTACCTAAGTGTAGGTGATTATTATTAATCCATATGCATGGATATTTTGTGGCCATTAGGCCGGCCCCTTTGTGGGTATGGGTGGGGTCCACAACTTCAAATATTTACCCAATATTTGCTAAGTTAAATCCCTCGTCGTCCGGGTGTCGTTCGGGTATTTTTCGGGTTTTGATCCCGCGTTATTTGGACATTAAAAATACCTTTAATAACCCTTAAATATAGTCTAATTTAAGCGTTGATTGGTTATTTAGGCTTTTACCGGGTGAAATTATGAGTTATGCGCGTATCGGGTGCGGTACGCGCACTTTATTCGTTACCGGGAGATTTGTATGAGACGTTTCCACTTATGGTTTTGGGGTTCCAAAACTCATTATATTTTATGAAACTACCCTTTATTTTATATCCCGGGTGTCCGGGATCCTTTTCGTTTATTTAATTATTACCGGGTAATTGCCAACGTCCATACCGGATAGTCTACTCGCACATGATCCAATCATGTTTTACCATTAAACGTATGCACACCTATGCATTATTTGGAAATTGCTATCCCCTAAGGCCTTGCTAATTAAATCACACATAATAGCATTTAATTACGTTAATCATATATTAATTAATCAGTACGGAATTACCTTATTTTTGCCGGTTGTTACATCACTAATTATGTTCAAATCAGTAAATATGAATTCTATTTTCAACATGCGTTAGCATTGGAGTTATACATTGTTTTAGGTTAGATATTGATATTAGAGTTATACATTGTTTAAGGTTAGACGTTAACATTAGAGATACATTTTTAATTGTTTTAGGTTGGGTGCTACCCGAAGCTTTCCTGTATGTAACTGTAAAGCACATCATTTTATTTCTTATGTAAATTTAATATGTCATATTAAATTTCTCAACCCCGGGACGTTCCCGGGGTATAATCTAGTAAATGATATATGATAGTCTTTGTTTATATATTGAGTTAAAGTTATGTAATTCCTTAATTAATTTATATATATTTTTATTAATTTAAGATACTAATATTTTTAGTTACTAAAATATGAATTTTTCTACGTCTATAATCTATAATAACTTATAATAAAAGAATTGAACCTTGATGATGTGGCATTCAATGGAGGCCTCAACCCCTCCTTAAATGTGTCACATGGCAACATGTAGGATTTTTTAATTTTTGAGTTTTTTAATAAATCTATATATATTATAATTATTTCAGGAAAAGATAAGAATTTAAAAACAAAATTAAATTTTCTCTCTAATGTTTCCTCCCATAACTTTTAGACATTAATATCTTTTATATACGAGATTTTTTAAAGAAAAAAATTACACCAAATTAACGAGCGTTTTATTATCTTTCCAACGAGTACCATAGTGCTATATAAAAAACGGAGAAAAAAACAACTATTTTTGTGGGGTTTTGTTTTCAAATATATTTTACTCTACTAATAAATCACAAACGATAAACATAACTTCATAGGCAGAGATTCCTTTTTTTATATTTGAATATGATAACGTATGGCATAAATTTGTTTAAAATAAATATTATTATTATTATTATTATTATTATTATTATTATTATTATTATTATTCATTAATCAAGTATTGGCAAAGCATTAATTATGTTGTCATATTAGATATTTTATTATTTTATATTAGATATATCAACCCCGGGACACTCCCGGGATAAAAGCTAGTTTATTAAATAAATAAATAATTCAAAAACACATAAACGCAGCAAATTACATCAAGATAGCGGGCAGACGGGCAACAAGCTGCGCCGCCACCCCTTTCTGGATGGCAAACCCTAACCTACTAAAAACGAACCCATGTCCCCCCGGAGTCGAGACACTGCCATGAATAACCCGTTGAACTCTATTTAGGAAACGGATGGCTTCCGGTGCCAACGAGCCAAAGGTATCAAATGATGAGGGAAATCTGAATTTTAGAAAAAAATATATTATGACAAAAAACCATGACATACATATTTTGATAGTGTCGTGTTTTGTATTATGTGACACTAAATTAATGACACAAAAAAATTTATGTCATGAATGTAACCTATTTTATAAAAGATAACATTTGTTTTATGATAAATACTTTTGCGTATCATAAAATTGGTGTGTCATAGTTTGTGTGTTAAGAAATGTATATTTTCTAGTAGTGGCGCGACAGAAAGAGTACATGAGGTGATGGACAGTTTTATGGTATGTATCAAATAGAAGAGTTGAAAATACCAATGTACCCTTGTGGTACTGTTTCCTAACGTGTTTCTAATTAGTATATAGAGTAATTAGGAGCGGGAATACGGAGGAGGCAGCAAAGATGAATTTGGTGAAAATTTTGAGAGCATCAGGTGGGAAATAACTTAAAAAATGCATACCAATGTTTACTTAATTATATGTTTTCATTATCTACACATAACTAACATTTTAATATATGTGTGGTAGGGATGAGCATACAAGGCCGAATACCAATACCGTCCCGTCCCGATCCCGTACCGAACCGATACCGAACCGAGGGTGTTCGGTATCGGTATCGGTACCCACATTTAGAGGTTTTCGGTTTCGGTATTATCGGTATCGGTACAGGATCGGTATTGTATCAGCATTTTAAGGTGAAATACCGATACCATACCGGTACCGTACCGTACCGTATGTGTTCGGTATCGGTATCGGTATTGGGTTTTGAGAGTTTTCGGTATCGGTTTTTTCGGGATTGGTATCGGTTGGTACTGATACCGTCCCGAGCTCATCCCTAATGTGTAGACAATTATTTTGCCACGTCATATTTAAACAATAAAATAAAAATTGATTACTTACTTATGTATCGAATATATAAAAATATTGTATATTTTTATATGTGTAGCTATTTATTTTGCCATATCATTTCCAAAAAAAACTAAAATAAAAAAACTATTTACTTACTCATGTATCCAATATCCACATGTATTGTACAATTTTTTAATATGTGTAGCTATTTATTTTGCCACATCATTTTTTAAAAATAAAATTTAAAATTTATTTACTTAGCGTAGCTACATATTTATTTATATGTATTATGTGTTGGTAAAATAATCAATTACTCACACATATATCAGTTCTTTACACATATGTAGATAATTTACCTACACATAACGAAAAATTTCCACATGTGTAAGTAATGTATCATTTAACTGATTGCAAGTTTTTGTGGGAAATTTTCCCACCAACACCAAATGTAGGTAAAAACCATTACCAACACATATTAAGTGTTAGTCATTATGAAAAAAACATCATCAACCATTACCCACACATATAATAACATGTGTAGGTATTTACCCACACATTAACATGTGTAGGTAAATTATGTGTGGGTAAACATCCCAATTTCTTGTAGTCCTTGGAGGCGGGAGACGTAGGCGGTTTCTCCATATCTTCTCCTGGTAAATTTCCTGGTCGTATCTCTGTTGTTCGTGCTGGTGAGGAGAATGAGTATGGCGCGTCTTATTCTCCTTGTTGGTTCGAGGCAGAGACATTGACTATTTTTAATCTTGTAGATCCGTTGGATGATGTGATGGATGTGGATCCTTCGACTGCCGAAGATGTGTTCGTCCCGGATTGGGATCTGAAGAATGGGTCGAGGGTGGTTGATGCCTTGTCATCAAAGATGATGCTTTTTAACTTACACACCCCTGCTGACCATGCATATTATAGAAGGATGAAGGATAATGAGTTGGGCGATGCCTTGATGGTGAATCAGGCTCAGTCTAATTTCCTGGTTTCTGAAGTTTATCAGAGGTGGGTCGATTCGGAGCTCCAACGGAGTAAGTTGATGAAGCGAGCCAAAGATTGTGGGCATGGTAATGTGCTTGAGTCTCTGAAGAGCAGCCAGGAACAGCTTCGTTCTGTTCAAGCTTCCCTTGCCGTGGCTGGTGAAGACCGGGATAAATTTCAAGAAGAGGTTACCAACTTGAAAAAGAAGCTAGAGGTTGCTGAGCTGGCTCATGAAGCTTCTAAGAAAAGAATACGTTGCTTCAATTGAGGAGCTTGAGCAACTGATGACCAAAACCAAAGAAGCTACGGACTCCCTGGTGAAAGGTTTGTGCTTCGTTTTGATGTGCCTTCTTTGTGTTCTCAATTATTTTGATACTTAGTGATTTCTATGCTATCTTTTGTAGATAAAGACGAAGCTCTAAGTTGTCTTCATGACAAGGGGCAGATTCATGACAAGGGGCCGATTCCCTATGGGTGCACAAGTTGTCTTCGGGCTACACACCTTAGGATTATGTTCCACCTTTGTTAAGGTTATCATTCACAAGTCTTGGGGTTTAAGGGTAGATTTTGTTAAGTCGTTTAATAATCACTAAACCAAACTTATATTTAACTGGTCACTAAATATTTAAGTTGTCAACAGTATTTATGGACTAGTGTCATTAACAATCATCGAAGTTTACGAAGTGGCTTGGAGTTGTTTAAAGACATGAAAAGTAAATATTATATAAAATAATCAAAACAAGAATAATTTATCTAACTCTCAGTAGTACAAAGCCGTTTACCGTTTAGAGGATTTCCGGCAACAATTAATCATTCAGTACGAAAAATGATAGTTAAGTGTGGTTGAAGGGGTCCTAGTTGGAGTTCGCCTCTATTTTAATTTAGGAAGATAAATTAGAAAACTCAACGCTTAAACGAGTGGTTTTGCAGTGGTTTGGGAATATCCTAAAAAGTAGGATCTAAGCTTTTCAATAAGCCACATGACTTGTGTAGGTTAGGCTCGACGACACTTGTGAGTCATGAGATGACCGACTTACAGGCCAGCAGTCTGAAGACACCTTTATGAAGACTCGTGCACTTCCGCTACACGTGACCCATTTAGTTGCTAAAACGTCATCCATATTTATTTCTTTTCTCATCTCCTAACTCTGAATGGAGCGTTTAAGACTCGTTTTCTACATCAAAAATTAAAACTACTACTACTATTGATATAATAGTCTACTTATCAGACTAGCATGTTTTCTAAACCTACTACTTTATCTTTTAATTTGTTTTTAAAACCAAAACCTTTTCAAAAACTAATTTTCTTTTTAAACCCATGCTTTTTATTTTTCTTTTCAAAACCCAATTAATAAAAGTGATGGAACGTTGAGTATGGGAAAGTGTGTTCTCTGAAATATGATACTCGGTATTTACTTTAAATATCTACGCTACGCACGTTAGGTTCTCTGCATGTGTGCTAGTTTTAGTTTTTAAATAATTATCGTTTACTTATAAATTTAAACTTGGTAATGTTTTAGCAAAAACCATCTTTTTTTTCCCAAACCAATGTTTTTGTGTTTCCACATCCAAGTTTTTGGCACCGAAAAAATGATAACTATTAAATTACTAAAACTAGGAGGGTTTTCGAACAACAATTCAACTTTTAAAAGTAATAATCACAAACTCTATACTTTCAAAGTTGACATTTACACGTCCTATACTTTCTAAAAACATTATATAAAGCCATTTTCACCCCTTGAGTTCGAACTTTTTCAAAATTACCACCCTCCCGTCGTATGTTTATTATTTTGTTAAAAAAAAAACTGTTTTCTAACATGGTTATTTTTATCTTCGTGTCGGTATAATATACGCTTCAAAGTAATTTTTTTCGGAAACGAGTGGGGTCAAATGTAGTTTTTCATGGTATTTTTTATGTATGTTTTTAGTTGGTCTACGTTTTAACATTTAAATGTACGTGTTGGTATAAATTTACGTTTCAATATAAACAATATGAATTCACGTTTTAACATACTTTTTTTTAAACGATTCTGGACAAATATAATACGTTTTCAAATGTCTAAGTTTTTACGTAAAATGTGTTTGGAAATGAGTGAGTTTAAATATAATATGGTTTCATTCAAGTGTATAAATTCAAGTTATTGTCCGTTTTGACGCTACTAAACCTCGATGCAAAGGTAAGGGTGTGTAGTGTTAAGTGGGCCCTCACTAAACAGACCAAACCGGGTTCGATTCCGTTTCCGTCGCCGCTGCAATACGTTGCCATGGATCAGACAACCAAAAATAGTTGTGGCCCATTTATTTTAGGTTAATTTCCATCGAAAACAAGGAAAAACAATCTAGTTCTTGAACGACATACACCACTAAAAAAACAATCTGCTTCTTCTGTGGTGCATTTCATAGCCACCAGCCACTAAAACCTTCAAAATTGGACATAGTAATCCGAAACTAAATCCAGAATAATATCACACAACACGAAATAGGTTAATCTTTGTTGATTTCTGGGGGGGTTCCTAATCAATTTATGAATCAAATTGATATGTGCCAATCTTTCCTTCGATCTCCAAGCAACCCACGTTCATGCACCTTTAGTTTAATAATTTCTTTTTGTTTATTTTTCATGTTATTTTCTTAATTCATGTATGTTAGTTAGGAGAACTAATGGGATTGTGGGTTTAGTTGTTAGTTTCTATATATATTTGTAAGGCTATATAGCCCTTGGTATGTTGGTTTAGATTATGAATGAAATATGAAAAATTAGTCTCAAGTTCTCTCTATTTTCTAATCTGGTTTCTATCTATTTTCTTTGGCCAACTTTTCATTGTTGGAACCACAAAAGTGGTATCAGAGCGGTCTTGATCCCCTCTATGGACACTCATGAATGGAATGCTACAATGGCTCGAATCGAGTCAACGCTTTTTGAGATGATGGATCTTCTCAAAAACGAGTCACAAAGATGGGCAACCTCACCCATTTTTTCTACACCACCACCGCCAACCGTTTCTGCCATTGCACCTTCCTCCCAAAAAATTTTGTCAATCGTTTCCGCTGCACCACCACCAGTTGCTGCATCCCCACCCCCAACACCCGCTTCCGCAACTGCCCCACTATCATTTTCCATTCAAAACTCAGTCCCCAAACAAGCACCTTCACTAAAACCAACTCCGATGAAACCAACAGATGCATCAGATGTCACATTAACACCCACACTCATACCAATAACAAAAACTACTCCATCTCCCGAACATTTTGTACCTTCTCGACACCCTAATTCGAAATTACAGAATAAACCAAACACCATAACGGCTCAAGTCTTCAACCCTTTGACATGCCAAAAGCACAAATGGAACTCATTTGTGCATAACAAAACATTACGAGAAGGCATAGCCAAGGAACATGGATGGCACCCTCCATGGCATCGCCATCGAGACGGCTTCGAATGCCTCTTATCAGGTTTAGTGGCGGCCATCGTGGCTTTTTATCAAGCATTTTCAAATCGCATATCCTTGAGGACAAGGATTGTTAGAGCGTGAGGGAATTATGTGTGCCACATCTCTAGTCCATGCCGAACGTGGGGGTCATGCACTACAACAACATTTAATTAAGTTTTTAGTTTTCTAGTACTTAAGTTAGCGGTGGGTCATTTAGAATGTAGTGGGTTTAGTTTTACGTTTACAAGTAAGTCTATAAATGGGGTGCAAATGTTAAGTCTAACATATCCCTCTATATTTCTTCAAGTTTCCTCTCTATTTTCCTTGAGCTTGACCCACTCACGGGTTACCTATCCCGTTAAACGTTGGAACCACAATAGTTGTTGTGGTTCCAACAATGAAATGTTGGCCAAAGAAAATAGATAGAAACCAGATTAGAAAATAGAGAGAATTTGAGACTAATTTTTCATATTTCATTCATAATCTAAACCAACATACCAATGGCTATTGTATAGCCTTACAAATATATATGGAAACTAACCACTAAACCCATTATCCCATTAGTTCCCCTAACTAACATACATTAATTAAGAAAATAACATGAAAAATAAACAACAGGAAATTGCTAAACTAAAGGTGCATGAACGTGGGTTGCTTGGAGATCGAAGGAAAGATTGGCACATATCATTCCCTTCCGCTCGAACAATCCTTGTCCTCAAGGATGTAATCGGAGAACGCTCGGTAATAGGCCACGGTGGCATCCGTTCAATTCTTCCTCAAATTCCGAGAGTATTTTAGTAACGTTCCACGGTGGTTGCCACTCGGTCACCTTGTTGGCATCCAACAAAGACTTGGTGAAGCACCATGGTTCCTTGGTTTTAGCCTCTGATGTTGTAGGGTACTCAATTGGGTCAAGCCCAATAGCCCAAGAAACCAAAATCATTAAAATGTAAGAGTGGGTCAAGCCCAAGCCCAACAAGGAGGCCCATTAGGGTTTTACCCATCCCCACTCTATAAATAGAGGGGCAAACCATGCCATTGAACTTAGATTGGTCTGAGTACAAGACCTCTCTCACTCTCTCTCTCTCTCTCTAAAACTCTCTCTAGAGTTATTCTTTTTAATAAGACTTTCAGCAGCAACAGGCTGAAGCTTTGAAGCCTTCGAGCTGCTGATATGCATTCTTAACAATCTACAACCATGCTGATTCCACATCCAAGCCGGCTCCAACAGCCACTATATGTGGAATCACACTCTTTTACTCGCAAGTCTCAGCCTTCCTCAGGCTTACGTGGTTCGTCCCTAGTTGTAACTTGGGATCAAGAGTTTCTTTCTTCAACATCATACTCTTATTCTTTATCTTTCCTTAAGTTAATCAATAATAACAACATTCTGACTTTGGGTTGATCCCAAATCAGAATCATAACAACTAAAATATCAAAACTCTTGAACCTCCCATCTACGTTTACAACGTAGAGGGACACCACGACTTGCGTTTGGTGAACAGAAACCCTTTAACCCTTTCTGACTAGTTCTTTCATGCTGCTGGTCTAACCCTTTAAGCAGCAGACGAGGTCAGAAGCCTGACGACCTTGGAACGTTCAGACCCTCTCCGGACCTATATTTGTTGTAGCAACAAGTTGGCGCCCACCGTGGGGCCGTGCTACTTAGGACATAAATTCTTTGTAGTTCGGCTCCGTCGATCTATTTTCTATGTTCTTTCCACGTTTGGAGAAAACGTTCCCTTGGATGTCACTTCTACACCTCCTAGACGTTCGCATTTCTTCATGCTCAAGATGGATCTCTTTTCACAACTTCGGTTAACAAGTTTAAACTCTTACACCCTTCACACCGTAGTTTGTTTGAAACATGATCTTTAAGTCTTTGAAAAAATAGCTCGAATAAGAAGACCTTAAAAAAAAAATAGAGAAACACTCTTACAAAAATATGGTCTTCTTGAAGCTTACACATAATATTTGATGACGTAAGTTTATTCCACACTTACTTTTGTAAGAAACTTTAGAAAAAGCAAAGATTCTTTTATTATAGTATTGTTATAATACTTATATATATAAAAGAATTCATTATCTTAAATAGAAAATGTGGTTTTTCATGAGGCAAGTATTCTTGAAGGTACAAATACTAAAGCATTAAAGTACAAACATCTTTATCTTTATGTTGGTAAAAATGTCAAGATCATGAAAGAAAAGTAAAGGTAAGAATACTTATAAGATGTAAGTAGTCAAATCGTACTTACTAAGTAACAACTCGTATGTCACCATATATCTTAAAAATGTGACTATATTTTGTTTTTTTTATGACCCATAAAATATATGTCCATTGTCAATATATATGGTACAAATTCTAGTGCATGCAGTACACTTACAAGATGCTCTAAATAAAAAATAAAAAAAAAACTTTTATATGACAAAACACATGGGTATATATTGTTATTTGTGCATGACTTACATATCTTTATACAAAGTAAATTTGACTTTTGTAACCCATGTGCACAAAAAGAAAAATACATGCTTTTATCCAGCGGATAAACGTCTGAACCCTTTAAACTTACTGTGCACAGAGCATCTTGCTTTTACCCAGCGGACAAACGTCTGAACCCTTTAAACGTACTGTGCACAGGGCATCTTGCTTTTACCCAGCGGATAAACGTCTGAACCCTTTAACCTTACTGTGCACAGAGCATCTTTCAGCTTTTCAGGCTAGGCTTATAGGTCTACTGTACACGGAAGCCTTTAAGCTTTTAAGCTATTACTCACTGCAACTTTATACATTACTGTTCACAACAGCTTTATAGCTTATTGTACCTACTGCAACCTTTTAAGCTTTAAAGCTACTCTTCAGCCTAGGTGCATAGGATACTGTGTACTACAAGCCTTTAACCTTTTCAGCTTTTAAGATATTAGTCACTACATCTACATAACATTTTTAGGTTGCTAACCACTACAACTCTTCAACTTACTGAGTTTTACGGCCTTTTAGGCTATGCTCATCAGAATTTCACAAGATTTTTAGGCTGCTACTTATCAAAGCCTTCAAACCTGGCTGGCTACTGCTCGTCGAAGCCTTCAAGCCTTTTAGGCTTCACTCATCAAAAATTTCACAGAACTTGGAGGCTACTGCTCATCAAAGCCTTCAAGCCTGTCTTGCTACTGCTCATCGAAGCCTTCAAGCCTTTTAGGCTTCACTCATCAAAAATTTCACAGAACCTTTAGGCCACTGACCATCAAAGCCTTCAAGCCTTTTAGGCTACTACTCACCAAAGCCTTTAAGTCTTTCAGGCTACTGACGATCGAAGCCTTAAATCCTTTCAGGTTATTGCTCATCGAAGCCTTCAAGCCTTTCAGGCTACGGTTCTCTAAAGTCTTCCAACCTTTCAGACTATTGCTCACACAAGCTTTAAAGTCATTTCGGCTACTATCCATAGAAGCTTTAAAGCTTTCCAAGCTACTATTCCCTAAAAGCTTGATAACCTTTTAGGCTATTCACATTGAAGCTCTAAAGCCATTTGAGCTATTACCCACTAAGGGTTCACATAAGGCTTTTGAGAAATTTTGTAAATTAAAACTTTTGATCCAATTAAGCCACTCATAATCAAAAGTATTAAAGACTTTCATGCTCCCAACAATAAATACTTCACAGCCTTTTAGGCTAGTATTCGGCGAAACGTTAAAATTCTTTAAGGCTACTTCTCATGGAAGCCTTACATTAGAACAAGGTTGTTGTTCACTTCAGCCTTGCAACCTTTTAAGCCTCCGAGTTCACAATATTTTGGGCTACAAATCATTGAAGCTTCAAAGCCTCTTGGGTTACTATTTAATGAAACGTTCACGGCCTTTTAAGCTATGGTTCATTAAAACTTTAAAAGTCTTTCAGGTTTCTAATGCCTTACAGCCTTTTCGTCTATTCCAGCGGAAGCTCCAATGACGTTAGGCTACTATTCAACAAAGCTTCACAGCCTTTTGGCCAAGTATCCAATGAAGCGTTTAACCTTTTTAGGCCAATTTTCATGGAAGTTTTATATCAGTTCTGGCCACTAATCCTCGAAACTCTACATCCTTAAAAGGTTGCTGCTCATCAAAGCTTTACAGCCTTTTAGGCTTCTACTCATAAACGCTTTACAGCCTTTTAGGCTACGAGATTCATTAAAGACTTATAGCCTTCCAGACCACTGTGCGTTGAAGCGTCACAACTATTTAGCTTCACAACGTTCAAATTGATTATTCATGAAGCTTTGATCAGCTTCAACTTCTAACAGCTTCAAAAGCTACACATGAACCATTTATACTAACGACCAAGTCAAAACAACGTTCCTTACCAATAGCCACAAATACAATTATGATGCAAACATTGTAACGTTTTTTAAGGCTAACATAAGGAAACGTCAAAATAAACATATGGTTCAAAACATCAACCTATGGATCTTTAAATCGCCAACGTTGCAAGCCTTCAAACAAGCTTTTATTCTATGAACGACCTCATAGATCCGAAACAAAAGCAACTTCAATCAAGGAGTCATACACATCTTGCAAGCAAAAGAATCAAATAAAACGCGCCTCTAGCCATGAACACCTTTTACCAAGGGCTGATATGAATAAGTTGACATGCTTAAAAAAAGCAAGTAATCCCTGAAGCAAATAAGCATATCAGCTCAGAGGGTTAAAGGATAACAGGGCAAAAGGCTTCCCCTAACAGCAACCTATATAGCAACAAACCTTCAAAGGAGGAACAAAGAGGTTAGATGTACAACAACACTTTGATATCAATCAGAATCACTCATCACCATGTCATGACTACTTCTGACTGGGGGGCTGGTGGCCCGTGTGGACAAATCCACATTTAAAAGAAGTTGATAAGCAAAGAAGCAAAATAGTTACACATGTCAACTTATTTACTCAAATGCTGAGATGCCTTCAAGCATCTTACCATCGCAAAGAAACACGATAACTCAAAACAACGGCCTAGCTACTTTCTTTCGCGGAAGTTTAGAAGCTTAAAGGCTTACTATATTGGGTCAACATTATTCAAGGAAAAGCGAACCCCTTATCAAGACTAACCTTGTGTTCGAACAAACTAACGTCTCAATGGGACACGAATGCCACCTAAAGCATATGCTTTTCTCCCTTTGAAAATATAAACAACTCAAGGAAGGAAAAGTCTCTCCATGCCAACAAGGTCACTTCAAAGTAATGAAAGAAAAAATCGTTGCGTACACAAATCAACACCTCCCATACATCCTCCCTTAACACCACCTTAGCTAAACGTGTGAACAAAGTTAGAATCGTTCATCCAAGAGGTTATAAACCTCAAAGGTCCTTACAAACTCTAACCATGTAAACACAAGCGGGTTTAAGCTTTGTAGGTCCTCACAAACTGTAACCTCAGAAGCTTAGAAGGTTTAAACCTCACAGGTCTCCATAAGCCATGACCTTCAATGCTTAGAAGGTTTAAGCCTCGCAGGTCTCCATAAGCCATGACCTTCAATGCTTAGAAGGTTTAAGCCTCACAGGTCTCCATAAGCCATGACCTTCAATGCTTAGAAGGTTTAAGCCTCGCAGGTCTCCATAAACCATGACCTCCAATGCTTAGAAGGTTTAAACCTCACAGTTCTTCATAAGCCATAACCATCAATGCTTAGAAGGATATGGACTTCAAAGGTTGTCAACCCAGAAGCCTGGAAGATTATAAGCTTCATAACGTACCCCCTCTTTTGACTACAAAAGCTCAACGACAAGTCAAACTCGTTACCAACAAAAGTTTTATACCTCAAGGATGACAAAGGTCAAAATACATCACATGTTCATGATAACATTGGTAGACTTGACATGATTCTTACATAAACTCCTTCGAACACGTCGTTAAAAGCTTCAAATACTTAGAAGTTTCAAAAATAGCTCAGAAGCTTCAAAATAAACAAAACAAGCTTCAAAGCTTAAAAGCTTCAAAGCTTAAACGCTTCAACTACGCAAGCTTAAAAGCTTATAAGCTTCAAATACAACAACTGAAGCTTACAAGCTTGAAAGCTATACAATAAGCATAGGAGGACAAGGAAGCTATACATGTGATGAGTTATGCTCTAAAGCTAAAACGGATACAAGCATAAATACAACAACTTAACAATCCTTGAACAAAAACCATGGCTAGAACAAGGCATATGAAGAAGCTATCAAACTAGCTATAAGCGAAAGCGTCTTTGTAACAAACAAGTTCTATTCTAAGAACTCCCAACTAGGTGAACCGCCTATGATAATACTTGTCTTCTACTAAGGCTTTATCATGAGCAAAACATACAACAATAAAAATTATCCAAAGCAACTTGCTCAATCGCCGAAGCTCTTGCTAAAACATCAATGCTTCTCACTCACGCTAAGTGCAAACGCCTGCCTAAAAAATCTCTACCGAAAGAATGCTACCTAAGCTAAACATGAATACGAATTCTGAAGCTTCTAAGCCTTCAACCATCTTTGGAGATTTAGCAACTACAAAGACTACAAAGTCAAGACAAGCTAACCTAAACCAACCTTAGAAGCATGTCAACACTTAAGCAACTCACGGAATCGTGCAAAATGCAAAACAAGATGGGGATACATAAGAGCAAATTAGTAATCGGTAATCTAACTTGGTAACACCAAGAACCACAATCACTAATTTGAATACACCTAAGGCTACAAAATAGCCGTAGCAAAAAGAATCAAGCCCCATAGAAGCATAAAACCAGAATCATTGAGGCATCATGCTATACACAAAAGAAGATTAAGGACGAATCAAATCGCAATGCTAAGGCGTTGAAGCTGTTGGCAAGATAACAAAGCAAGCTACTTAGCAACCAAAGTAGATTTGTTAAAACACCAACACCTTGCCAAAGCACTTTGATACAACACATAAGAGTCTTCCTAAAAGACAACTTACATGTTACAAAAATAAAACCTTGGAAGGCTTGGCCCAAAATAGGGTGAACGACACGTTGTGCTCAAATCTCACAACGGCAGATCCTACAAGCTTAATCGACCAAGAAGGAAAGAAAGTCCCAAAACATTGGGACGAGACCACCTTAAAAGGTTCAATGTAACCACAAATGGCCAAGAGATTTTTACCACTTCTTTGTGTAAACATTTAATTATCATATGAATGAATCATAGTATTCTCTATCAAGATTTGTCTTTCTATCCTATAATCAGGTTGAGGACCTAGCAAGAAACTCCATGGCAAGGGCCATGTAAGGGGATGAGCTCCCAGGCCATTTCGCTCAATAGGTTCAAGGGTTGAATGGACCTATATAAGGGGTGAGTTCCTAGATCAATCCAACTCCATGAGATAAACAAAAAACACTTTTATAAATCTCATCGACGGGTTTGAACAGCCTACACCAATCGTTCCTTAAGTTTAGAAAACAAACTTACGAAAACATATTGAAACACTTGTGTAAGTGTACATAGGATAGGTGGCGACTTGTTTGCCTAGACTACCTTAAGGATAGGTGACTGCAGCACTTAACCTTTTAAGGTGCTACCGGTAAAACATTCCCCAACAAATACAAAGACAAAACATGCAAGCATCCAAACATGCAAGCATCCAAACATGCAAGCATCCAAACATCCAAACATGCAAGCATCCAAACATGCAAACATGCACAATCACAAAGATACACTAAGGTACAATTCAAAAGTGAAACAATCTCACTAGGCCATACACAAAACAACATACATGAAAGTTAGTACGAATGGCCATGATCGGTCACCATTCCTCACATCTCAAGCCCAAGCAGCTTGTAAGGTTCATCACATCTCAAGCCCAAGTAGCTTGAAAGGTTCATAATACTACAACCACATGTTAATATTCTAGTCATCTAAGGCTAACACCAAACGGAACCCTACAAGGTTTCCCAAACAACGCAACGAATGATACTTTACCAAAATGATGCTAAATGTTCTCGTGTTGAACATCATCCATTATCACAAAGAAATATTGTTGCAACTAATGCAAAAAGAAACTTAGTCATGACAACAAAAGAAGCTCAACTTCATACAAACGAAGCTTATAGACATGCTCTATATATATCAAGCTTTGAACGAAGGAAGCTCATATCAATCTTCGAACGAAAGAAGCTTACAAACATAAATCATACGTCAAGTTTCGCATCAAAGAAGCTCGCTAGCAAGGTCACGCATTCAACTTCCTATGAACAAAGCTTGTGAATGAGAATCAAAAGCGAAGGTTCGTAAACAAAGAAATTCGCCTTTTAACCTTGTTTGCTTCTTCCTACTTGATTCCATATCTTGTATCATAAGAAAGAATTTATCACAAAACTTTGATAGCACAACGAATTAGGCTAGTGATGGATTTCACCCATAAGCTTAAAGGATGAAATCCACAAGCTTTTCAGCTATCAAGCCAAGCCACTTTGCTTAAAGGATTAAATCTATATGCTTTAGTCAACAGAAACAATAGCTTTGCTTAAAGCCTTCAAAGCTTAGAACACATACCAGCTTTTTATCAAGCCAAGTCACAGCAAGTCAACCTTCAAGGCAATGTACTTCACCTTCATGTGCAAGAGGCCTTCCTTCGTACACATGCAACCTTCCTTCTGTCACATGAAGCTCATTTGGTACCTAAAAGGTCAACCATCTGGTCAACAATCCACTATATCTCGGGTTAACTTCCCGACATTTGTTCAAAAACGTGACTCACTAAAAACCTCTGTAAGTGCACCTAGCTACAATCATTTAGTGATACTTAGCTACCTTGATGATGCTTACAAGCATTTAAATTGCCATAGTTATTTGATAAATGAACCATCTCCTAAAGGCTTGTGCCCAAAATAAAGATATTTCCAAAAAATATTTTACAAAATTATGGGAATATTGTCCAAAGGAGCATACATGTCGGACATAGATGGTTTTAATCACACAACTCGAGATAACTTCGCCAATACAACAAACAAGCTTAGAAAATTAAGCTCAAAAGGCGAAAACTTAAAAGGTCAATAGCCGATATGCTGAAGCTAATACAAGCTAACAAGGAAAGAAGCAAGTAATGGAGAAATATCCAGCTCCATAGCTTCCATCCAAATAAGGGCTTAGCAAGCTACAAAGCTTATCAGCTTAAATCCTTATAAGCTTTCAAGCTCCATAACTTCCATCCAAATAGGGGCTTAGAAAGCTGCAAAGCTTATCAGCTTAAATCCTTATAAGCTTTCAAGCTCATCAGTTGCTTCCACCAAACTAAGGGCTTATCAGCTTAAATGCCAATAAGCTTTCAAGCTCATCAGCTCAAACCCCCTAATAAGCTTTCAAGATCATCAACTTAAACAAGTTTCAAATTTTATCGGTTTAAACCGGTAACACATTCCAAAACTCATTATGCTAAGGTTTGTTTGTTGATATTTATCCTACCTACACGAAGGTCTGTACAAATAAACACTCACCAAAACAACAAAAGTTGGAAGAAAGCGCAAAGATAATGAATAGTTTGAGTCTAGTATAATGTACATACATATATACATTAAACTAGACTGGGGGGCTGATGTTGTAGGGTACTCAATTGGGTCAAGCCCAATAGCCCAAGAAACCAAAATCATTAAAATGTAAGAGTGGGTCAAGCCCAAGCCCAACAAGGAGGCCCATTAGGGTTTTACCCATCCCCACTCTATAAATAGAGGGGCAAACCATGCCATTGAACTCAGATTGGTCTGAGTACAAGACCTCTCTCACTCTCTCTCTCTCTCTCTAAAACTCTCTCTAGAGTTATTCTTTTTAATAAGACTTTCAGCAGCAACAGGCTGAAGCCTTGAAGCCTTCGAGCTGCTGATATGCATTCTTAACAATCTACAACCATGCTGATTCCACATCCAAGCCGGCTCCAACAGCCACTATATGTGGAATCACACTCTTTTACTCGCAAGTCTCAGCCTTCCTCAGGCTTACGTGGTTCGTCCCTAGTTGTAACTTGGGATCAAGAGTTTCTTTCTTCAACATCATACTCTTATTCTTTATCTTTCCTTAAGTTAATCAATAATAACAACATTCTGACTTTGGGTTGATCCCAAATCAGAATCATAACAACTAAAATATCAAAACTCTTGAACCTCCCATCTACGTTTACAACGTAGAGGGACACCACGACTTGCGTTTGGTGAACAGAAACCCTTTAACCCTTTCTGACGAGTTCTTTCATGCTGCTGGTCTAACCCTTTAAGCAGCAGACGAGGTCAGAAGCCTGACGACCTTGGAACGTTCAGACCCTCTCCGGACCTATATTTGTTGTAGCAACAGCCTCCTTAACCACATCAAGATCATGACTAGAAACAGGGACCATGTATGTCAATGAAAGCACATGTTATTGGTTTTTATCTCAATTGGCTTCTTAAGAACCCAATGTTCATTAGTGGGAACAAGCACCATGAATGTAGCAATTTTATTCTCGAGAAAATTTCTATAAGGTGGACAAATCAAATCAATTTGTAGTTGTAATTCTAAAAGAACGGATCGTGATTTTTGTTGTGTAAAAGGAGGGGGTGAGGGTGCCCATTTTGAGGCAGGTTTTGGTGGTGGTGCAATATTTAAGATTGGTTGTGGTGGTGCGGAAGCAGATGGTGAAGAGAAAATGGTGGGGTAGGTTGCCCATCTTCGGTACTCGTTTTTTAGAAGATCCCTCATCTCAAAAAGCGTCAACTCGATTCGAGCCATTGTAGCATTCGATTCACGTGCATCCATAGGAGTGGATCAAGGCTGCTCTGATACCACTATTGTGGTTCCAATGGTTAATCGGATAGGTAACCCGTGAGTGGGTCAAGCTCAAGGAAAATAGAGAGGAAACTTGAAAGAAATATAAAGGGATATATTAGACTTAATTTATAATTTCATTCATAATAAACTAAAACATTTGCAGCCTATTTATAGACTTACATGTAAACTTAAAACTAAACCCACTATATTCTAAATGACCCACTACTAACTTAAGTACTAAAAAACTAAAGACTTAATTAAATGTTGTTGTAGTGCATGACCCCCACGTTCTGCATGGACTAGAGATGTGGCACACATCACAATTGCAGCTAATTTCTGAAGCAAAGAAAATAAGAAAGCCTGAATTTCTACAGAAATTGTGTAATCACTATCAGATTAACTTATTTGGCAGTGTTATCAATTAATCGAATAAGCTATGTAGAGAACTCATGAACTTATATGATTTTGATGAGAATAATCTTATACGTTGTAACCGTGCCCAATTTCTATTTGTCGCCAAGTTCATTTTTAGCGCCAAAAGTTTATATATCGCACATACATATCAGTGTCTGGGTTTTGTCACATTAGGATCCAAAATGGATCTTGTTAATATCTCAACAATGTCAAGGGTTTAATAAGATCACCGGTAGTGGGGCGTTGTGGGGAAGCGTTATGCCACCATAGCGCCGGGGAACACCGCCCCCCCCGGGCGCTATGGCAGCGTTTTGGTCTTGAACGCCATGGGTATAACGGCGTTGTTATGCACAGATCGAGTTTTTTTTTTCAAACTTTATTTATACATATAAGGTGAAGGTGGTGCTTGACTGTTGAAGGTGGTGGTTGTGATGGTTGAAGGTGGTGGCTGACTGGCTGTGATGGTTGGAGATGAAGGTGAATGGTGATGATGGTTGAGAAGGGACGATGGTGATGATGGTTGAGGAGGGACGATGGTGTGATGGTTGAGGGTGAAGATGATGAATGATGGTGGTGATGAAGATGATGAAGGATGGTGGTGATGAAGATGATGAAGAATGGTGGTGATGAAGATGATGAAAATCTAGATATTTATATAATAATAATAATAATAATAATAATAATAATAATAATAATAATAATAATAATAATAATAATAATAATAATAATAATAATAATAATAATAATAAAAACAATGATTACCCAATCATTTATAAAGCCCCATAACGCCCCTTCCCACTACACCCTCTTTTTCCATAACGCCCCATAACCCCCTTTCTATTACTTTATAATATTTTAATCCTTATAACGCCCTATAACCCCCCTCCACTACACATGACCTAAGCCCAATTTATTATCCAAGCCAAAGGAAAACTAATAATATCTCATTTAAGTGAAAAGCCCAATTAGATAACCATTGCCAAAACAAACACAAACCAATTAATACACTATATCTTATTATAGTAAAACGAGTCTACATTGCCGCTTTTCCTAACTCCTATAACATTTAATAAGATTAACTTAGTCGACAAGTTAATCCAATACCATTAATATCATTTGATAACACTAGTATTACCAACATTAAATTCACCAACAAATGGCCATATTAGTAATTTTACAGTTTATAGCATGAACAGAGTTAGCAATCATATATTTGTATAATACCAATTAGTTTATGTTAGGGTTGATTTGCTATCCACTTAGTGGCAGTGGTGAATAAAGAGGTATTTCCTGAGGATTCATTTCATAGATGCTCACTAATATTTCAATTTTTTCTACTAAATTTTTCATTTTTTTCCCAACCGAGGGGGTATCCCCTAGATCCGTCCCTGCTTAGTGGCATTTTCCAAGCTATGGGTGGGAAGAATATTCTCTCAAGCATACCTTTGTTGCAAGTGACCATGATTTTGCTAAATTTACGTTTGTGTGCATTATAATTGTTGAACAATTTGTGTATATGTGAGTGACTAAAACATTTAAAAACACCTAAATAAAGTACAATATTGTCGCTGAGACTTGGTAAACACAATCAGATAAAATACAATTTTACGCGTTCCCAAAAAATTTCTGATACATCGCACCATGATTTCACGCAGGTATTATGGAAAAAACAATTTACGCGTTCCCAAAAACGAACCAGCTGAACATTATTTCTGAGCAATTATAGTATGAAACCACTTTCTTAAAGAACTTTGTTGAAAGACCTTATTGCAAAGATTAATTAATTTAATAGTTTTGGATTGAAGTAGTGTACATAGCGGAATCACTTAGCTGAATGTTGATAAGGGTGAATATTTTGAGGTTTAAAGTACGGATAAGCCAATATATTAAGAAACTTGTAACATGTTTAATGTACTGAGATTAAATGGCAGTATATGAGTTCTCTTGTATGCTTTCTAAGGTACTATGTATTGTGGCTTGCGATCGTGGTGGAGAAGAAAAAAATGGTTTTGGGGGGACTTCCACTGCTTCCATGCTTCCCTCTAACATTTCTATCACTTCATTAATAGATGGCCTCTGCTTTGGAGAAGGTTGTATGCACCAAAAACCTACTATTGTCATCTTTCTTGCATAATCATTTTCCTTTGTAGTTGTTATAGTATCTAATAGGAAGTCATTCTTTTGAAGTCGACTATAGATCCAGTCAGGAAAATATATCTCACTAGTACGCCCAGAACCGACACCAGCGTCAACATTTTTTCTTCCACCAACCACCATTTCTAGTAGCAACATCCCATAACTATACACATCGGATTTATGAGAGACACCTCCAAAGTTATTATTGTAAACTTCGGGGGCAATATAACCTATCGTTCCTCTAGCCTCGACCATAGAAACAATACTCTGTTTCCTCGAGTACAACTTAGCAAGCCCAAAATCTGCTATCTTAGGACATAAGTCTTCATCAAGGAGGATGTTATGTGGCTTTATGTCAAGATGCAAAATCCGAGTATTGCATCCACGATGCAAATAGTCAAGACCAGATGCTATTCCAAGGGCTATTTCATACATTTTTTCTACTCCAATATGTTCATTGGTCCCCATAGTTAGTTGACTATATACATACTTCTCTAACGATCCATTTGGCATGTACTCATACACAAGGGCTCTCTTTTTATCGTCGAAACAAAATCCCAATAGAGTAACAATGTTAACATGTGAAGTCCTACCGATGCTTGCAACTTCATTAATGAATTCTTGTCCATTTGCTTTTGAGGAATTCAGAACTTTAACCGCCACAAGTCGATCATCTGATAGCTTTCCTTTAAACACTGTTCCAAAACCTCCTTGTCCTAATTTAACTTTGAATGAGTTTGTCATTTTCTTAATATCACTATACTTGTATCTTTGCGTACTTAAGGAACCATATTGTTTAACAAAGGCCTCAATATTTTTGTCGTCCTCGGTTTTATGCTTTAATGAGGCTAGGCAATTGCTGGATGGTGGTTTTGAAATACAATATGTTATAGACATGATCACAAATATTGATAGTAGTGCAGATGCAAACCCTATAACTGCGATGATGAAAAAGAAAGTTAAATTAAGAGCCCTTGAGAAGAGGAAATAATAGTTAAATTAGACAAACGTACTCAGCTTCATTCTGATATTTAGTTTGGAACCTGGAATACCAAGAAAACAAGAACAAAATACGTTAATCCTTACAATAAATAGTCATATGAAAATTATAAAAGGATAGCAGTGAGCTCCTAATCTATGAAGACTTAAATGCGGCCCATCAGTCCACCCGCACAAGCCAAATAATAAATAAATAAATAAAAATAAAAAAAATCGGAAGTTGTTAATATGTTTCTTCAGTTTGTAGATTGGTAGCCTGTTTCTATTTACATTAACTCGGCTTGTTTGGTATTTTCGTTTACTTAGTCCAATACTTACACATGTGCTTTGGGGTTTATTATTTTACTAGACTATATTCCGAAAACTTTCCGAAATAGACAAATCTAATATCAAGTGATAAAATATGTGTTATGATATAACATAAAAATTAATAAACCCCTAAACTTCCCGAAAACTTCCCAAAATAGACAAATCTAATATTAAGTGATAAAATATGTGTTATGATATAACATAAAAATTAATGTGATTGAAACAAGGTAAAAAAAAATAACATTCAAAAAATAAACTTACAAAATTTATAAGTATCACGTCAATGTTCATTTTTTAAATATATATCTTGACAACTATATATGTTAACAAACTACATTATATTTTATTTTGTTAATATGAGTCACGGGTTTATTCAACTCGACATGGCGTTTGTTTTTTAAAACATATTTTTTATTACTAATTAATTAACGATACATTTATTAACCCATGTAATACACGGGACTGTAACTTAGTTTTTTATATCACAATTACAAACAGTTTGTTGTGCTTTAGCTATAGATTATATATCTAAGAGAACTTAAAAGGTTTGCAATCTGTTTTAAATGTTGCTTCGTGGGCTTGGAGTGCTTGATTGAAAAACTGTATATTGAACTAAACTGCTAATAAAAACCATCTCTTGTTCTATACATACGCCAAATCACCAACTCCACCTTGTATCTTTAATATAACGGGGGAGTTAATTGGTTGAGATGTGATATATTAGATTTCATGCTTAGGCACTCCGTAATGAAGCGTGAATATTAATGCCCAAATGGCCAAATCCCATTGGGACCAATATATAGGCAAATTGCATGGCACATCCTTTGAAGTTTAACGGCCATTCCAGCGTTAATAATTTAACGTCAAAGAAAAATTTTGACGTTTAACGCCATGTAGGGGGTGTTGAGGCGCTAAAGGGGCGCTAATGGGGATTTCACGCCCTTTTTCGCGAGCCACTACGGTTGGTCTTATAGTCAAATTTGGGATATCTTTTAGGTTATCTGGTGTTTTGGGGAGTTTCAAAGTATATTGAAATAAACACCACATCAAATTATGGATAAACGATTGGCTAGAAATCAAAGTTGAAATTTGTGTGTTAAACAAGTTAAATGGGTTGAAGTTTAGTAGAAAGTGACTTTAGTAGAAATCAAAGTTGATAAGGGATGTAACATATTAGATCGACTGAATTTGATCAATTTAGTAAGTTTTGCCACTTTTTTAGTAAGCTTGGCGATAGAGATCCAAAAAGTACATAAAACACTTGCAAAATATATGTAGATTTATCATTATTATCAAGGCAAAGTGTGCGTTTAATATGTTTTAAAATTGACCATTCATTAAACTAATTAGGCTAGGAGCCATCGCGTGTTATGTAAATTGGATTATGCGTATGTCGATTTTTAGTGTGGGTGGGAATTATTAATGCTAGGATACCAAACGAGTATGAAACCAAGACGCGGTTTTATACTTGAAATAGCTATATGGTTTCCAAACCTGGCCATCTACCTACCAGTGTAGGAATACCACCATGGAAAAGATGAAAACGAACCTATAAATTGAGATCGGACAAACATCTCATATGGTACACAAATTCGGGTAACGTACACCATATGAATCCCAAAAAGGAATTAAGATTACCACAACGGTGGAGTTTGGGGTAGCAAAATGCAGAAGGCGAGCAAGTAAAATACGGATTTGAAGATGTAAAGACGGGGATGGCAAACTTTCCGTGTAAGACCGGTTTAAGACTATGTGTTGTGGCATACGAGCGAGTGGCCGCGAGCCACCAACAAATCCACGTGGATCACGTGAACCATAACACTAGTGTGTGAACGCTGGCGCAAGCGAGCCCACGCTACCCTGCTTGCGTAGGCTGGCGACGGAAAAATGATTGTTGGTGACAACTAGCAATTGGCCAATGGCTAGTTTTAAAGTTTGTAAAAAAATCATTTTTATTTCATTACACCAAAATCAAACAATACAATGCCCAAACCTTCAAAATACAAACCAATATGGATCACACGCAATGAGAAGGATGTAACACGCCGGCGCTCGAGTTCCTAACGGAACACGGGTTTGGTAAGAATAGCGAAATAAAAAAAACGTTAGCCAAATGTCACACTCGAATCCGGATTTTGTTATTTCGAATACACACGATGTAGCCCCAAAAAAGCGAGGGCAAAGGAAAGCCGGGAGAGGTGGCACGACGACGAGGGGTGGTGGGAAAGGAGGCACGACGACGAGGGGTGGTGGTAGAGGTGGTGAACCGCCTGAACAAAATGCACGTCCAAAACGGCAAGTGACGCCGTGGACGAAAGATGAAAAATAGCCTTTTGTCGTGCGTGGGTTGAAGTTTCCGAAGATGGATAAGCCGGTATATTTTTTATGTAAATATATATTAATGTTCTTACTTAAAGACTTTTCTATTAATTTTTTTGTTATTATTTTTGTAGCCAATTATCAACAGGAGAAGATTTTTTGGAGACAAATCCGAGAAATTTTCTACAAACAAGTGGGGAGTGAAATGCGTTCCCCCGATGTGAATTCCGGCCGGTTGGACGAAATTAAAAAATAAGTAGACTTATTTACAAATATTTATAACAGGAACGCTAATCGAATGCGAGCAAGTGGTAGTAGTGATCTTGATATCTACAAATTTACTTGCGACGAGTGGAAGGATGGAGTTTTTCGCAAGTACAAGACCACGAAAACATGGGATGAGGACTACTTGTGGAGAATCCTTCGTAATTGCTCCAAATGGGTCAGGTTAATTATGGTTGAAGAAATGAACGAAGGAGGCTCATCAAAGCGGACCAAAACTACTTCCCCGGATGGGTTTGTCTCCTCTAGAAGCTCGGATGCTCATGTGGGGATTGTCCTAAACTTTGAGGAGGGTCTTACCCTTTCTACCTTAAGTAGACCAGTTAGAAGGGACATGGGAAAAAAAACAAGTTGCTAATGAAATCGATAACGAATTCTCGAGGGAGATTAGTAAAATAAGAGGTACCATGGAAATGACGGCACGAGCGAAAGTGTCTAAAATAAGATTGAGGAACATGGACACTCTAACGAAAGACTTTGGCAACCTCCCAATGCGTCGTCGAATGATAATTGAATGAGAACAGGTGCGTATCGTAAAGGAATTCGAAGACGAGCAAAATAACAACTAGTAGTTTAGTAGTTTTTGTATGTTTTTTATTAATTATGTGTTTGCAATGTTTTTTATTAATTAGTATTTTATGTTTATTATTTAATTTGTATTTCAAATTTAAATATTATATCTCATTTTAAAAAACAATGTTTAAAAAAAAAACTAGATAAAGTTATTGCTCACCACTAGCCACAACACGATCAAATGAGTGAGATACAATTTTATCACCCTACTATGTGATGCAGTTTCGGAAGCGATCAGATGGCTCAAAAACAAATAGTAATCAAAGACGATAAACGAACCAAAGGTTTCAAGAACAAATTTATTATTAATCAAAACTCAATCAAAAACTAAACTAAACAAAAACCATAGACCCTAATTTAAAGAGTATGAAACATAATTTAAATAGGAAACTAAATAAAAGATAAAGAAATTCAAATAATAGATAAATATAGTGGTCAATTCAAACTAAGAGATAATCCTGCATCACTATGTTAGCACTTACATAACACCATATTAAAAAATAGAGTTGTAGCTCAACTCTTATCACAACACATGTTCTAATAGAAACGTGTGTTAAATTTAACATCGAGTGGAAGTGAGGTACCTTGAAGTTTTCAAGGAGAAAAAAGTAAACTAAAAAACAAAGTAAAATGACCAAAATGGCCCGTTGACCGAGTGATTTGCCAAAATAACCCTCTCCCCTCTCTTTGGAGAGACGGGTCACGGCTCCCAACGAGCCTGAACTGTCTTCGGAGAGCCTTTGGTTTTACAACCAATGGCCAACCAACATGTGGCGTCTCTGATCCCGAGGCCTGTTAACCGTCTCTCTCCAGACGGGTCAGAACCGCCGAGTCGTCTCAAGCCATTTTCGGCTATCGTCTGAACCGTCTCACGAGTGTATATAAATACCCCAATTCACTTCACAAAATTTGCACCCACCCCCCTCCCCCCCCCCCCAAAAAAAAAAAAACCTTTCATCTTTCCAATCAATGACGTTTTTTACTTTCCCAACCGAAGCCTACCGGCTTACGAAAATATTGTCCGATTACTTGGATTGTTGTTACATCTGTGTACAGCTACTTGGATTGTTGTTGCATCTGCGCGTGGGTTAACCCGTGTAGAATGCCTCGATGATGTGGTGGTCTATTTTATTTGCAAGAAGAGTTCTTTGTCTATGTAACGCACATACACCATTCAAACAAAGTTCTTAGCAAGTAAATTTAGGAAGTAATATCCAATCAACCCTACGTTCGTCGTTGTAATAGTATAGTTTGTTTATTGTTGTTGTAATAGTATAGTTGTTGTAATATTTGTCGTGTTTTGATAATCAAGATTGTTGTAATATTACAAAAACATAAATAAACATAAGATTCATTGCATTAATAAAATTAATTGGATTACAAAGGTTTTATAAGCTACGCATTAAGACGGTTCCTCATCATTTGCCAGGCAGACACATGTTTAAATTCTTTGTGCTACTTGGATTGATACTGTCTTTTTGTATATCTAATTGTCGCATCTTCGGGCATGTCTAAGGGTACCACTTCAAGTGTCCGATTGTGGTACCCGTTGAAGATCTGACACTTCGTGTTCAAATCGGTCAACTTACGTCTAAGAGACTCGATGGTTCGGTCTGAGCCTCCAACCAACCGATTGTATTCGTGCAAGATACGGTACCACTTGTTGGTTTGGTGTGGGCTTTCTTCGAGATGTTTCCATGCTGAAATTAGTGCAATTTCCTGTTCCTCGGTCCATCGTTGGGGTGCCATTTGAATGAATGAGACGGTGGTGGTAGTGATAGTGTTAGTTGTAGTTGAGAGTCGGACAGGAATGGGACGGAGTTTGGGACGGAGAATGGTATTTATAGGGTTGAGGTGGACAACTGAACCGTCGGACTATTTATCGGGACTCACCGGAGACGAAGATACCCGAGACGTCTCGAGAGACGGCGAGTCCTCATGGGGAAATGTGACCCGTCTGGAGAGACGGTTGAACCGAAGGCGAGCCGGCATGGGGAAATGTGACCCGTCTGGAGAGAGACGGTTGACAGGCCTCGGGATCAGAGACGCCACGTGTTGGTTGGCCATTGGATGTAAAACCAAAGGCTCTCGGAGACGGTTCAGGCTCGTTGGGAGCCGTGACCCGTCTCTCCAAAGAGAGGAGAGAGGGTTATTTTGGCAAATCACTCGGTCAACGAGCCATTTTGGTCATTTTTCCAAAAAACAAATATCTTGACTTGTGACTTTTGGAGTGGTTGAATATTCAAATACAAATGCTCGTATAATTTTAGTTACTTTTTCTAGAGCGATTGAAAATGAGACTAAATTGTATCGTTACACTATCTCTAATGCTAAGGGTGTCCTTAGGCGTCATTAGTTGCCTAGTCAGCTGTCACATCACAACCTTACAAATCCTTAAAAACCTCATTTTTATCTTCAACTATACAAACATCTTTACATATTTTTACATTTTCCATATCATCACCCATTTTTTATTTAAATTTAATTACTCAAATTATTAAAACGTATTTAAATAATTAAATGATTAAATAAATAATATAACTACGTAAGTAATATCAAAACTCAAAAACTGTTGCGCTGAAATTTCAATTTCTTCAGACATTAGTTCTTCCATGAAATCAAAAATTACTAACTTAATGTATATTTAGATAGTTGGTGTAAAAATGGGTTGAGGCGAGGCAAGGCAACCCACTATCTCTGTTGTTATTCTTGATTGTCATGGAATCGTTATCAAGCTTAGTTAATAAAGCGATTATGGAGGAACAATTAATGGGCTTAAAAATTGGTAAAGAAGGTACGCTTCTTTCGCATTTATTTTACGCCGATGACGCCCTTATTTTGGGAGTGTGGTCTGAATCTAATGTTAAAAATGTGACAAGAATCTTACAGAGTTTTTACATGTGTTCGGGGTTAAAAATAAACATCCATAAGTCTACCTTGTTTGGTTTAGGAGTTCCTAGTTCAGACATTATTGGTGTGGCCACATTGCTGGGTTGTCGCACCGGAGAGGCGCCGTTTGATTACTTGGGGATTAAAGTCGGCGCCAACATGAATCGTTGTAATAATTGGAGAAAGGTGATCGAGGTGTTCGAAAATATGTTGATTTCATGGAAAGCAAAGCTTCTTTCTATAGGAGGGAGGGTCACGCTTATTAAATCGGTACTTGAAAGTCTTCCGGTTTATTATTTCTCCTTGTATAAAGCGCCCCAAAAAATTATTGACAATCTTGAAAAGATTATCAAAAGGTTCTTATGGGCGGGTACCGATTCTATAAATAAAATCCATTGTGTGGGCATGGCGTTTCAAGTGTGAAGATCTCTCTCTTTGGAAGATGGTTATTCTAGCTTGTCATTCAAGTAGGCAAAAGTGGTTTTTTCTGCCGATTTCTAGACGGGCGGCGATTGGTACAATTTCAAATGGGTCTCATGGGTTCCACTGAAATGTAACATTTTAGCGTGGAGGGCCGAAATGAACCGATTACCTACGGCTATTGCTTTGGGCAGAAGGAAGGTGAATGTCGCTAGTCAGGTTTGCGCTCTTTGTGATTTTGATTATGAATCGGCTATTCATCTTTTTTCGTGTTGTGGTTTTTCCTATGGGGTGTGGAATGCGATCGGCCGATGGTGCGGATTACATAATATCATTTCCTTTGATAATCGAGACTTATTGAATCTGCATAAACAAGCTTCGGGTGGAAAGATTGAAAAAAACTGATCCAAGGAATTATCATTGTCACTTTCTGGGTTTTATGTGGCGCTAGGAACAACAAGGTTTTAAATGGCAAGGATCCAAAGGTGCACGATGTAATTTCGAGTATAAAGTCTTTAACTTTCCTTTGGATTAAAAGTAGAGGTAGCTTTAAGAATTTGGTATGGAAGGATTGGATGGTTTCGCCTTTGTACATGTTGTAAATGTTTTGTTTTGGTTTTAGGCGTTCCTCGGTTTGAGGTCGCGCCTTTGTTTTAATGAAATTCATAGTTCAAAAAAAAGGAGACGAATTTAATGTAGACTACATGAAATTTGGATCGAAAGTTAGGCCTCAAGGGCGCCTATAGATTTCTATTTCTACTTCACTGATTTTAACCAATTATACACTGCCAAATCACTTCACTGAAACACTTTTTTGGAGGCAGCACTTAATTGATTCTTTCATTTATATTTTATTTAAATTAAAAAAAAAAGTAACCGTTTAATTAGCTGACGGTAATTAATTTTATTATCGTTACTAAAATTTAAACCGTTGCAACCTTCAATGTACCGTTACGTTTTGTTCTATAAAAACCCCATTCTATACCAAAATCACACCAAAACCGGTTATACATTAATCGTATCGTTAAAATGAACCCGTGGAATGTAAATGAGGAGATCGCGTTAACGAGGGCATACTTGATGGTGAGAAACCATTCTGCCGGTTTCCCGAGAACTTCGTTTTGGAACCGGGTTTCGGTGGTATTCAATGAAATAACCGGCACAAATGACCGCCCCAAGGATTCACTCGTTAGTAGGTGGAATCTTTTCTGGTCCAGGTGTATCCGTTGGAACGCCCTCTATGAAGCCACGATAGAGAGGCACCCTAATCTTCAAAAAGACATTGCAATCCAAGTCACGCGCGGCGACTACTACCATGCACACATGACTAACTTCACCCATTTTGCGCTATGGCGAAAGTCGCAAAATTATTTAATAATTAATGTTTAATGTTGTTTAATGTTTATTGTTTAATGTTGTTTAATTTTTAATGAAAGTTAACCGTGGCAAGTATTTTATGTGAATGTATGATTTGTATAGGGGTAAAAGATAAAAAAAAAGGTCAAAATTAAACGGTCAAAAAATAAAAAACGGTAAAAAAATCACGGTCAAAGGTGAAAAAAAACGTGGCATATTTTTATTGGTCAAGAAAAAAGACCGTTTCTTTGTACCAGCACGGTAACAACAACGAGAAAACGGTTTACAGGAACCCTACCAGCACAGGTGGCGGCGATGTTACCGTGCTGGTAATGGGGTACCCGTGCCCAATTCTGGTGGCGCCCCATCCCCCCTTAAATATGGATTTAAAAGGCATAATATCCCAAGTACCTTGGCCCTTAAAGAAGGATTTTGCATTAAATTCTGATGATATTTAATGCGCCTGCAAACTTGGACAATTCCAAGTCATTTCGGCGGCAACGTTATGGGCGCATTAATGACAGTCTTACCGTTTATTTTTTAATAATTTCAAAAACTGGAATTTAAGAGTTGAAATGAAGGTACCTTTGCAGTCGCCCCTGCTTGTTGTACCGTCGGAGAAAAACAAAGGAGCTCCGTCTTATTATGGTGACCGCACCAACCACCAAACTCTTCGCACTTTTCGCAAGCATCTATGCTCCTCCATTGTAGCTCAAACCCTCTTTGCAAGAGCTCGCCGAACATCAATAGATCAAGAGATCCTACCAATTGCTCTTCGAACACAGTTGTGTCAACTTCATGATCGCACCTGTACTCATCGAAGTCCGTTTCCTCCATACTCGTATTCATAACATGAACATAGGACTTTCTTTCATTGTTTCCCAAACATGGTATCTCCGTTGCAAAAGGAGGTGAGACATGATTTAGGAAATGTTGAAGGAACAAGTCCAGTGTCCACCCATCTAATGTGTATTGGTGTGTATATATAACATATAACAAATTTGCAAGTATGACTTCAAATTTTTTATTGTAGTATATCTACAAAGAAAATATTATTCAATTAAGTTAGGTAATTGTTTACTAACATTAGTTGATTTCGTTTTTTATCGTTTACTTTGTTATGAGTGATCCATTGTCACAAAGTCGTCACCTCGTCAAGGCTGGCCAAACTCCGTGTTCTATCGGATCTGGGCCGACTTTCATGTCAGCCTTGGTGGCTTTCTCCTGAAAACCGTATTGCCTCCACACGAGTTGTCTCGTTGAAGTAACAGTCGGATGAAAACCAGGGTGAAGCTCAAGATCGAACCCCCCACCCTCCCGGTGGATTTGTCACTATCATTGCGCACTATTGCCTCACTATTTGATGTAGATGTGGATCGAACCTGAGTCTCCTAAGGAGAACTCAAGTCTTTCCAACACTGATCTATAGATCATTGGCCTTAACTAGTTGTTTACTATCATTAATAAAACAATACATGTGTATATAAATATATAATATTTGATATTCACTTTTTTTTAATGACAACCTAATCTTAAATACCTTTCGCATTTGACTTTTTAATACAGATTCAAATTACACAATTAGTTTATTGTTAGAACACCAGTAGTGGGGTGAAATGGGGTGATTCCTGCCCAAAACGCCCCACCACACTAGGAATCACCGCCCACTTGGGCGTTTTTAGACGAAAATTGGTGATGGTGTTATATTATTATTGACGCCGGGGAATTGGGAGAGGATGGTTTTTTTTTTTGTGTGTAAGCCAATCACATGAGCCCAAGTGAATGGGTTTTTTTTTTTTGTAAGTCAATCATATGAGCCCAAGTGGATGGGGCGTGAATTATTTGATGTATTACTACATGTGGTCTTAGCATAAGTTTATTTTTTATATTACATCAAGTGATGCGTTATGATTTATGATTTAGATTATTTAAGAAAACTTAAAGATCTATTATTATCTTCGCAGTTTGCTTAATGGAGGATTTGATTGAAAAAATATATACAAACCTTAAGACCATCTTCAGTTCAATGTTGCCTATGCACCAACTCACCTTCAATCTTTTATATATTGGATGAGCTGATTAAGAAAATCAATTCTTGTTTACTATGCACATTTAACCAATTGAAGTTCCCATTGCGATTTTCATTAAGTTCGCATGTGAACAGTTAAAATTTCGTTTTCGATATGCTAGTGATTCACATGCGAACTAGTATACGTTTGTTTCTAATTATATACATATACGATATACCTCTGTTTCGAGATATCGGTGTAGGTTATCTTGTGTTTTGAAATATTTTAAACAATATTGAAATGATCTGTTAAAAATCAGATTTAATGTTTATGTGTTCAACGTGGAAGTTTGCGATTTTCGTATGTAAGTTTTATATGAATTGAGTCCGGCCCCCACCAAGTTAATCTTCCGGCCCCGTCCGATAAGAAAACCTTGAGTCTCGTGATTTTCAGCCCTCACCAATATTTTTTTTCAAGCTTCTTATCTAGCAGTAGAGTTGGAGGTAACAGAATGAAGAACATGAGGGAATGAAACATTTAAACAGAACAAATAAAACGGGATATGGAAGTGTGGTGGCTTGAAGCCTCCATGGAGAAAAAGACAAGACAACAAAATAGAAACACCTAGTTTGACTTTTGAATTTTTGGTTTGTTCAAGGGAAAATCATGAACTTAAGGATTGAAATTTAGAGACTTCATAATATTCCAAATGTTTTAGGGAGTGAAATGTGTACAAAAAGGCTTAGGATTAGACGCCTTAACTTATCTCGGACTCAGCGGTTAACCAATTAAAGTCAATATTGTCATGCAGCGTTAAAAAGGGATTTAAAAGTGGCAACGAATTACCTTTACAACGGTGGTTGCTGGTTATACCATCCGAGCAAAAACATATAAACCCGGTCGCACTGTGATGACCGCACCGGCCACCGGACTCTTCGCACTCTTTACAACCGTCCAACGGTTCCCATTGTAGCCCGAAACCTTTTTCCAACGCGCTGCTGAAATTCGTCCTAACATCAAACATCAAGTCCATGACATCACGGAAGATTGTTGTTACCACTTCCTCATCGCATGCGTAACTTTCCCAATCCGATTCCGCCCTACTAATATTCGTCAAGCACGCCTTTTCGCCATTTCGCCCCAAGCATGGTATCTCAATCGCAAATCGCGGGCATTCATTGCAATCGTAATGAAAACTTATATTAACCGTACCCATCATGAAAACTAGAGGCAGGTCTCCTAAGTTAATGTTATGGCTAATCCTAGGACAATTGTTGGACCCTCGGGCAACAGGAGAAACGTCTAAATCGGATAGGAAGATGGTTTCGTACCCGTAGTTTATCTCCCGGATATAGTAGCGATCGCCGCCCAAACTAATTTCGGAAATATTATGTTCAGAGCATTTGATACCGAAGCCGTCATAACCGCAGAACTGGGTGGCGAGTTCACTGTCCATCTTCCAAAACGGGTAGCGAATATCGACAGAACCGCAGCTGTCGAAACCGCAATTGGGGAAGCTTGAATTATTTGATTGTGCATTTAGAGTAATGAAGAACAAGGGGAGGAGAAGGAGAAGGAGGGAGAGGGGATGAGGGTAGAGGTGGTCAAACATGATTTTGGACGTGTTAGAAAAACAAAAGCCAATCTCTATGTTAAATATGTAGTACAAATCAAAATTTTCATTCTGATTTTAAATTTTTTATTGTGAATTTTCAACGCTAGTAAAGTATTACACCTATTTGTTTACCATTATTATTGTTTACGACCAGGTGTGCCTGGCTTCCATGTGTTATACACCAAGCCACCGGCTCCTTAAAGAGTGCCGCGTAAAAGTAATAAATCTACCTTTCTATTGAGGTGTTATACCTCATGTTTAAAATTTTTAAAAGTAATTGTTTTTTTTTTCTTTTTATTTTTAACCCAAAATTTTCATTTCTTATCATTAAACCCCATAGCTCTTTTTACTTTCAACTTAAGTCTCATGTACTTTTCATCTTTAGAAAATTTTTCGTTTTACGTTTCGTTTGAAATTTTGCAAGTTAACAAGGTGTAACATTTTTACGTCTCGTAATTTTGCGAGTTAACACCACGCAACGTCGTGTGTACTTCAATGTTTTTACGTCTATCTTTTCCCGTTACATGTTCGTCACAACGCACAGGTGCAATATCAACTTTGTTATTCTTTTTTATTTTTTACGCCGTAACTTCACTGTTGATGGTCGTTGGCGGTGATGTGTCATTGCTGCTATTTGACACGGTCTTACGCCCCCACGGCAACGTTGGGGCCTTAATACCAATATAAATATATATATATATAAATTTTAAAACATATTCAATTGCGTAATTCATAACAGGAAAAGTTAGGATGTGTACCTAAGAAACTAAAACCATAAGTAGTGCATTCAGCTTTAACTATAATGGATTGTGTATAAGAAAACTTAAAAGCTTTGCTATGTTCTTCCCATTTTGCTTAGTGGAGTATTTGCAGTATATATATTAAGCTAAAGACCATTTTGAGTTCTAGACACCAACTCACATTGAAACTTTAATATAATGGATCGAGGAGTTCCTTGAGATGGTCAATTCTTGTTTATACATACAAGTAGTTCATATATGAACTACAATATAAATTCCCATTTTTATTTCCATTAAGTTCACATGTGAACCTCCAGAATTCGGTTTGTGATATGTCAGTAGTTAACATGTGAACTATGATAAGCTTGCATCTAAGTGTGAATACTTCAGTTTCCACGTATAATTGTAATTATGTTTGGAATAGATCGATGGTGCAGTTGATGGTTGGTGGTATGGCGGTTGTAGACGACCATAGTGGTGAATAAGAAAGAGGTGGTGTTAGACCTGGTGAGGTGATCAGGTGACAATAGATGTGAAAAAAATTATTGACCGTAAGACGACAATAATCAACTCAACTCGGACATTAGAGCATTCACATCCCATCCACTAAATCCCATCCATCAAATTACACTAAAAATCTCTACTTCATCCCTAAATCTTCTCTCTCCTAATTAAAATAAAAATACTTTTTCATATTTTTATCATTACATTTTCTCTCTCGTCACTCACAACTACTTACAAAAATATTAAAATATATATAGGGGTGAACAGTAGCTTTTCATATTTAGGGTTGAACATTGCTTCCACCAAATATTTTCTCTCTCCTCCACTCACAACCACTTACAACTCACCCGTTATAATTTGATGGACACACTCACATACATTTGATGAATGGGATGTGAGTGCTCTTAGATGTGAAAAAATAAGGAGAATGGCATTAGAAATGAGAAGGTTGAGAGAGATGACATTGCTAATGTAAAAGACTCTCATTCATTAACCTAACTAAGCTAGGAGCCATGATGTATCATGTAAATTGGTTTATGTGTAACTATACTTTACATGTTAGAAAGTTCGTTAGCTTAGTATAACTATAATTAATTATACATTTTTTGCCCAATCTATTCTTATGCTAAATAGGAAATATATGAAGGTGGATATGCAAAATTATATCTTTAACTAAGCGAATGCCTTGGCACTAATGGTGGTTGAGAATGAGGTCGAGTTTTTTCTCCCGCCTCAACTTGTTGTTAACGGTTGTCAACAAGTTGTGTGACCCGGCAACTAGCTAAAGTAGGCCAATTGGATTATGTTAAGATTATTTTCCTATATACTTTTAGTAGTATTTTTCGTGTGAGGTGGGAATTATTTATTCTAGGATACCTAACAAGTATGAAGCCAATATACGATTCTATAATCAGGTATGAAACTCGAAATAGCTATGTATTATATATGGTTTCCAAAACCGGCCACGTACCTACCTACAATGTAGTACCACCAAAGGAAACACGAAAAAGAACGAAGAAATAGAGATTGAACCAACATCTCCCACCATAAACAAATTTGGGTAACCTATATGTTATATATCATTATAGCCCACGAAGGAATGGAGATTGAATTGTCGGACAACAACGGTAGAACTCGGGAAATAGAAGAGAAGATGAGCAAATTAATTAAACATTGAGTTGAAGAAGTAAAATGAACATTAAGTGGAAGTGGGGTAGATTGAAGCTTCCGGGGAGGAAAATAGAAAGAAGGAAACTGCAAGTATCTTGACTTGAGACTTTTTGGGTTGTTGAATATTCAATTACAAATTTAATTTGAGTAAGCTTCCTAGAAAGTGATTGAAAATGAGACTTTAACTTCAATCGTAAACACGTTACCATTTATTCAAACCACTTCATTTTTGTGGTTTTTTTCTCTTTCAGAAATCCAGACTGAAGTATTGTTGTTAAAACTTGTTGGTTTTGTTAAATGAATCTATTAAATATGTTAGAACTTAACACAGAGCGTGTTGACTCTTAGATGGATTTTAAATAGTATCCATTAAAGTTTTGTGACATCAACTAATTTAACCATCCCATATTTTATATTTTTAGGAAAAACTAACTTACTCCTAAATACTCACATAAATTACCGAGGCACTGTAGAAATAAAATTGGAGTTGTAACGAAGGTACCTTTGCAGTCGCCCCTGCTAGTTGTTCCGTCGAAGCAAAAACAAAGGAGCTCCGTCTTATTATGGTGACCGCACCAACCACCAGACTCTTCGCACTTTTCGCAAGCATCCATGCTCCTCCAATGTAGCTCAATCCCTCTTTGCATGAGCTCGCTGAACTTCAATAGATCAAGAGATCCATCCAATTGCTCTTCGAACACAGTTGTGTCAACTTCATGATCGCACCTGTACTCATCCCAGTCCGTTTCCTCCGTACTTCATTCATAACATGAACATAAGACTTTCTTTCATTATTAATGCCCAGACACCGTAGCTCCGTCGCAAAAGAAGGAGCCCCGTTACAATTGTAATTGAAGATCCAAAAGCTAGCACGCACCTCGTGGATGAGGAAGAAGACAACTAACTTGATAAGATCTTTAATGGATTGGACCTGCAAAACTAGCAGGCCGTTAGGCTCGCCACAGGGGGGCAGGGAGGGCCTCTCTGTGACCGCATGATTAGTGTTACTGGGTCGCGTCTTATTGGTGTAAGCCGCGTCTTTTGGGGAGTGTGGTTCGGAGACGAGGTTCTATACCTCTTCATGTCCCCTTAAGTCCATAAGTTAATTTATAACTTAATGGAGTTTAGTCGAGGCTCATTATTGCTTGCCAGCTGTTTTCCAATCGCGGCACGTGGAGACGTCCCCGGGCGTGTATTTTGGATGGGACGTATCGGTTGTCTCGAGGTGTTTCTGACCGTCAGATCGTTTTTTCAAATTGTTGGGATTTGACACTTGTCCTGTCGTTAGGGTTTCTCTCTTTTCCACTATATAAGGCGATTTTTTACCTTTTTTCTTTTTCATTTTTACTTTCCTCGAGAACTTTTTAACTTCTTCACTTTCCTTTGCTGTAAATCGCCTCATAAGACCGACTGTTCTTCTTCCGTCTTCCCCTGTTCAGGTTTGTCCTCTCCTTCCTTTCTTTCCCAATCTTGTTTTTTCTTACTGATTTTTCAATGGGGAAAGACAATATGGATGTAAGCTTCTCCACTTTGACCCAAAATAAACTTGACAAATTTTTGAGGGATTATAGAATACCCTTGGATTTAAATCCGGAACTTCCTGCCCCTGATCGTGCCATCTACCCTCCCCTCGCCGGTAAATTTGCATTTTACACACGCGTGTGTGATTTTGCTAATTGCCGGGTACCAATGACGAGGTTTTTGTTTAAGGTTTTGCTTTTTCACGGGGTTCACTTTTCTCAAATGAACCCCTTCAGTTTGGGAAGGGTTTGTCACTTCGAATTGAAGTGTAGGGCTCTGAAGGCGAAGCCTGATGTTAATGTGTTTCGGGCTTTTTATAAGTTGAACCAGGCCGGAGATTAGTTTACTTTTGAGAAAAGGAGGAAGAAGCCCGAATGCCATCTCAAGGATACCTCCAGCCCGAAGAACTGGAAGACGCAGTTCTTCTGGTTGGATGATCGGTGCTTGCCTAAGGAGATGATATCCTTGTGGAGGAAGGACTTTGAGTCCACTGATTGGGAGTTGCCGCAGGATTTTGCTTGTGATTCTGCTTTGTACAATAAGCTTGTAACTCATAGGTCAAACATTAAGAAGTATCCAGAGCACGTTATGGTATTAGGAGGTGTGAGTAGGATTTGGGACGAACCAGATCGATGGCCGATCATATTGTATAAAAATAAGGGTGAGGATCGCTTCTTGACCTTCGGCCCACTTTACGTGATGCGGAGTATAACCTTGTTTATTTTTTGTCTTATGCAGAGATGTCGTTGTTGGCTGTCTTAAAGTTTGAGGATTATGATGATGAAGATTTCCAGGTGTCCAGCGAGCCTATAGGTACAAGCAAACCTATTCTGGAACAGGTGGGAAAGCTGCAATTTCCCATCCGTCCCCCAGGTACTGAAGGAGAGAATACTGACGGAGCTGAAGGTGAGGGGAGAGTCGAGACTGAGGGTGAAGGTGGTGGTGGTAAGGGCGATGATACTGTTGGTGAGGTTGGTGAAGGGGGTGCTACCATGGGTCATATTTTTCCGAAGCCCACGCCTTTGAGGTCTGTCGATTCATCAAGTGCTCATACTGCGGACGACGAGGTTGTAGAGGATTCATCCCTGTATTTGAACGTTCATGCTCGGAAGAGGAAGACTGAGTCATCGAGGGCAAAGAAGAGCCCTAAGAAGGTGAAGGTTGTTCAGTCCGGTACTCTTCCTTCTTCAAAAGGAAACATTCTGGATGAGTTTGACCTTCATTTGACCGGAGGAAAATCTTCTCGGGATAGTGACCCAGTTTATATGAATGTTCCGGAGGAAGGGAAAGGTGGTGGTGATGGTGAAAAGGGTGTTAATGTGTTTCAGGATGTGGCTGACATTTCAGCACGAACCTTGGAGGCGGGAGACGCAGGCGGTTTCTCCATATCTTCTCCTGGTAAGTTTCCTGGTCGTATCTCTGTTTTTTCGTGCTAGTGAGGAGAATGAGTATGGCGCGTCTTATTCTCCTTGTTGGTTCGAGGCAGAGACATTGACTATTTTTAATCTTGTAGATCCGTTGGATGATGTGATGGATGTGGATCCTTCGACTGCCGAAGATGTGTTCATCCCGGAATGGGATCTGAAGAATGGGTCGAGGGTGGTTGATGCCTTGTCATCAAAGATGATGCTTTTTCACTTACACACCCCTACTGACCATGCTTATTATAGAAGGATGAAGGATAATGAGTTGGACGATGCCTTGATGGTGAATCAGGCTCAGTCTAATTTCCTGGTTTCTGAAGTTTATCAGAGGTGGGTCGATTCGGAGCTCCAACGGAGTAAGTTGACGAAGCGAGCCGCAGATTGTGGGCATGGTAATGTACTTGAGTCTCTGAAGAGCAGCCAGGAACAGCGTCGTTCTGTTCAAGCTTCCATTGCCGTGGCTGGTGAAGACCGAGATAAATTATAAGAAGAGGTTACCAACTTGAAAAAGAAGTTGGAGATTGCTGAGCTGGCTCATGAAGCTTCTAAGAATAAAATACATTGCTTCAATTGAGGAGCTTGAGCAACTGATGGCCAAAACCAAAGAAGCTGCGAACGCCCTGGTGAAAGGTTTGTGCTTCATTTTGCTGTGCCTTCTTTGTGTTCTCAATTATTTTGATACTTAGTGATTTCTTTGCTATCTTTTGTAGATAAAGACGAAGCTCTAGTTCAGGAGGAAGATGCTTTGAAATTGGTTGAGGGTTTGAAGACAGAGACTGGAAAGCTCAAGGCTGAGAAGGATGATTTGCTGAAGGAGATCAAGACTTTATTTTCCTTTAAACAGTTTGTTTTGGCAGATGGGATGGAGCTTGTGTCACACCACATTCGGAACTGTCCTTCAATGAAGGCAGCCGTTGCTGCGGTGAACAATGCTATGAACGGGATTGGTTTTATTGCTGGGGTGAGAGCTGGTTATGTTGCGGCTTCTAAGGGAGTGCCAATGAACGAAACCCCCAAGCTGGTGCCTAACGCCAAACAACTATTGTTTGATGCTGTCAAGAGCTATGATGAGGTTGTTTGATGCTGTCAAAAGCTATGATGACTTTGCTCAAGGTTTGGTGAAATGATTGGTTCTCTCCCGTTCCTCCACATAGGTTCGGTGATTTTCTTTTGTTTTTTAGTGAAGATTTGTTAACCTTTTGTACCACCTGTTCCTCCACATAGGTTCGGTGTTTTTAGTAGTTCCACTTGTGAAGCTTTTTACATCTGTTGTGTCTCCCGTTCCTGTGTATAGGTTCGGTGTCATGTTATTCGTCCATTGGATCGTTGTGTAATAGGTTAGTGATGATCTTGGTTGCATATAGATGCATCAACTTTTGTAAGAACTGTTCAGATGAAGTTCGTTGAAAGGACGAATGTACACTTTGTGTCCCTTTTGGGATTTTTATTATCTTTGAATGGGAATGTTTAGCTGAATATCCTTATGTTTCGGATATTATTGTCTACTTATTTTTCCTAAGTATAAATTTGTTTGTGCAAATTCTGAAGTTATGTAAGCTTCAGTTAATATTATTGAAATGTTGTCATGCGGCCATGACTTGTTAAGTTTCAGTCATAAGTTATGTCTTAAGTGTTTCAGGACTTTTAATCCTTAACTGCTCATAACATTCGAAGCAGAACGTTCATTTTTCGCGTTTTAAATTTAAAGTGCTACGTAGTCTATTTTCCGGGGTATCTTTTAAGTTCGGTATTTTTCTGGTCCTCGAACTTGTGTGATCAAGAAGTCCGGACGAAAGGGCCTTTGATTTTATTAAAATTGATGGCGGTTATGTTAACTTTGCGGGAGCCAAGGGTGGTCGAATAACTGGAAAAGGAAAGGTCACCAATGGCAAAATTACTTTGGATGGTGTGAATTACGTGGAGCAGTTGAAGCACAACCTAATGAGTGTTTCTCAAATCTGCGACAAAGGACATTCTGTCCATTTTACTAAGTCCGAAGCATTAGTGTTGAAACCGGGAGTAAAGATTCCTGAAAAATGGATAATCATGAGGGCTCCAAGAAGAAATGATACGTACATCATGGACATGAGTGTTCAAGATGATGCAAAAGAAGAGCCGACATGTTTATTATCAAAAGCATCAGAGTCTGATTCGATGCTGTGGCACAGGAGAATGGCACACTTGCATTTCAGGAAGATGAATTACATCACAAAGCGTGGACTGGTTCAAGGAGTTCCATTGAAGAGCTTTGGCGTGGAGGATAAGTGTCTGCCATGCAAGAAGGGCAAGCAACACAAGAAGCCTCATAAACCAAAGACTAAGAATTCCCTTAACTCTTCTTTTGATTTATTGCATATGGATTTGTTCGGTCTAGTAAATGTTAGGAGTTAAGGTGGAAAGTATTATTGTCTTGTGATCACAGATGATTATTCAAGTTTTTCATGGGTGTTTTTCCTAGGTTCGAAGGATGAAACAGGGGAGACCTTGATGGACTTCTTCAACAAAACGGAGAACATCTTTGGAACCACAATAAAGAGAATCAGAAGTGACAATGGCTCGGAGTTCAAGAATAGTTGTTTTTCCATTTTCTGCATAAGAAAAGGGATTGAGCATCAATTCAGTGCGCCCTATGAGCCACAACAAAACGGGGTTGCTGAAAGGAAGAACAGGACACTGATTGAAGCAGCAAGGACAATGCTCGCTGATTCTAAGCTACCTGTCATATTTTGGGCAGAAGCTGTGAACACAACGTGTTATGTTTTGACTAGGGTGTTGACCGTCAAGAAGCACAATAAAACGTGCTATGAACTCTTGAAGGGAAACAAACCTAATCTTCATGGTTTTGAACCATTCGGGATGCCGTGCACTATCTTGAAAAATAGAAACCAACCAAAATTCGGTGAGGTGGCTGACGAAGTATTTTTCCTTGGTTATGTGCCTGGTGCACCAAATAAACGGGTTTTTAATAAAACAACTGGGCGTGTAGAAGTCGTTTTTAATGTTGATATAACAAGTTACACACCACAAGACACTGCACAGGCTACTGATCCCGACTGGCTCTTTGACTATGATTATGTCTTTAAATCATTTAATGTTCCATATACCTTTAATGCAGATCCAAATGAGGTAAATGAAGAATTGATACTTGGAATGCCAGATGACGATGATGAAATATCACCAAGATCAATCATTCCAATCTCTATAGATAAAAACAAGAATGATGCTGATTCAGGAACCTCCACGTCAAGAGACAAATCTCCTGTTGTCAATGAAACCAAAGAGGAAGAATTCGTTAATCCGTTCGCTACTGTACACACTTCGGGGGAGATAGGTTCAAATTTGGAGGAGAATATACCGGTTGATGCTATTGCTCAAACTCGCACAAATAAAGATCATCCAGTGGAGAATATCTTAGGAGATCCTAATGCGGGTGTAAGGACAAGAAGTAGTATTTCTGAGTCGACGTGTTTATATGTCAGTATTAAAGATTCAGGCATCATCAACAAATGCCTAAAATGCTTCATCTCGCAAGTTGAACCGAAGAATCACCAGATAGCTCTTCGTGATAATGTGTGGGTGGAAGCTATGCAAGAGGAACTGGCACAATTCAGGAAGCTCAAAGTTTGGGAGTTAGTCGATTTACCCAAGGGTGCTCAAGAAATCGGTACAAAATGGGTGTTCAGAAATAAGACTAATGACAACGGAATAGTAGTAAGAAATAAGGCTCTCTTGGTAGTCAAAGGGTTCAACCAACAAGAAGGGATTGATTTTAATGAAGTGTTTGCACCAGTGGCAAGGCTCGAAGCAATTTGACATTTTCAAACCTTCGCTTCCTACAAGGGCTTTAAAGTTTATCAGTTAGACGACAAAAGCGCCTTTCTATACGGGAAAGTCCAGGAGCTGTGTATGTCTCACAACCTCCAGGGTTCACTGATCCAGATTATCCAGATCGTGTCTACAAACTTGATAAGGCACTGTATGGGTTACATCAGGCACCGAGGGCATGGTATGAGACACTGTCAACTCATCTCTTAGAAAATGGCTTTGAGAGAGGTAAAATAGACAGTACACTTTTCATCAAGAGGAATGGAGAAGATTTCTTACTGGTTCAGGTGTACGTTGATGACATCATCTTCGGATCGCTAACAAGGACATGTGCATTGAATTTGAGAAGGTTAAGAAGAAGAAATTCGAGATGAGTGCTATGGGGGAGCTGAAATTCTTTCTTGGTTTACAAGTAGATCAGAAGGAAGATGGGATGTTCATACATCAGACTAAGTATGTACATGACATTTTGACTCGATTCAAGATGAATGAGTGTTCCACTTATGCTACTCCTCTACCCGTGAATCATGGACTTCATCCAGATGCAGACAACGATAAAAATGTTGATCCAACTGAGTATCGCGCCATGATAGGTTCGCTTATGTATCTAACTGCTTCTCGACCTGACATTATGTTTGCAGTTTGTCTTTGTGCCAGGTTTCAGGCTAATCCAAAGGAGTCACATATGATCGCTGTGAAACGGATTCTTAGATACCTAAAGGGGAAACCCAAATTGGGAATCTGGTATTCAGCTGATAGCGAATTGGATCTTGTAGCGTATACAGATTCGGACTACGGAGGATGTAACCAGAGTCGAAAGTCTACTACTGGTGGATGTCAATTTTTAGGAGGAAGAATCGTTTCCTGGCAGTGCAAAAAGCAGACTTCGGTGGCTGTTTCCTCATGTGAAGCAGAATACGTTGCTGCTGGTAGCTGTTGTTCACAGGTTTTGTGGATACAACAACAAATGCGGGATTACGGTTTGAATTTCATTCATACTCCTATACTTATTGATAATCAGGCCACCATTTCAATCACAGAGAATCCCAAAAACTTTCCCAAAACAACACATATAGACATAAGACATCATTTCATAAGGGATTGTTTTGAGAGAATGATGATTTATTTGAAAAGGTTGATACTTTAGATAACCCAGCTGATTTGTTCACAAAAGCTTTCGATAGGGTTCGGTTTGAATTGTTAGTGCAGCTAAACGGGATGAGAAACACAGAATAACTTTTCGTTTTCACATTAGTGCTGAAGCTTTTAGTTTTTAAGTTTTTAGTTAGTTTTTACTTTGTTTTTATTTGCTTCTGCTTGGTTTCAGAAAAAAAAAAACTATAGCAAATCTGGTACCTAATTGGAAATGATAGCACATTAGCTGTTGATTTTGTTACACTTAATAAAATTGATCAGAAAAATTAAAGCTAAGTGTGGCTGCATCTTCATTATATGATGTACTGGTAGGCAATTGACACACGAATCCGGTCTGTTAACTAAAATACACATCTTAATGACTGTTGATTCTGTGGGATACATGTCATTGGTGTATGATTTTATAGTCTTAAATCTTGCGTTGACAGCGTGTTACAAAATTCTGAGGTTTCAGGTCTTTAAATTGTTAAATTTATCCGGGATGATCTGACTGGTCTTTTGCTGCATCCAGATACATGCTGACCTTGACTTTGTCAGAACATCTTAAAAGAGCATATAAATGCCAAAACCCTCAAAGGCTCAAAGGCAATCACTTATAAATGCCTAAAGCTGAAAATTCGTACCGCATAAAATGGTATGTCTTAACCCTATTTGAGTACACGTTTGGTAACTTTGTTGCATCCAGATATATGCAGACCTGTACACCTTCGTGACTCGTACCTTGTAAACAATACGGATAATGGCAATTTACTCACCTGTTACGATGAACCTTTGTGCATGACTTGATCGCGGGGGTATGTCATGTCGTGGGTAACATAGATGATTCAGTTTAATACACTTAAATGCTAATATGGATTTGGAATCGTTAGGTGTTATATTGTTTATGTGGATACACAATACTGGTAATCATCTTGGAATGCAGTCTTACATATTAAGAAGTTGTTAAGAACATTAACTCACTGTGACATCTCAATCTAGCTGATATGATCCTTTTAACCAGTGTTTGCTATAACAAACATAAAGTGTTTTTATGTTTGTACATAGTTTACTTAATTTGTCTTTATGTTCATTTACTTTACTTGTCAAAAAACCCAAAAATCCAAAAAGATTTTATTTTGCTTCAGGATTTAACGCACGAGAAACGGTTGTTCTGTGGTGGATCTGACTGTTTAGAAAATTTTGAAAGTTGTTTTTCTAAAACACTTAGAAAATTTTGCAAAACAGCATATCTTTTGAAAGTTTATGAATTTTAACCGCAAAACAATTTTTGTCACAGGTGGTTTATATACTTTGTAAGTTTATATTTGTTATGATGGTTTACTTACAAATTTGTTGAGTGTGACAGGTTTTATATTTTGATGATAATGATGGACGTGATGAGGTCTGAACCTCCTTTTGGACAAATTCATGTGATTCAAGAAATTGTTTTTGGAGAAACAGAGACAAGAAGACGACAAAACACTAAAGTTCTAAACAATAGTTGCTGATTTTAGAAGACTTAGCAGCTCAGGGGGAGAAATATACATATAGGAAGAAATATTCTGTGTTTCCAGGGGAGTAAAAAGACTTCAGATTGAGTAGTGCATTCGTGTAGAGCTCAAGGGGAAGTTTTTACAATCCAAGCTTATTCTCAGGGGGAGTTACTAAATTCTCAAGAGATGCCGAACACAAGAGAGCTGTTAAACACTAAAGATCACAAGTTGAAGAAAAGAGGAAAAGTGATCTGCCAAGTTCTTCTAAATTACTTTGGTAGACAATCTCAAGATCAAGCTGTTGAAGCTTAAAGACTTCAAGTGGAAGACAATTGAAGATACTTTGAGATTTGAAAAATAATCTTAAAGAGCATCTGTCAAGGGGGAGTTTGTTGGTGCAAGTTTGTGACAGATACTCAAATGGACAAACAAACGCTCGAGATTATTGACAAAAGACTTTATATTGTTCGTGTCGTTAGAAGAACTTGTCTAAGTTAGTTCTAGAATATGTAATTAAGCTAGTATTGTAAAAGCCCAACACAAGCCCAGTTAAAAGCCCATGAGGATGCAGGTAGATAAGCAAATGATACATGGGGTTTTAGGGGTTGGTTGGTTGGTTAGTTGGTGTAAACACATAGAGAGTTGAGAGAGCTAGCTAGGATTACAAGTTCGGTGTAGTTCTTATTAATTGTTATCTGTGATTCGATTAATAAGAAAAGCATTAAAAGTAATCTTGTGTTCTTTGTGTGATATCCACGGATCAAAGATATTCCGCGTCTAGGATTCGTGTTTGGTTTGATTGCAGAGAAGATCTCAAGGGAAAGGGACCTACATGAGGCAGTGGACCTGATTGTAACAACCCGGTTTTAGAGACTAAATTTTTCACGAATTTATTGTTGTAATCAATAAATAAATATGTTTGTTAATACGAAATCAAAAACTAGAAATATATGTGTACAATTACTTAAACCAAGTTAAAACCATATCACGCGAGTGTACGACACGAGACTGGAACCGATAGGCGATAGCGGTTAATAAGTGGTGATTACTCACCACTCTAGGGACATTTGTCCCATTATCCTTTTGACACCCCACCACATACACCCCCACCCCTCTTTAAAATCCTCAAACACCCATATTTCCTCCTGATGAAACCCACGAACACACCAAGGAACCTACTCTACTCCACCCTCACACCTAGGAACAAACAACCAGTTAATCTAGAGAGAGGGAGGAGATTGAAGACATGGAAAGCACCGAGAGAGAGAATGAAACCGAAGAGAGAGTGCGGCGGAGGAGAGTCTCGGGCCACCACCATCTACGGTAGCCTCCGACGATAACCGACACACACCCACACCCGGTTCATATCCAGAGAGAGAGTACCGAGGAAGAGAGAGAGAAGCTGGAGGACGACGGTGGGTTCGGGTAGGTGAGGAGGGAAGATGACCGGTGACAAGGAAGCTTATGGCGGCGACAGTGACTTGGGGTCCCTATAGGACTCGATGATTATGGTAAAACCTCCGATAAACCATTATTCCTTTTTATAATATTATGAAGTGGCACTGGTGATGTGTGTTAAGTGAATAGTGACGTGGTGGCGCAACATAATAGTGATGGGTATAGGACTTTGAAATCGAGATCCATGATAATGGTTTTGATTAAGGATCTGACAAGTTATGTAAGTTTATTAACCTTTCTAGTTTTCATATTTAGTTCTTGAAAATTGAATTAAGTGGTTGATGGTAGTTCCGATCTATCGTAATGGTGGTCAAAGATGTAGGAAGGAATCATGATGGTGGTTTCGGATTATGGATGGTAGAAGGTTCAAGTGTAATCTGAGAGGTTTGTGTGATAACGAGCTAAGTTGGAAACGGGTCAGCAGTCGAGTCAACCTTTGGTCAACAGTAGTCAACCGAGTCAACTAGACATTCAAAGATGGTTAACTGCAGTCAACCAAGTCAACGTTGGTCAACACGAACAGAAACTCGTACAAGAGGTATAAGCGAACCTAATAACTATAGTTAGTTATTTAACATTTATATATTTTATATTAGTATTGTGTGGGACTTGACGAGCAATTTAAAACATAACGCGACTATTAGACACTTTGGACACCAAGGCGTAGGACATGGTCTTGACACTTGGATGCCGAGACTATGACTAGTAGGAACTTATAATTATACAAGATAATATGAGTGATGGGGGACGCAAGGCTTGGATGAATGAACATATTAACAGAATACTTGAACATGGGTTTGGAAAATTTAATAGACATTGGAGACAATATAGATTGCACTTTGACTTAGGATTTTATCACTTGAAACTTCGGACAGGGAATCAATACTTGAACATAGTACAAACCAATCTTCATGTATATTAGGTCCTAATATTTTTGAGGGCAAACGAGTTCCTAACTGCTAGAACAAGAAAGATTTTGTTTTAACATTGTGCCTTTCTTAGATTAATGTTTGTGTTTGCCCTCAAAACTTATGTACCTTGAATGATCTATGTATGCCACATTGAAATTTGACTAATAATTGTATGGAAATTAAGGCTGGTGTTTAAGTCAAAATGTAAACATACTAGTAAAATCCCCGCACTTCGCGGCGGGAATTCCGTTTCTATGGTATCGTTTTTTATCCAGGCTTGAACTGGGATCTCGACTTAAGAAACTGACTGATGAGCAAAGCCACCTAAAACGATCGGTGTGTGCGGGATCCTATCATCATCAAACAAAGTATGTAACTGAAAAAAGGCGACAAATATGTAGAGCATTTTTTGTGCTTCCCTAAAATTGAGAGAAGGCATCCTCATTCACCAACTGTTTAGCCTTCCCGTCGAATAAAGTATTAAAGTTTAAATCCATAAAATCAAATGAACCATTTTTTTTAACAAATGCCCTAAATGCTACAACAGATGTTTACAAACATTGAGAAAAAAAAACTATTTAGAATTCAATTGTAAGAGAATTTCTTGAATGTTGTTCATACGAATGAATTCAATCAAGTGATTATCTGGAACTGTATCGAGACCATCCCTAACTGTAAAACCTTACTGAACAAATTCTAATTTGTGTAAATTGAATTATAACATGAGCTGCAAAGTGCAAACTATTACACATTCAACTCATCATTCATTATCCAAACCCAAACCCAAACCGAAACCCGACCCACCAACCCTAACAACCCCCTTCTTCACTGTTGGGTCTGCTGACCTGGAGAAGAACAGATGATTGAAAGCCAAAATATACTAAGTGTTGATCAAGAATAAATAACAGAGTTTACAAGAAAGCTTCCTCCATAGAACTGCTGATTCCCAAACTGCTGATGCTCAAACAGCTGATACAAGACAACTGCTGCTGATGAAAGGTCTGTTGGATAAAGTCTGAAGAGCAAAAGTCTGATAAAGAACAAGTGCTGATCAAAGATCTGAAGAACAAAGGTCTGTTGAACCAACAGCACTTTGGTTCAACAGATGATAAGAAGACATCAGAGTTTTTAGCTTAACAGAGTTTTCCTTCAGTAGTTTTAATGTAACAGTAGTTTATTGTTTTAACATATGTTGTAGTTTGTTAGTCAGTTAGGGGTCGCTTTCTAGGTGACGTCAGCTAAGTGATCATCAGAGGTTTGTACTTGTCTATAAATAGAACAGTACTTGTACTGTTCTATTGGTCACTCGTCATTCTCTCTAGACAAACAAACTCTGAGTGATCAGGCTGAGGGGGAGTTATAATTGTACCTTTGTAATCTTTCAACTTTAATGAAAGCATTCGATTGATAACAATTATTCTCTATGTTTTGATTATTCTTTATTCCGCTGCACTTTCCATTTATACTTCATTCATATTTCATAATTAATCAAAACAATCTAAAACTCAGATCCTAACAATTGGTATCAGAGCATGGTCAATTAAATCTGATCTAATCAATCAGTTTAATACACAGATCAGCTCACAATCATTGATATCGTTTGTTTGTCGGGTTAAAACAGAGTAATAGTTTATTTTCGTTTCAACAGTTAGTAAACAGACTTTGTTTTTGAAAACCAAGAGAATGACTTCACTTAATCAAGATCCACACAACACTGGCACACACAACAAGCCACCGATGCTTGTCAGGTCAGAATACAACATCTGGCAGCGTCGGGTAGCTCATGTGTTAGCACAACAGAACACAGGGTGCTGGAAATCGGTAGTATTTGGACCACATGTTCCAATGGTACCGAGTGCCGAGGATCCAAAGATCCAAGTACCAAAGAGTGTTGAGAACTACTCAGAGCAAGATTTTCAAAAAATCGAGCTAGATGCCAAGGCTTTCAGCATAGTAGCCATGGCACTGCCGAATGATATCTATGCCGGTCTCTTGCACTGCAATAGTGCTAAAGAATTGTGGGATGCTCTTAAAGAGCAATTCGGGGGAACTGATGATGTGATTGAAAACAACCGTGAAATACTTAACCAACAATATGAAACGTTTAGTCACATAAAAGGGGAGTCATTAACACAACAGTTTGAAAGGTTTAACTGTCTAATTAGTGAACTAAAACTGGTTGGTCTAACTTTTCCTAATTCAACACTGAATCATAGGTTTCTTAGATCACTTCAGGACAAATGGGACACTATAGCTATTGTTATGAGAAACTCTATCGGATTCAAAGACCTAACCCTGACCCAGCTTCATGGTAAGCTCCTGACTTATGAAAGGGAGCTTAACCAGAAAAAGAAGCTCCAGGACTCTGGCAAAGTGTCAGATGACTATGTATTTGGTAATACTGCACTGTTGGGTCAGGATGATGGTTCTGGAAGTAGTAAGGATCAGAGTTATGATCATTACATTGACATAACAACTGGTTTCAATAATGATTCTTACTCATCACCAAACAACTGTGCTTTCACAGCCAGTGGTGACATCCAGGCTTCTGATAATACATCTTTTGTGTACAATGACTTGCAATACATTGACCCCTTGGACCTAGAAGAAATGGACATCTTACATCAGGTTGCCCTGCTCAGTATTAGAACCAATAACTTCTATAAGAAAACTGGCAGGAGGTTCCCAGGTTTACATGGTGGGTCAAAGGTTGGGTTGGATAAATCAAAGATGAAGTGTTACAAGTGTCATAGAATGGGTCATTTTGCTAGGGAGTGTAGGAGTCAAAATGGAGTTCCTATGATCACCTATCCAAATCAAAGACCACAGACCAACACTTATCAGACCATCCCTAATGTACCTAATGTGCAAAACACTGCTCACTTTGCACAGACCCAAACCACTGTTCCTGTGCATTATGTCCAAACCACTGTTCCTCAGTATCACTATGTCCAAACACCTGTTGCTCAGGCCCCTGTGCAAATGACTGTTACTCCACCCTCTGCTCCTGCAGAGACCAGTCAACCAGGTCAACAGAGTTTCTTTACTCAAGGCTTTGTTGATTGGAGCAGTCTACCAGATGAGATAACAGATGACAACATTGCCCTAGTTGCCAACACTGAAAAGGATTTTTGTTTTATGGCACTAGAAACAATTGTTGAAGAGACTGATTCTGAGGAAGTGGTGTCTATGTCTGAAAATGTGACTGATGGTGTTGTTGGTGAGATTGTTTCAGCTGAAGAATCTGAAGTGGAGGTTGTGAATCTATCAGACCCCTGGGGTAGTGATGACTGTGACTGCCAGTGTAACTGTGCCTTGATGGCTGCTGCTAAGGTATCTCCTCAAATCTTAAATGACTTGTGCTCAGATAAATGTATTGTAGCATTTGCTAAGATAAAAGAGGTGAATGAAAACTTTAGAAAGAAAATTTTGGATTCAGAAATTCAGGTTGAAAAATTAACAAAAGAGTTAAAATCAAAAATATCTGAAAAAGAGTCTGAAATCAGCAGTCTAAAACATGAAGCAAGCATAACCAAAGACCAGCTTCAGACTATGATAACAAAATATCATAGTTGTAAGAAGGAGCTTGAGTCCACCCAAGTTGAATGTCAGAAATGGGTGGAATCATCAAAGGGATTTGAGATGATTGTCAACCAACAATCCAAAAGTCATGTGAAATTTGGGTTTGGTTTTAAAACCACTGATCAAGTTTCACAAACCACTGACAAAAAGGAACCACAGTTGGTTGAGGTCATCCCTACAAACTCAAAAGGTCAAGAAATCAAGGTTACTGAACCCAATGGCAAGAAAATCATTCTTGAAAAGTTGGAAGGTACACCCTCATTTGATGAAATTGAAAAATATCAATTCAAACCAACATGGTCAGATGAGTGTGAAGTCCTTGAAAATTTCAAACCAATGACCTTCAAAACCTCTGATGGCAAAATGGCACCACAGGCCAAGGTTATCCCTCTAGTAAGTCTTCCAACAGATGATGAAACATCTGTTGAAAAGAAGAAAGAAAAAGGGAAAGCCAAGAACAACTTGTTTTGTGATTTTTGTGAAAAGAAGAACCATGTCACCAAAACCTGTTTTCTTCTAAAAGCATATGACATCAACAAAACAACAAGTTTAAATGATTCAAAATCTAAAGAATGTGCAATCTGCAAGAAAAAGAATCATAAAACAAAAGAGTGCTTATATCTCAAAAATTTTGATGAAAAGATAAAAGAGTATAAAGCTAAAACTCTGGAGAGTCAAGTGATGAGTACTTCAAAAGGAAAATCCAAACAGACTTTTGAATCAGTCCAAACATCTGTTACCCAAAGTCTGAACAAAAACTCTGCTCCCAGAGAGGTTCAGGTAACAGATGCTCCACCTGTTAACAGATTACCAAGAGGATATGGACAACCCACTTGTCATCGTCTGCCACATGTTTATGATGAGCCCAAGAGGCCTTCAAAACCAAAAGTGAACAGACATCCTCATGGTTTTCATCAACTGATAGGAAATGATCAAACCTCTGCTGGACCAAGTGTTGACATACAAGCACTGGCAAATGGTCAAATGCAGCTGTTGAATCTAGTTCAAAAGCTAGTCCAAACCACTGATCATTCTTCTCAACTTAAGGCTGAGACAGCTAAGGACCCATCCAAAGCCAATTTGGCTTTGGACACTCACCAAAACTAAAATCCTTACTGATGTGCAGGGAGCTTCTGCTTGTTTAGACAGTTTATGGTATGTAGATAGTGGAGGCTCCAGGCACATGACTGGATGTAGAGCCCTTCTTCTGGACTTTCTTGCTCATGGAGGGGGTGATATATCCTTTGGTAATGATTCTAAAGGTAAAGTGTTGGGTTCTGGTACTGTCAAAGCAGGGAGACTTAAGTTTGAAAATGTTAATCTAATAGACAATCTAAAATTTAATCTACTTAGTGTATCACAAATGAGTGACAAAGGCTTTGGGTCATTCTTCACTAAGCAAACGTGTAAGATTGTTGGCCCAGAAGCTGTTGAAAAGATTAACACCATCATTGCTGAGAGCAAAGCACAACTTGTTGCTCACAGAAGTGGCAATGTGTATGTGGTTGATATGTTGAAGGATAATCCTACTGCAAATGTCTGTCTGTTCTCAGCTGCCTCTACAAAAGAGACAGAATTGTGGCATAGGAGACTTGGTCACACCAACCTTCAAACTATCAACTCACTCTCCAAACAAAACCTTGTCAGAGGTTTACCATCAAAAGAATTCAAGTGTGATGAGCATTGTGTTTCCTGTTTAAAAGGCAAACAACATAAAAGCTCTTACAAATCCATTGATGAGTCCAAAACCAGTCAATGTCTACAAATGTTGCACATGGACTTGTTTGGCCCTGTAAAAATCATGAGTCTAAGAAGGAAAAGATTTTGTCTTGTCATAGTTGATGATTTTTCTAGGTTTACATGGACTTACTTTTTACACTCTAAAGATGAGACTGCAGGTATCTTGAAGGACTTTGTTACCAAAGTTGAAAAACAATATGACTTGCCAGTAAAAGTCTTTAGGAGTGACAATGGAACAGAGTTTAAAAATAAGGAGTTAGATGATTTCTGTGTGTCAAAAGGGATTGTAAGGCAGTACAGCATTCCAAGAACACCAGAACAGAATGGGGTGGTTGAAAGGAAGAACAGGACTCTCATTGAGGCTGCAAGAACAATGCTAGCAGATTCTGGTTTACCTCTGTCCTTTTGGGCAGAAGCTGTAAACACTGCTTGTTATGTTCAAAACAGAGTTTTAATCAACCCTAGACATCAAAAGACTGCTTATGAAATTCTGTTTAAAATCAAACCACTGATATCATTTTTCAAAGTCTTTGGCTGCCCATGTTTCATTTTAAATCTTAAAGATTCCATTTCAAAATTTGCAGCCAAAGTGGATTGTGGATATTTTCTGGGGTATTCTTCTATTGCAAAGGCCTATAAAGTGTTTAACACAAGGACTAAAACAATAGAAGAAACTCTGAATGTGAAGTTCAATGAACTTTCTTCTTTAAAAATCCCAGCAAACCCTGCTGAGTTGTTTGATTTAGATAAATTCAAATTTGAAGATATTGCTATCAAAACTAACCCTGCAGGTACTCCACAATCTTCACAACAAGATTACAGAATAGATGTTGTGGTTCCAGACCACTACAAAGTCTATCATGTATCAGAGGAAGCAGTGGTTCAAAACAACTGTCAAAACTCTGTCACAGCTGAGTCAGCCACTGTTGGCCAGTCTTATCTTCAATCCACTGATTCACCCAGCCAATCCACTGTTCAATCATCTGTTGACAAGAGTCAATCATCTGTTGACAAAAGTCAGTCCAATCTTACACCACTTGGACCCATTCCTCCACCTCCATTTCAAACATCTGTTGCCTCTTCAGAAGTACCAACAGATGTTATGTCAACAGAGTCTCCAAACCTCTGTCCTTCACCACAAAATGCCATCATACCATATCAGGGAGATTTAATCTACCTAAGAGCTCATCCACCAGATCAAATCATTGGCAACATCAGAGAAGGTGTGCTCACAAGGAGCCAATCTTCAAACATCTGTCTTTTTGCAGGTTTTCTATCCCTTACACAACCTGTCAAGTACCAAGAGGCACTAAAAGACAACAGTTGGGTAGAAGCCATGCAAGAAGAACTCCTTCAGTTTAAAAGACAACAAGTATGGGAACTTGTACCACTGCCTAAGGATGTCTACCCTATTGGCACAAAGTGGGTCTTCAAAAACAAAACTGATGAAAGGGGTATAGTTGTCAAGAACAAAGCCAGGCTAGTGGTTCAAGGCTTCAGACAAGAAGAGGGGATTGACTATGATGAAACCTTTGCCCCTGTAGCAAGGCTAGAGGCAATCAGACTCTTCTTAGCCTTTGCTGTCAACCACAACATCAAGGTGTTTCAGATGGACATCAAGTGTGCCTTCCTATATGGCAAAATTCAGGAGGAGGTCTATGTATGTCAACCACCTGGTTTTGAAGACACATTCCATCCTGATCATGTCTACAAGCTTAACAAAGCATTGTATGGACTCAAACAAGCACCAAGAGCCTGGTATGAAACTCTCTCTACTTTTCTCTTATCCATTGGTTTTACTAGAGGTAAAATTGATAAAACCTTGTTTTTAAAATGGAAAGGAAAAGATTTAATGATTGTTCAAATATATGTGGATGACATCATTTTTGGATCCACATGTAATAAAATGTGTGAGGAGTTTAGGGAACTCATGACAGCAGAGTTTGAAATGAGTGCTATGGGTGAACTTCAGTGCTTTCTTGGTCTCCAAGTAAAGCAACTGCAAAATGGTACTTTCATTCATCAAAACAAGTATGTGAAAAACTTGTTAACAAAATTTGAGATGAATGATTGTAAGCCATGTAGTACACCCATGAGCACTGTCAAGCCACTCACTGATGATGAAAAGGATGAACTTGTTGATCAGACACATTATAGATGCATGATTGGGTCTTTATTGTACTTAACAGCATCCAGGCCAGACATTATGTTTGCAACCTGTGTGTGTGCTAGATCTCAGGCTTCTCCTAGAAAGTCTAACCTTATTGCTGTGAAAAGGATCTTCAGATACCTAAAAGGTGCTCCCACACTTGGTATCTGGTATCCTGCTAATGGAAACATTGAGCTTTCAGGTTATTCAGATAGTGATTTTGCTGGCTGCCATACCACAAGGAAGTCCACATCAGGAGGGTGCCAGTTTCTAGGGAATGCCTTAGTTTCTTGGCAAAGCAAAAAGCAAGCAGCTGTTTCAACATCCACTGCTGAAGCTGAATACATTGCTGCTGCAAGCTGTACAGCCCAACTTATGTGGCTTCAAAATCAACTACTGGACTTTGGGATAACAGCACTTAGGACTCCACTCATGTTGGATAGCCAAGCTGCTGAAAATATCATCAAAAATCCAGTCTCCCATTCAACCACCAAGCACATAGATATCAGACATCATTTTGTCAGGGATAGCTATGAAAAAGGTTTGATTTCTCTGCACCATGTTCCAACAGAGGATCAGTTGGCAGATGTGCTGACAAAAGCTTTAGACACATCTACCTTCACAAATCTGATCTCTCGAATTGGAATGTTAAACATGGATTAAAAACAACAAAAATGTTTTCAATAAAACATTAAAATGTTTTCAGAAAATCAAATTTTGCTAAAATAACACTTTGGTTGAAAAATCTGTTTTAAAACCACTGATTCAGATAAAACAACCACTGTTTTATTAAAACCACTGTTAGTTGAAAAATCTGTTTCAAACATCTGATCAGGTAAAACAACCACTGTTGGTTGAAAAATCTGTTTCAAACATCTGATCAGATAAAACAACTGTTTTCATCAGTCTTTTGGTTAAACAACAGAGGTTGGCAACAGAGGTTTAACAAAACAGCTGTCTGCCACCAGATGTTTCAACCATCAGATGTTTGCCACATCAGCGGTTTCACCAGAGCCTATAAAACCCTGTTCTTTCCCCCAACAGCAGTTTTACTGTCTCATTGTATTCAAAATACTAAAAACCGCTCTCGTCTTCCTCATAACCCTCAATCAAAAATCCTTGCTCTCATAATCAAAATCCATTAAAATGGAACTCCAAACAAAAGCCACTCACAATTTCCTTCCATATTTGGTTAAAACCGAAGACAACACACCATTCCATTCCACCATCGACATCATCAATAATTCAAAATATAAAAATGTTCTTGTTGCTGATGCCCCCATTCACCTGGAAACACTTCAAGAATTCTGGGCAACTGCTGAGGTTTTATACCATGACAAAAAGCCTACGTCAATAATTTCTAAAATTGGAGCCACCAGTATCACCATAACCCCTGAGGTCATCTCCACTACCTTCTCACTGAACGACTTGTCAGGTATGGAAACTTTTCCAAAAACAGAGCTTCACACTGAGTTTCAAGAGAGGGGGTATGATGGTCAAATGACTGGTTCCACACTATACAAAAAGTTTTTCCCACCAGTCATGAAATTTTTCTTCCATACCCTCCTCCTCTGTGCCTCTGCCAAGACTACATCCTTCAATGAAATCCCATTGAGGATACAATACTTGGGATATGCTATGTTGTCAGACTCTGACTTCAGCCTATCTCAGGGATTGTTTTCAGACTTGGTATCAAATGTGAAAGCCATAAAATCTGGCTCAAACAATGCATTTCTGCTCTACCCTAGAATTCTAAGTGTAATTCTACAAAAGCTTTTACCTGAAAAGGATTTTCAAAAGGGAGAGTCATTTAAAATGAAAAGCCTAACTGATGAAACTTTTACTAGAATGCTGGGTTCTTCAACCCAAGAAAAAGCACAAAAAGTTCAAAAAGTTTCCAAAACACAACCAAAGAGGACAAAGACAACAACTGTTGTTGAAACCTCTGTTGGTGAGCCCACTGCTCCTGGTGATCATGGCACTTCATCCAGTGCTGTGAAACCCACACCAGCCACCAAAAGAAAACGTCCATCCACCAAAACAACCACCAAAACCAAAAAGGGACTTCTGGAAGATGAGATACCAGAAGCTAACCCTGTTGCATCACCAAAGCAACATGAAACCACTGTTGTTACTTCCTCACAACAGTTGGAGATATCTCAACCCAAGCAAACTCCTCAAGCTTCCTCACAAAAGGAACTTGTTGTAAGCCAAAGGGAACCTCAAACTGAGGCATATGAGTCACTTGATCATATGTTTACAAGCCCATCTCCCAGGGCTAATCAGCTTCTTACTCCACTTACATCACCACCACATGTCCCACAAACAATGCAACCCCTGTTTGAGGCTATTGATAAAACTCAGGACAACCCCAGTTCCTCTCAATCACCTATCACTGAGAGTATGCCACTACCAGTGACTGGGACTGAGGAAAATCAATCGGCCATCCCACAAACAGATGAGGAGGTTATACTCCCAGAAGTACATGTTACTTCTGATGAGGTTTCAAGAGAAGCAGCCACTACTGCTGTTGAGACCATTGTCTCACAGCAGGACAGTGGTTACATTGCTAAGACTTCCTTGAAGGCAACAACTGCTGAAGACACAATTGTGTCTCAAAAAACAGTTGGAAGTCCCCAGAACCAAGACCAAGGGGCAGCAGGTTCTTATTCTATGGACTCACCTCCTAGGACTGAACCAGCTAAAACTACCCCTGGTAGGGACTCAGATGATCCTATTAATTTAGGTGATGAGTCAAAACTACAAGAATTGACGGATAAAGTTCAAAACCTTGAATCCTCTGTTGCTGACATCAAATCTGATGTCAAGTCAATTTTGGAAACATTGAATAACTTTACAAAGAGTCAACCATCAACTGCTGATGTTGCTAATGAGCTATGGAAATCTGTTTCCCCCATCATCATAGCTCATCGAAAATTAGCAGATCAGACACAGGAAACCTACATGACTTTGATCAGAAACATGGTTGATGCCAGATTCAATGATACAAAGGCTGATATCAAGGTGATCAAAGACCACTTGCTGAAGACCACTGGCTCTGCCCCTACCACAATTCTCAGAGATGAAGATGATGATGAATTCACTGCTGATGATGCCAAAAAGGGGGAGAGTGGCAGAGATAGGCTACCAAAACTAAAAACACAAAAAGGGAAGAAGCCAACTGCTGACAAACCAGGGTCACCCAAATCAGCTCCACAAACACAACAACCAAATGTTCAGTTCCCTGTCTCTGAACCAGCTCCAGCATCAAAGGCAAAAGAAGTTGACACTTCAGCTAATGAAAGAGCTGAAAAGGCTGCTGAAGACAAAATGAAAAGGGCTGACACATTGGAGGTAAAGGCAGAGAGGTTGGTACAACTGAAAAAGGAACAGCAACAGGAAGTGGAAGATGTGAGCACTTCAAAGAGAAGGAAAATGCCAGCCAAACACACTAGAAAACCACCTTCCAAATTAACTGCTGAAACTCCTGTTGTACAAACACCTGTTACCACAACCACTGCTCCACAAACCACTGCCACCACAACCTCTGTTACCCAAACCACTGCACCTAAAACAACTGAAACTAAAACCACTGCTAAAACATCTGCACAACCCAAACCAGTAACCAAACCAGTCACTAAACCAACCACAACTCAACCAACTCCCAAACCTACTCCAACACACACCACTACCAAACCTACTTCAACACAACCTAAAACCCAAACAACTGCTGGTTCCACAAAAGGACCAACAGATGTTTCTCAATCCACTGCTACATCTTCATCCTCACCCAAAATCTTGTATAGCAGAAAAAGGAAATCCACCTTTGTTATACAAGATGAAAACATCCACAACACACCACCTAACACCCCAATCACATCCACACCAGTCAATGCCATTCCACTCTCATCTTACTCACCACACACTGACCAATTCAGATCACACAGACCACCACCAACCATCACCCCATTGGCTGAGAAGTATCCCCTTGAGTTGGATTTAATCAAGGGGGAACTTCAATCCTTCTATAATACTGATCAGCCATCAGAAAGATCCTTCCCATCTCTTAAAGGCTTCCCTGTTCCACTCAACATAGACACATATCTCAAATACAAGGGTGAACAGGCTGATGCTGTCATCAAAGAGAAGTGCAAAGGGAAGGATGACAGGACTGCTCAGGGCATCCATTCAGCAGAGCTTAGCAAACTCAGAAGGATTGAAGACTATGCTAAGACCCTGAGCAACTCCATGTCAACCATGCCTCTCAGCAGACACTTGGAGATGGAAGTAAGGGATTCACTGCTGGAACAGATCTTGGCATCCAAGCCTTATAAAGCAACAAAGAATCAATTTACAGGCTGGACCACACATGCTCTAAGAGAAGAACTAATCAGAATAGAGAACATGGCCAAGAATCCTCCTGCTAAGGTCTCTGCTCCTGATTTCAAAAAGGGGAGAGATGAAGCTAGAGCCTTGAAATTCAGAAGAATGAGACAAGAGCTTGTAGCTGCTAAGTATGGAGAGATGAAATCTGTTGCCAGATGGTCAGAGATCAGGCTAATTGAGACATATAAAAAGCTTGAACAAGAAAGAAAGACCAATCCTGATCTTCCAAGAAAACCAGTGTATGATGATGCTCCCAAGAAACCTTCTCAGGCCTTCACATTAGACAGTTTACTGGAAACTTCAGATCTTACCATTGCTGCTAGAAGACAATTTAAGAAGCAAAAAGAAATGACTGAAGAAGAAACAAGACAGTTCACTGATACTTATGTGAAAGAGGGGATCTTGAACCAAATCAGATCTTTTTCTGATCCTGTGTCAGACAGGCTCAGAGAACTCATTGGAAGGCCACCATCACCAAACTCATCCAAAATAAAGATGCATCCCAGTCACTCCTCTGATTCTAAAATTCTAAAATGGAAGTCTGATAAAGAGACCCATGAATTGACATTGCTCAGATCAGATGGTAGTATTCAGAAGTTGAGCATGGATGAGGCACCTGGCCTAAGTGCTGAAGACCTCCAGACACTTCTAAATTTGACACTGGATAGAGATGTTGAAGACCTCTTCTCTCTGCACTTTGAATTACAACTAAAAGGGCAAATTAGAGAAAGTCTGATGAGGAATAAAGATCAAGAATAAAGCAAAGTTTTGGCATCATCTGTTCTAGGGGGAGATTGTTGGGTCTGCTGACCTGGAGAAGAACAGATGATTGAAAGCCAAAATATACTAAGTGTTGATCAAGAATAAATAACAGAGTTTACAAGAAAGCTTCCTCCATAGAACTGCTGATTCCCAAACTGCTGATGCTCAAACAGCTGATACAAGACAACTGCTGCTGATGAAAGGTCTGTTGGATAAAGTCTGAAGAGCAAAAGTCTGATAAAGAACAAGTGCTGATCAAAGATCTGAAGAACAAAGGTCTGTTGAACCAACAGCACTTTGGTTCAACAGATGATAAGAAGACATCAGAGTTTTTAGCTTAACAGAGTTTTCCTTCAGTAGTTTTAATGTAACAGTAGTTTATTGTTTTAACAGATGTTGTAGTTTGTTAGTCAGTTAGGGGTCGCTTTCTAGGTGACGTCAGCTAAGTGATCATCAGAGGTTTGTACTTGTCTATAAATAGAACAGTACTTGTACTGTTCTATTGGTCACTCGTCATTCTCTCTAGACAAACAAACTCTGAGTGATCAGGCTGAGGGGGAGTTATAATTGTACCTTTGTAATCTTTCAACTTTAATGAAAGCATTCGATTGATAACAATTATTCTCTATGTTTTGATTATTCTTTATTCCGCTGCACTTTCCATTTATACTTCATTCATATTTCATAATTAATCAAAACAATCTAAAACTCAGATCCTAACATTCACCAACCTACCCAAAACAACTAATGAATCATACCTGCATCCTCATTCACCAACTGTTTACCCTAGCTTCTCCTTTGAGGCTTTTCTGAACCCAATTGTTTCTCTACCAGAAGAAGACATTGTTTCAGGTAATGATGATGATGGAGCGCTTAGAGGTTATACGAACATTAAACCTAAAATCAAAGCAGAAGTATTGTTAATACATAATTGATGTATATGCTTTCGGGTTGTTTCTCAGTTTATAACCGGGGCCGCCAGATATCGACACTTACACATACACCCATCTTCTGGAGTGAGAAACTGGGGAAAGAGAAACAGGGAGGAAAATACAGGAGCAGCGACGGATCGCCACCGCAGACGGCGGCGCGTCTCCGGTACCCGGCGCGCACACCATCTTAATTCAAAAATCGAAAGAAAGATAACCCGATGGTGAGGGCGGTGATTTATGCGTTGGCAAACAGTGACGATACCAAAAAAGCAAAAACACAAAGAATAAGAACCAACAAAAGCGTATTCAAGTAACTATATAAATCTTACCCGAGATAGCAGTTGGTTCATCGAATCTATCTTTCTTAGCTTGCTTGAAGGAAGAAGATGACAGTGGAGAAGGAAGGATGTGGAGGTCAAGGCGGTGTTAGGTGTACGGAGAGAGAGAGAGAGAGTCTTGTGTTATGTAGAGAGAGAGTGTGTGAGACAGAGTATGGGTAAGGAAGAAAAGAAGCAAAAGGAATGGCAGAGACGTAAATAGCTATCAAAAATTGTCCAAATTTAGAGAAGAAACACTGTTAACGCTTGCTGAATTGTTGTTATATACGGAGTAGAATATATGACCCAAACATATTGGAATGGACAATGATATTAGTATTAGGACTTGGAACTAAGAACTTATTGTAACGAAGGTACCTTTGCAGTCGCCCCTGCTAGTTGTTCCGTCGAAGCAAAAACAAAGGAGCTCCGTCTTATTTTGGTGACCGCACCAACCACCAGACTCTTCGCACTTTTCGCAAGCATCCATGCTCCTCCAATGTAGCTCAATCCCTCTTTGCAAGAGCTCGCTGAACTTCAATAGATCAAGAGATCCATCCAATTGCTCTTCGAACACAGTTGTGTCAACTTCATGATCGCACCTGTACTCATCCCAGTCCGTTTCCTCCGTACTTACATTCATAACATGAACATAAGACTTTCTTTCATTATTAATGCCCAGACACCGTAGCTCCGTCGCAAAAGAAGGAGCCCCGTTACAATTGTAATTGAAGATCCAAAAGCTAGCACGCACCTCGTGGATGAGGAAGAAGACAACTAACTTGATAAGATCTTTAATGGATTGGACCTGCAAAACTAGCAGGCCGTTAGGCTCGCCACAGGGGGGCAGGGAGGGCCTCTCTGTGAACGCATGATTAGTGTTACTGGGTCGCGTCTTATTGGTGTAAGCCGCGTCTTTTGGGGAGTGTGGTTCGGAGACGAGGTTCTATACCTCTTCATGTCCCCTTAAGTCCATAAGTTAATTTATAACTTAATGGAGTTTAGTCGAGGCTCATTATTGCTTGCCAGCTGTTTTCCAATCGCGGCACGTGGAGACGTCCCCGGCCGTGTATTTTGGATGGGACGTATCGGTTGTCTCGAGGTGTTTCTGACCGTCAGATCGTTTTTTCAAATTGTTGGGATCTTGACACTTGTCCTGTCGTTAGGGTTTCTCTCTTTTCCACTATATAAGGCGATTTTTTTACCTTTTTTCTTTTTCATTTTTACTTTCCTCGAGAACTTTTTAACTTCTTCACTTTCCTTTGCTGTAAATCGCCTCATAAGACCGACTGTTCTTCTTCCGTCTTCCCCTGTTCAGGTTTGTCCTCTCCTTCCTTTCTTTCCCAATCTTGTTTTTTCTTACTGATTTTTCAATGGGGAAAGACAATATGGATGTAAGCTTCTCCACTTTGACCCAAAATAAACTTGACAAATTTTTGAGGGATTATAGAATACCCTTGGATTTAAATCCGGAACTTCCTGCCCCTGATCGTGCCATCTACCCTCCCCTCGCCGGTAACTTTGCATTTTACACACGCGTGTGTGATTTTGCTAATTGCCGGGTACCAATGACGAGGTTTTTGTTTAAGGTTTTGCTTTTTCACGGGGTTCACTTTTCTCAAATGAACCCCTTCAGTTTGGGAAGGGTTTGTCACTTCGAATTGAAGTGTAGGGCTCTGAAGGCGAAGCCTGATGTTATTGTGTTTCGGGCTTTTTATAAGTTGAACCAGGCCGGAGATTAGTTTACTTTTGAGAAAAGGAGGAAGAAGCCCGAATGCCATCTCAAGGATACCTCCAGCCTGAAGAACTGGAAGACGCAGTTCTTCTGGTTGGATGATCGGTGCTTGCCTAAGGAGATGATATCCTTGTGGAGGAAGGACTTTGAGTCCACTGATTGGGAGTTGCCGCAGGATTTTGCTTCTGATTCTGCTTTGTACAATAAGCTTGTAACTCATAGGTCAAACATTAAGAAGTATCCAGAGCACGTTATGGTATTAGGAGGTGTGAGTAGGATTTGGGACGAACCAGATCGATGGCCGATCATATTGTATAAAAATAAAGATGAGGATCGCTTCTTGACCTTCGGCCCACTTTACGTGATGCGGAGTATAACCTTGTTTATTTTTTGTCTTATGCAGAGATGTCGTTGTTGGCTGCCTTAAAGTTTGAGGATTATGATGATGAAGATTTCCAGGTGTCCAGCGAGCCTATAGGTACAAGCAAACCTATTCTGGAGCAGGTGGGAAAGCTGCAATTTCCCATCCGTCCCCCAGGTACTGAAGGAGAGAATACTGACGGAGCTGAAGGTGAGGGGAGAGTCGAGACTGAGGGTGAAGGTGGTGGTGGTAAGGGCGATGATACTGTTGGTGAGGTTGGTGAAGGGGGTGCTACCATGGGTCATATTTTTCTGAAGCCCACGCCTTTGAGGTCTGTCGATTCATCAAGTGCTCATACTGCGGACGACGAGGTTGTAGAGGATTCGTCCCTGTATTTGAACGTTCATGCTCGGAAGAGGAAGACTGAGTCATCGAGGGCAAAGAAGAGCCCTAAGAAGGTGAAGGTTGTTCAGTCCGGTACTCTTCCTACTTCAAAAGGCAACATTCTGGATGAGTTTGACCTTCATTTGACCGGAGGAAAATCTTCTCGGGATAGTGACCCAGTTTATATGAATGTTCCGGAGGAAGGGAAATGTGGTGGTGATGGTGAAAAGGGTGTTAATGTGTTTCAGGATGTGGCTGACATTTCAGCACGAACCTTGGAGGCGGGAGACGCAGGCGGTTTCTCCATATCTTCTCCTGGTAAGTTTCCTGGTCGTATCTCTGTTTTTCGTGCTAGTGAGGAGAATGAGTATGGCGCGTCTTATTCTCCTTGTTGGTTCGAGGCAGAGACATTCACTATTTTTAATCTTGTAGATCCGTTGGATGATGTGATGGATGTGGATCCTTCGACTGCCGAAGATGTGTTCGTCCCGGAATGGGATCTGAAGAATGGGTCGAGGGTGGTTGATGCCTTGTCATCAAAGATGATGCTTTTTAACTTACACACCCCTACTGACCATGCTTATTATAGAAGGATGAAGGATAATGAGTTGGACGATGCCTTGATGGTGAATCAGGCTCAGTCTAATTTCCTGGTTTCTGAAGTTTATCAGAGGTGGGTCGATTCGGAGCTCCAACGGAGTAAGTTGACGAAGCGAGCCGCAGATTGTGGGCATGGTAATGTACTTGAGTCTCTGAAGAGCAGCCAGGAACAGCGTCGTTCTGTTCAAGCTTCCATTGCCGTGGCTGGTGAAGACCGGGATAAATTTCAAGAAGAGGTTACCAACTTGAAAAAGAAGTTGGAGGTTGCTGAGCTGGCTCATGAAGCTTCTAAGAATAAAATACATTGCTTCAATTGAGGAGCTTGAGCAACTGATGGCCAAAACCAAAGAAGCTGCGGACGCCCTGGTGAAAGGTTTGTGCTTCATTTTGCTGTGCCTTCTTTGTGTTTTCAATTATTTTGATACTTAGTGATTTCTTTGCTATCTTTTGTAGATAAAGACGAAGCTCTAGTTCAGGAGGCAGATGCTTTGAAATTGGTTGAGGGTTTGAAGACAGAGACTGGAAAGCTCAAGGCTGAGAAGGATGATTTGCTGAAGGAGATCGAGACTTTATTTTCCTTTAAACAGTTTGTTTTGGCAGATGGGATGGAGCTTGTGTCACACCACATTCGGAACTGTCCTTCAATGAAGGCAGCCGTTGCTGCGGTGAACAATGCTATGAACGGGATTGGTTTTATTGCTGGGGTGAGAGCTGGTTATGTTGCGGCTTCTAAGGGAGTGCCAATGAACGAAACCCCCAAGCTGGTGCCTAACGCCAAACAACTATTGTTTGATGCTGTCAAGAGCTATGATGAGGTTGTTTGATGCTGTCAAAAGCTATGATGACTCTGCTCAAGGTTTGGTGAAATGATTGGTTCTCTCCCGTTCCTCCACATAGGTTCGGTGATTTTCTTTTGTTTTTTAGTGAAGATTTGTTAACCTTTTATACCACCTGTTCCTCCACATAGGTTCGGTGTTTTTAGTAGTTCCACTTGTGAAGCTTTTTACAACTGTTGTGTCTCCCGTTCCTGTGTATAGGTTCGGTGTCATGTTATTCGTCCTTTGGATCGTTGTGTAATAGGTTAGTGATGATCTTGGTTGCATATAGATGCATCAACTTTTGTAAGAACTGTTCAGATGAAGTTCGTTGAAAGGACGAATGTACACTTTGTGTCCCTTTTGGGATTTTTATTATCTTTGAATGGGAATGTTTAGCTGAATATCCTTATGTTTCGGATATTATTGTCTACTTATTTTTCCTAAGTATAAATTTGTTTGTGCAAATTCTGAAGTTATGTAAGCTTCAGTTAATATTATTGAAACGTTGTCATGCGGCCATGACTTGTTAAGTTTCAGTCATAAGTTATGTCTTAAGTGTTTCAGGACTTTTAATCCTTAACTGCTCATAACATTCGAAGCAGAACGTTCATTTTTCGCGTTTTAAATTTAAAGTGCTACGTAGTCTATTTTCCGGGGTATCTTTTAAGTTCGGTATTTTTCTGGTCCTCGAACTTGTGTGATCAAGAAGTCCGGACGAAAGGGCCTTTGATTTTATTAAAATTGATGGCGGTTATGTTAACTTTGCGGGAGCCAAGGGTGGTCGAATAACTGGAAAAGGAAAGGTCACCAATGGCAAAATTACTTTGGATGGTGTGAATTACGTGGAGCAGTTGAAGCACAACCTAATGAGTGTTTCTCAAATCTGCGACAAAGGACATTCTGTCCATTTTACTAAGTCCGAAGCATTAGTGTTGAAACCGGGAGTAAAGATTCCTGAAAAATGGATAATCATGAGGGCTCCAAGAAGAAATGATACGTACATCATGGACATGAGTGTTCAAGATGATGCAAAAGAAGAGCCGACATGTTTATTATCAAAAGCATCAGAGTCTGATTCGATGCTGTGGCACAGGAGAATGGCACACTTGCATTTCAGGAAGATGAATTACATCACAAAGCGTGGACTGGTTCAAGGAGTTCCATTGAAGAGCTTTGGCGTGGAGGATAAGTGTCTGCCATGCAAGAAGGGCAAGCAACACAAGAAGCCTCATAAACCAAAGACTAAGAATTCCCTTAACTCTTCTTTTGATTTATTGCATATGGATTTGTTCGGTCTAGTAAATGTTAGGAGTTAAGGTGGAAAGTATTATTGTCTTGTGATCACAGATGATTATTCAAGTTTTTCATGGGTGTTTTTCCTAGGTTCGAAGGATGAAACAGGGGAGACCTTGATGGACTTCTTCAACAAAACGGAGAACATCTTTGGAACCACAATAAAGAGAATCAGAAGTGACAATGGCTCGGAGTTCAAGAATAGTTGTTTTTCCATTTTCTGCATAAGAAAAGGGATTGAGCATCAATTCAGTGCGCCCTATGAGCCACAACAAAATGGGGTTGCTGAAAGGAAGAACAGGACACTGATTGAAGCAGCAAGGACAATGCTCACTAATTCTAAGCTACCTGTCATATTTTGGGCAGAAGCTGTGAACACAGCGTGTTATGTTTTGACTAGGGTGTTGACCGTCAAGAAGCACAATAAAACGTGCCATGAACTCTTGAAGGGAAACAAACCTAATCTTCATGGTTTTGAACCATTCAGGATGCCGTGCACTATCTTGAAAAATAGAAACCAACCAAAATTCGGTGAGGTGGCTGACGAAGTATTTTTCCTTGGTTATGTGCCTGGTGCACCAAATAAACGGGTTTTTAATAAAACAACTGGGCGTGTATAAGTCGTTTTTAATGTTGATATAACAAGTTACACACCACAAGACACTGCACAGGCTACTGATCCCGACTGGCTCTTTGACTATGATTCTGTCTTTAAATCATTTAATGTTCCATATACCTTTAATGCAGATCCAAATGAGGTAAATGAAGAATTGATACTTGGAATGCCAGATGACGATGATTAAATATCACCAAGATCGATCATTCCAATCTCTATAGATAAAAACAAGAATGATGCTGATTCAGGAACCTCCACGTCAAGAGACAAATCTCCTGTTGTCAATGAAACCAAAGAGGAAGAATTCGTTAATCCGTTCGGTACTGTACACACTTCGGGGGAGATAGGTTCAAATTTGGAGGAGAATATACCGGTTGATGCTATTGCTCAAACTCGCACAAATAAAGATCATCCAGTGGAGAATATCTTAGGAGATCCTAATGCGGGTGTAAGGACAAGAAGTAGTATTTCTGAGTCGACGTGTTTATATGTCAGTATTAAAGATTCAGGCATCATCAACAAATGCCTAAAATGCTTCATCTCGCAAGTTGAACCGAAGAATCACCAGATAGATCTTCGTGATAATGTGTGGGTGGAAGCTATGCAAGAGGAACTGGCACAATTCAGGAAGCTCAAAGTTTGGGAGTTAGTCGATTTACCCAAGGGTGCTCAAGAAATCAGTACAAAATGGGTGTTCAGAAATAAGACTAATGACAACGAGATAGTAGTAAGAAATAAGGCTCTCTTGGTAGTCAAAGGGTTCAACCAACAAGAAGGGATTGATTTTAATGAAGTGTTTGCACCAGTGGCAAGGCTCGAAGCAATTTGACATTTTCAAACCTTCGTTTCCTACAAGGGCTTTAAAGTTTATCAGTTAGACGACAAAAGCGCCTTTCTATACGGGAAAGTCCAGGAGCTGGTGTATATTCACTGATCCAGATTATCCAGATCGTGTCTACAAACTTGATAAGGCACTGTATGGGTTACATCAGGCACCGAGGGCATGGTATGAGACACTGTCAACTCATCTCTTAGAAAATGGCTTTGAGAGAGGTAAAATAGACAGTACACTTTTCATCAAGAGGAATGGAGAAGATTTCTTACTGGTTCAGGTGTACGTTGATGACATCATCTTCGGATCGCTAACAAGGACATGTGCATTGAATTTGAGAAGGTTATGAAGAAGAAATTCGAGATGAGTGCTATGGGGGAGCTGAAATTCTTTCTTGGTTTACAAGTAGATCAGAAGGAAGATGGGATGTTCATACATCAGACTAAGTATGTACATGACATTTTGACTCGTTTCAAGATGAATGAGTGTTCTACTTATGCTACTCCTCTACCCGTGAATCATGGACTTCATCCAGATGCAGACAACGATAAAAATGTCGATCCAACTGAGTATCGCGCCATGATAGGTTCGCTTATGTATCTAACTGCTTCTTGACCTGACATTATTTTTGCAGTTTGTCTTTGTGCTAGGTTTCAGGCTAATCCAAAGGAGTCACATATGATCGCTGTGAAACGGATTCTTAGATACCTAAAGGGGAAACCCAAATTGGGAATCTGGTATTCAGCTGATAGTGAATTGGATCTTGTAGCGTATACAGATTCGGACTACGGAGGATGTAACCCGAGTCGAAAGTCTACTACTGGTGGATGTCAATTTTTAGGAGGAAGAATCGTTTCCTGGCAGTGCAAAAAGCAGACTTCGGTGGTTGTTTCCTCATGTGAAGCAGAATACGTTGCTGCTGGTAGCTGTTGTTCACAGGTTTTGTGGATACAACAACAAATGCGGGATTACGGTTTGAATTTCACTCATACTCCTATACTTATTGATAATCAGGCCACCATTTCAATCACAAAGAATCCCAAAAACTTTCCCAAAACAAAACATATAGACATAAGACATCATTTCATAAGGGATTGTTTTAAGAGAATGATGATTTATTTGAAAAAGGTTGATACTTTAGATAACCCAGCTGATTTGTTCACAAAAGCTTTCGATAGAGCTCGGTTTGAACTGTTAGTGCAGCTAAACGGGATGAGAAACACGGAATAACTTTTCGTTTTCTCATTAGTGCTGAAGCTTTTAGTTTTTAAGTTTTTAGTTAGTTTTTACTTTGTTTTTATTTGCTTCTGCTTGGTTTCACAAAAAAAAAAAAAAAAAAAAATATAGCAAATATGGTACCTAATTGGAAATGATAGCACATTAGCTGTTGATTTTGTTACACTTAATAAAATTGATCAGAAAAATTAAAGCTAAGTGTGGCTGCATCTTCATTATATGATGTACTGGTAGGCAATTGACACACGAATCCGGTCTGTTAACTAAAATACACATCTTAATGACTGTTGATTCTGTGGGATACATGTCATTGGTGTATGATTTTATAGTCTTAAATCTTGCGTTGACAGCGTGTTACGAAATTCTGAGGTTTCAGGTCTTTAAATTGTTAAATTTATCCGGGATGATCTGACTGGTCTTTTGCTGCATCCAGATACATGCTGACCTAGACTTTGTCAGAACATCTTAAAAGAGCATATAAATGCCAAAACCCTCAAAGGCTCAAAGGCAATCACTTATAAATGCCTAAAGCTGAAAATTCGTACCGCATAAAATGGTATGTCTTAACCCTGGTTGAGTACACGTTTGGTCACTTTGTTGCATCCAGATATATGCAGACCTGTACACCTTCGTGACTCGTACCTTGTAAACAATACGGATAATGGCAATTTACTCACCTGTTACGATGAACCTTTGTGCATGACTTGATCGCGGGGGTATGTCATGTCGTGGGTAACATAGATGATTCAGTTTAATACACTTAAATGCTAATATGGATTTGGAATCGTTAAGTGTTATATTGTTTATGTGGATACACAATACTGGTAATCATCTTGGAATGCAGTCTTACATATTAAGAAGTTGTTAAGAACATTAACTCACTGTGACATCTCAATCTAGCTGATATGATCCTTTTAACCAGTGTTTGCTATAACAAACATAAAGTGTTTTTATGTTTGTACATAGTTTACTTAATTTGTCTTTATGTTCATTTACTTTACTTGTCAAAAAACCCAAAAATCCAAAAAGATTTTATTTTGCTTCAGGATTTAACGCACGAGAAACGGTTGTTCTGTGGTGGATCTGACTTTGTAGAAAATTTTGAAAGTTGTTTTTCTAAAACACTTAGAAAATTTTGCAAAACAACATATCTTTTGAAAGTTTATGAATTTTAACCGCAAAACAATTTTTGTCACAGGTGGTTTATATACTTTGTAAGTTTATATTTGTTATGATGGTTTACTTACAAATTTGTTGAGTGTGACAGGTTTTATATTTTGATGATAATGATGGACGTGATGAGGTCTGAACCTCCTTTTGGACAAATTCATGTGATTCAAGAAATTGTTTTTGGAGAAACAGAGACAAGAAGACGACAAAACACTGAAGTTCTAAACAATAGTTGCTGATTTTAGAAGACTTAGCAGCTCAGGGGGAGAAATATACATATAGGAAGAAATATTCTGTGTTTCCAGGGGAGTAAAAAGACTTCAGATTGAGTAATGCATTCGTGTAGAGCTCAAGGGGAAGTTTTTACAATCCAAGCTTATTCTCAGGGGGAGTTACTTAATTCTCAAGAGATGCCGAACACAAGAGAGCTGTTAAAGACTAAAGATCACAAGTTGAAGAAAAGAGGAGAAGTGATCTGCCAAGTTCTTCTAAATTACTTTGGTAGACAATCTCAAGATCAAGCTGTTGAAGCTTAAAGACTTCAAGTGGAAGACAATTGAAGATACTTTGAGATTTGAAAAATAATCTTAAAGAGCATCAGTCAAGGGGGAGTTTGTTGGTGCAAGTTTGTGACAGATACTCAAATGGACAAACAAACGCTCGAGATTATTGACAAAAGACTTTATATTGTTCGTGTCGTTAGAAGAACTTGTCTAAGTTAGTTCTAGAATATGTAATTAAGCTAGTATTGTAAAAGCCCAACACAAGCCCAGTTAAAAGCCCATGAGGATGCAGGTATATAAGCAAATGATACATGGGGTTTTAGGGGTTGGTTGGTTAGTTGGTGAAAACACATAGAGAGTTGAGAGAGCTAGCTAGGATTACAAGTTCGGTGTAGTTCTTATTAATTGTTATCTGTGATTCGATTAATAAGAAAAGCATTAAAAGTAATCTTGTGTTCTTTGTGTGATATCCACGGATCAAAGATATTTCGCGTCTAGGATTCGTGTTTGGTTTGATTGCAGAGAAGATCTCAAGGGAAAGGGACCTACATGAGGCAGTGGACCTGATTGTAACAACCCAGTTTTAGAGACTAAATTTTTCACGAATTTATTGTTGTAATCAATAAATAAATATGTTTGTTAATACGAAATCAAAAACTAGAAATATATGTGTACAACTACTTAAACCAAGTTAAAACCATATCACGCAAGTGTACGACACGAGACTGGAACCGATACGCGATAGCGGTTAATAAGTGGTGATTACTCACCACTCTAGGGACATTTGTCCCATTATCCTTTTGACACCCCACCACATACACCCCCACCCCTCTTTAAAATCCTCAAACACCCATCTTTCCTCCTGATGAAACCCACGAACACACCAAGGAACCTACTCTACTCCACCCTCACACCTAGGAACAAACAACCAGTTAATCTAGAGAGAGGGAGGAGATTGAAGAGATAGAAAGCACCGAGAGAGAGAATGAAACCGAAGAGAGAGTGCGGCGGAGGAGAGTCTCGGGCCACCACCATCTACGGTAGCCTCCGATGATAACCGACACACACCCACACTCGGTTCATATCCAGAGAGAGAGTATCGAGGAAGAGAGAGAGAAGCTGGAGGACGACGGTGGGTTCGGGTAGGTGAGGAGGGAAGATGATCGGTGACAAGGAAGCTTATGGCGGCGACAGTGACTTGGGGTCCCTGTAGGACTCGATGATTATGGTAAAACCTCCGATAAACCATTATTCCTTTTGATAATATTATGAAGTGGCACTGGTGATGTGTGTTAAGTGAATAGTGACGTGGTGGCGCAACATAATAGTGATGGGTATAGGTATTTTAAATCGAGATCCATGATAATGGTTTTGATTAAGGATCTGACAAGTTATGTAAGTTTATTAACCTTTCTAGTTTTCATATTTAGTTCTTGACAATTGAATTAAGTGGTTGATGGTAGTTCCGACCTATAGTAACGGTGGTCAAAGATGTAGGAAGGAATTATGATAGTGGTTTCGGATTATGGATGGTAGAAGGTTCAAGTGTAATCTGAGAGGTTTGTGTGATAACGAGCTAAGTTGGAAACGGGTCAGCAGTCGAGTTAACCTTTGGTCAACAGTAGTCAACCGAGTCAACTAGACATTCAAAGATGGTTAACTGCAGTCAACCAAGTCAACGTTGGTCAACACGAACAGAAACTCGTACAAGAGGTATAAGCGAACCTAATAACTATAGTTAGTTATTTAACATTTATATATTTTATATTAGTATTGTGTGGGACTTGACGAGCAATTTAAAACATAACGCGACTATTAGACACTTTGGACACCAAGGCGTAGGACATGGTCTTGACACTTGGATACCGAGACTATGACTAGTAGGAACTTATAATTATACAAGATAATATGAGTGATGGGGGACACAAGGCTTGGATGAATGAACATATTAACAGAATACTTGAACATGGGTTTGGACAATTTAATAGACATTGGAGACAATATAGATTGCACTTTGACTTAGGATTTTATCACTTGAAACTTCGGACAGGGAATCAATACGAACATAATACAAACCAATCTTCATGTATATTAGGTCCTAATATTTTTTAGGGCAAACTTGTTCCTAACTGCTAGAACAAGAAAGATTTTGTTTTAACATTGTGCCTTTCTTAGATTAATGTTTGTGTTTGCCCTCAAAACTTATGTACCTTGAATGATCTATGTATGCCACATTGAAATTTGACTAATAATTGTATGGAAATCAAGGCTGGTGTTTAAGTCAAAATGTAAACATACTAGTAAAATCCCCGCACTTCGCGGCGGGAATTCCGTTTCTATGGTATCGTTTTTTATCCAGGCTTGAACTGGGATCTCGACTTAAGAAACTGACTGATGAGCAAAGCCACCTAAAACGATCGGTGTGTGCGGGATCCTATCATCATCAAACAAAGTAAGTAACTGAAAAAAGGCGACAAATATGTAGAGCATTTTTTGTGCTTCCCTAAAATTGAGAGAAGGCATCCTCATTCACCAACTGTTTAGCCTTCCCGTCGAATAAAGTATTAAAGTTTAAATCCATAAAATCAAATGAACCATTTTTTTTAACAAATGCCCTAAATGCTACAACAGATGTTTACAAATATTGAGAAAAAAAAAACTATTTAGAATTCAATTGTAAGAGAATTTCTTGAATGTTGTTCATACGAATGAATTCAATCAATGATTATCTGGAACTGTATCGAGACCATCCCTAACTGTAAAACCTTAATGAACAAATTCTAATTTGTGTAAATTGAATTATAACATGAGCTGCAAAGTGCAAACTATTACACATTCAACTCATCATTCATTATCCAAACCCAAACCCAAACCGAAACCCGCCCCACCAACCCTAACAACCCCCTTCTTCACCAACCTACCCAAAACAACTAATGAATCATACCTGCATCCTCATTCACCAACTGTTTACCCTAGCTTCTCCTTTGAGGCTTTTCTGAACCCAATTGTTTCTCTACCAGAAGAAGACATTGTTTCAGGTAATGATGATGATGATGTAGGCTTAGAGGTTATACGAACATTAAACCTAAAATCAAAGCAGAAGTATTGTTAATACATAATTGATGTATATGCTTTCGGGTTGTTTCTCAGTTTATAACCGGGGCCGCCAAATATCGACACTTACACATACACCCATCTTCTGGAGTGAGAAACTGGGGAAAGAGAAACAGGGAGGAAAATACAGGAGCAGCGACGGATCGCCACCGCAGACGGCGGCGCGTCTCCGGTACCCGGCGCGCACACCATCTTAATTCAAAAATCGAAAGAAAGATAACCCGATGGTGAGGGCGGTGATTTATGCGTTGGCAAACAGTGACGATACCAAAAAAGCAAAAACACAAAGAATAAGAACCAACAAAAGCGTATTCAAGTAACTATATAAATCTTACCCGAGATAGCAGTTGGTTCATCGAATCTATCTTTTTTAGCTTGCTTGAAGGAAGAAGATGACAGTGGAGAAGGAAGGATGTGGAGGTCAAGGCGGTGTTAGGTGTACGGAGAGAGAGAGAGAGAGAGAGTCTTGTGTTATGTAGAGAGAGAGAGAGAGTGAGACAGAGTATGGTTAAGGAAGAAAAGAAGCAAAAGGAATGGCAGAGACGTAAATAGCTATCAAAAATTGTCCAAATTTAGAGAAGAAACACTGTTAACGCTTGTTGAATTGTTGTTATATACGGAGTAGAATATATGACCCAAACATATTGGAATGGACAATGATATTAGTATTAGGACTTGGAACTAAGAACTTATTATATAAAACGTGAGCTTCGGACATAATGATTAACAACACACTTAGAATGTAACATTAAAATATATAATATAGGAACCATGCGGTCGAGCTCGTCCCCACGCATAACAAATACAATCAAACACTAACAGTATTGTTGTCATAGGGCCCAGTTGAGGAGAATGTCCGTATACGATACCAAACATGCCGCGGTTTCATATTTATACTTATTCATTGGCTATCAAGGTGAGTTTCGTGTACCATTCCCCTTTTTATGTTTTACTATTTTGGGGTGAATGCATGCTTCCTTTTTATGAATTGTTTGATGTGACAAGATAACAGTTGCCGGATACCATACTGACACTCATTAACCCAGGGGTTGGGCCACTTAATATGTGGGTAGTACTACTTGGGGAAACTCCCACACACAGTGGATCCAGAAGCCCGGAAAACCCTCCACTGAGGTCCACGGGGCTGTTGTGACATGTATTTTGCCAGGGGAATCTATAATGGCAGTAGATAGATTCTGTGTTTAGGTTTGAGGTGTCGCTTGTACATCACCATGTTGTGTTATGTGAACTTATGTAAATGTTTTCGAGTAACAAACTGTTTTGGATTTACTTAAACAATTACACGGACTCACCAGTATAATTACTGACCAAACTCTTTTAAGCATGTGTTCAGGTACTGCATTTGGGCGACTATGAAGCATACGGATTATATACATGTGATGTGGATTAGAGGTGATGATCGTTAGACAAGTTGATAAAAGATTCGGACTATAAGGATAGCCTATTAGAGTATCTAGAGATAAGCAGATAAAGGTTGGTTCGATTAGTGGGTTACACCCCGCCAGCTGCTTCGACGACCTCCGCGTTTCGTCCCTGTAATAGACTTTAGTTATAATCATATCTTGTATTTGTATTAAATTAAGACTAGAAATTGTACAAACATTAAATATTAGTCAACGTTGCTTCCGTTGTGCAAGTCTGTTACCAAGTTGTCATTTCGTCCAGGCCCCACCTGGTCGGGTTGTTACACTGATAGGCATGAGTTATGGAGACATGTGTCTAAACAAGCATGTTATAGCCAGAATTCACTATTTAACTTCTTTCCTTAATGATGACCGTGATGACGAGGACGATGATGATAGATGTGGTACCAACACTCGATATAGCATCTGAAAGGGAAACCCACAAAAAAAGTCATGCCTTGTCCAAAATGATGGCAATGTGTATTTGACATCTATCGAGAACAATAAAAACAAATGGTATTCCCTGCAGTACGCCATGAGCTTTATGTCGTATCAATTAGATTACCATTTTCATAACCGAACTAGATATTGAACCGATGAGATTACTAACACCCTAAATAATCACTAAACTAAGTTAACTATGTTAACCTATTTCTTTTGATTGATAACTATCCTCGTTAGAATTCAATTGTGCTTGTTTATCCATTAGGCCTTTATTGGGCCTGACTTGTTGGATTGGTTGTATTTGGTTTACGGAATTGTATATTGACAATCACAACATTGTCATGAACTTCACTTTAATAAATAAATCTAAAAATTTGGTCCGTAATAATGAATGAAAAAATAGAACCAACAGAACATTACTTCTGAGAATATATATAGGATAACCAAACAGTCTCATAGTTTTGGAGTGAGTAAAATAGCAATTTTAGAATCAGTTACATGAATGACGGTGAGGATGAATATTTTGAAGTCTAAATGAACTCTTATCAAACATCCAGCAGGATGATGAATCCAAACGAAATTGAGTGCCTATGTAAGGTATCTATACAATGTCCAGATTTGAGTTGAGTTATGTTATGTCTATGATGCTTTCTGATGTGCTATATATGGCAGCTGGTGATTGTGGATCCGGAGAAGAAAAGAACGGTTTTGGCGGGACTTCCAATGCATCCATGCTTCCCTCTAACATTTCTATCACTTCATTAATGTATGGTCTTTGACTTGGTGCAGGTTGTATGCACCATAAACCAACTATCGTCATCTTTCTAGCATAATCATTTTCCTCGGTGGTTGTTAGACTATCTAACAGGAAGTCACCCTTGTGAAGGCGATTGTAAATCCAGTCAGGAAAATATATCTCACTAGTTCGGCCAGAACCTACACCAGCTTCTATATTTTTTCTTCCTCCTACCATTTCTAATAACAACATACCATAACTATATACATCAGATTTATGGGAAACTCCTCCAAAGTTTTTATTATAAATTTCCGGAGCAATATAACCGATTGTTCCTCTAGCCTCCAATATGGAAACGATACTCTCTTTCCTCGAGTGCAACTTAGCAAGTCCAAAATCTGCTATCTTTGGACAAAAATCTTCATCAAGGAGAATATTATGTGGCTTTATGTCTAGATGCAAAATCCGAGTGTTGCATCCACAATGCAAATAGTCAAGACCACTTGCTATTCCAAGTGCTATCTTGTACAAATCTTTTACACCTATTTGTTCACGTGTATCCATTGGTGCATGACTATGTATAAACTTCTCTAACGATCCGTTTGGCATGTACTCGTATACCAGAGCTCTTTTTTTATTGTCGGAACAAAATCCCAAGAGTCTGACAATGTTAACATGAGCTGTCCTACCAATGCTTGCAACTTCATTTATGAATTCTTGCCCATTTGCTTTTGAGGAGTTTAACACTTTAACCGCCACAAGTCGGCCATCTGATAGCTTTCCTTTAAACACTTTACCGAAACCACCCTGTCCTAGTTTAACTTTAAATTTGTTTGTCATGTTCTTGATATCATGGTACGTGTACCTTTTTGTGCTTAAGGAACCATAATGCATGACAAAGGCCTCAATATTTTTGTCGTCCTCGGTTTTATACTTTAGTGAGGCTACACAGTTGCTTGATGACGTTTTCAACATACAATATATTATGAAAATTATGACAACTGATAGTACTGCAGATCCAACTCCTATAACTGCGAAAATGAAAAAGTTGAACTGGGTATGTAAAAATAATGGGGAAACGATATTTGACGATCTATAATTGAATGAGAGAAAATTTACCCAATTTCTTTGTCCGGTTTGCAGTGGAACCTGGAATACAAAGAAAAAATGCAAATATTAAAATATGTTAAAGTTCATAAAAAAAATTAAAAAATCTTTGAGAACTAGTTTCTTTCAAAGAGTGGGGATGGGGGTAGACCAGGTCATGATTTTGGAAATGTTGGAAGTCCACCCTCTATAGTTTACCAAACTACCAAAACATTTCTGCCTTCAATTTTCTTTTTCTTTTTTTCCACAGCAAAGTATTCTTTTCATATTAATAGAAATAAGTTAGGGTACTTTAAAACTCCAAAGTGTCGCGGTCTTCCATTATCAACAGTGTCATGTTTTTATCGAGCTACACATAGAATACTCGGGCTTATCTCATGGAAGTATGAATAGAGAGCCTAAAGAGACTCAAGTCAAGCTAAAATAAAAATTATCTTATTATTATTATTATTATTATTATTATTATTATTATTATTATTATTATTATTATTATTATTGTTATTATTATTATTATGTCGGCGTGGCAAGTTTTTCGCTATAACACTTGCTGGCCAATAATCCTCCTCTCATCGGTGTGGATTCACAACATACGAAAAAGATTAAAAACAAATGAGACCGGTTAATACACTTTAGAAACTCTACGGTAACACGCAATTCAAGGAAGAGATTTTCTCAAAGATCAAACAAATCAACATCTTCAATCAACCGAAGCGGAGGAAAAAAGAAATATTGAGACAATAAGATTCGTCTGTGCAAGAGGAACAGAACCTTCTAGTGGAATTACCGAAACAACAACAAGCGGCTATAGATGAACAACAATAAACTGACTTGGAGTTTATCCAACACGACCACTCGAAACATCCGATCTCAAGGTTGCAGATGATTCGATTCTCTAAAAGAAGCGTGAAAAGACAAATAGTTGGGGAAGGCACTTTTTCATGGTTTTTTTTATTCGTTTGCCAAAAATGTTTTTTTCTTGTTTATAATGTAACCGATGAATGAATGAAGATCGGATCATCGGACCTCACTGTAGAGCATGAGGTAACAGAACGAATAAGATGAGGAAACAAAACATTATTGAAGATGTAAAATGATCATTGAGTGTAAGGGTGGTTGCTTGAAGTTTCTAGGTAGGAAAAGAAGAAAGAAACAAGGGAAAATCACCCAAATAATCTTTGACCGAAAGAAATTACCCAAATAGCCACCTCAACCGTCTCGGGAGAGACGGTTCCCCCATCCCGAGACATCTGAGTCGACTCCGAAGACGGGTGAGACGGTGACCAATCAAAACAAGCCATGTGTCCTAAGTCTCTCTCTCTCTCCTCACTTTCTCTCGCCTCTCTCTCTCTCTCTCCTCTAATAAAAAAATCTCCAAGCGACTATGTGACGTCTCCCGATACCTAAAACGTCTATGTGACGTTTCCACTGTGCCGGAAGCATCTCTATGACGTCTCCCAACTCCTAAAACGTCTTTTGCAACCGTGGCGGAAGCGTCTCTGTGACGTCTCCCAACACCTAAAGCCTCGTCTTGGGACCTTTGAAGATTTTTTTACTATATTTTTGACACGTGGCAATCGCCTATTGGTCTATCACTAAAGGCTCACGAAAACGTCTCAGGATTTAGGAACCGTCTCTCCAAAGTCGTAGGAGGTGGCTATTTGAGTAATTTCTTTCGACCAAAGGTCATTTTGGTGATTTTCCAAATATCTTGACTCTTGACTTTGTGGGGTTGTTGAATATTCAATTACAAATTTACTTTGAGTTTAATTTCTAAGTATTAAAGCGATTGAAAATGAGACTTTAACTTCAATCGTAATCACGTTACCATTTATTAAAACCACTTCATTTTTGTGCTTTTTGTTTTTTTTTTCTTTTAGAAATTCGGATTGATTGACTGAACGATTGTTAAAAGTTAAACTTAAAAAGTTACTAAAACTAAAAACTGTTAAAACTTTGTACATTTTTAAAATGAATCTACTTAAAAATATTAGAACATAATGCAAAGCATGTTGACTCTTAGATGAATTTTAAATACTATCCAATAAAGTTTTATGACGTCAACCATTTTAACCGTCCCACGTTTTATATTTTTACAACAAATTAATCTACTCCTAAATACTCACATAAATTACGGGAGATACCGTAAAATTAAAATTGGAGTTGTAACGAATGTACCTTTGCAGTCACCCCTGCTAGTTGTACCATCTGAGCAAAAACAACGGATCCCCGTCTTATTATGGTGACCGCACCAACCACCAGACTCTTCGCACTTTTCGCAAGCATCCATGCTCCTCCATTGTAGCTCGAATCCGTTTCGCAAGAGTTCGCCGAACTTCATTAGATCAAGAGATCCATCCAATTGCCCTCTGAACACAGTTTTTTCCACTTCCTGATCGCACCTGTACTCATCCCAGTCCGTTTCCTTCGTACTCGTATTCATAACATGAACATAAGACTTTTTTCTAGGATCGCCCAAACACTGTATCTCCGTTGCAAAAGGAGGAGACCCGTTACAATTGTAATGAAAGCTTAGATTAACGCTATACATGGAGAAATTGAGTGGCAAGGTTTCTAAGTTGATTCCATGTTGCACCTTGGGGCAGTGGTCGGGGCCTGGTCCGAAGGAAGCAACTTCCTTATCGATGAGGATAATACTCTTCAAATTATCATAGAATATATTCTTAACATGGTACCAATCGTTGCCCAAACTAAATTCGGCAATATTATGTTCAGAGCAATTGATACCGAAGCCATCATAACCGCAGAACTGGGTGGCGGATTCCTTGTCCATCTTCCAAAACGGATAACTGATGCTGACATCACCGCACATGGATGGAGGGCAATTGGAGTTGCTTATAATATTAGATTGTACTGGTATGGTGATCAAGAAGAACAAGAACAAGGGGAAGAGGAGAAGGAGGAGAGAGTGGGGATGGGGGTAGAACAAGTCAGTCATGATTTTGGAATGTTAATTTGAAGAACAAGTCCACCCACTATTGGGTGTGTATATATATAGATTGTAGTTTACAAAACTACCATAACATTTTGCCTTCAATTTTCTTTTTTCTCTTTCTATTTTTCTTTTTTTCCACAACAAAGTATTATTTTCATATTATTAAAACACAAAGTGTCGTGGTCTTCTATTAGACCGGGTGTAGTGGAGCGTTTTTTGCACGTGATTTAGTAACATATCGCCCCCCACACTGTTACAGGGCGGCGCCATGTTGTGAAAATTATGCAAGCCGTTATATTGATAACGCTTGAAGACAATTGAACCATCCAATCAATACTTGACACCACATCATTCCAACGTTCCTATTCAAATGGTCGATTTTTTTTAAACCAACGGTAACCTTAATTAATTTTTATATATACCACAACACAACACAACACATATACAGCCCAAACCAACACAAACTATATACATTCAATCAAAACACACCAATATTTTAAAAAAATGGGTTCCTTCGCGTCATCATCCGTTGCCAGAGAATATTACAATAAGTTTCTAGGCGATGAGGGTGAGTCGACAGACGAAGAATTGGAGCTAGATGCGGTTACGAGTGCGCTTTCGTCTGCGTCGAGATATATGGAACAAACTAGTGCACCTACACGTCCAAAACTGTGTAGACAGTATTACGAACGAGATCGTGAATCGGCAAATGCTTGATTGATGAAGGATTACTTTGATGAAAACCCGACTTACCCCGACCCAAAGACGTTTAGGCGTCGTTTCCGGATGTGCAAACGCTTATTTCTACGCATTACCGGAGAGTTGGACAACGCGTTTCCTTACTTTCAACAAAAATCGGATGTTAGGGGGGTGATGAGATTTACCTATATTCAAATGTGTACCTCGGCACTGCGTATACTCGCATACGGTAACACGACGAATATCAACGACGAGTATTTAAAAATGGTCGAGAAAACAACACGCGATTCTTTGGAGTATTTTTGCCAAGGTAAATCACTTTTTTTTAAAATAAATTCATTTACCTTTTTTATATTTAATCTAACATATATATATATACACACAAATTTGTATTTCTTTTTTAAGGAATAGTACAGTTGTACAAAGCCCGTTATCTTAGAAGGCCCACTTGGTACGACTTACAAAAAATTTACGAGGTGCATACGAATGAACATGGGTTACCAGGAATGATTGGTAGCATCAATTGTCGTCATTGGCCGTGGTATAATTGCCCAACTGCTTGGCGAGGTCAACACATACACGGTGACCAAAAAGGACCATCGATTATTCTTCAAGCGGTGGCTTCAGTCGATCTTTGGGTTTGGTCGGCCTATTTTGGTGTTTCGGGTTCATGCGACGACTTAAACGTTTTTAAGCAGTCGCCTGTTGTTGAGGATTTCATTTCTGGCAGAGTAGCAAAGGCGTGTTTTTATTCTAATGGAAACTACTACCCGCACGGATACTATTTGGCTGACGGAATATATCTAAGGTATTCCATTGTCGTGAAGACGTTCAGTAACCCCTACGATGAAAAAAGGGCACACTTTAAGAAAGTTCAAGAGGCCGCGCGAAAGGATATAGAGAGATGTTTTGGGGTTCTTCAACAGCGTTGGCATTACATACGAAATCCTTTTCGTGCATGGAGCAAAGACAAGATGCGAGATGCTATGTATGCATGTATAATCATGCATAATATGATATTAGAAGATGAAGGTAAAGCGATATGTCAAAATTATGTATCGGAAGCCGTTTAGGATCTACCGCAAGCGACAATGGAAGAAAGAATGCTCAACGCACATGAACTTCGTGACCGTGATGTACGTGACGCGTTAGCGGCGGATATGGTCCAACATGCTTGGTCGGTTCGGTATATTACAAACGAAGGTGAAAGCGAAGAGGACGAAGATGAAAACGAAGATGAAGATGAATATGACGAAAGCGAAAATGAAAATTAATATTATTTGTGTGTTTTTAATATTACTTGTAACTTTCTTTTTTAATATTATTTGTGTGTTTTTAATATTATTTTTGTAATTTGTTTTAATATTATTTGTGTTTTCTTTTAATTATTTTTACTTACTTAATTAAACAACATAATAAAATAAACAACCAATCAGAAACATGGGTCTTATCTTTTTCCCACTACCACTACACCACATTTTCACTTCAAACCCCATGCTGACTCAGCTCCCACGTGGACCAATCAGAAACAGGGGCCTTAAGTTTTTCCCCCCTCCACTACACATGGTCTTAGGCTATTTGGTGTGGTGACACCCTCCCCCAACTCCCCCAGATTCCACATCAGCATCACGTCATTTCCCCTTCTCCTCCTTCAAACAATGGAAATGGTTCCCCCTTCTTTCCCCTTTTCTATTTCATTTTTTATTATATAATTTGAATTTTGAAATAAAAAACAACCGTCCAATCATCAAGCTCGGAGAGAGAGATGAATTTCCCCGAATTCACCGAAAATACATGGTGGGGGGCGGTGTTCTCCTTTGGTGACCATGACACCTCAGCCCCACCGAGCTTCTCCCCGAGACCATATCGTTTGGTCTCATCAACTGTGTCATGTTTTTAACGTGTAAACGAGTGGGCCAACCAAAAAAATACTCGGGCTTAGAGCATTCACATCCCCTCCACCAAATCTCATCCATTAAATTAAACTAAAATTCACTACTCCACCCCTAAATCTTCTCTCTTCTAATTAAAATAATAATACTTTTTCATACTTTTATCATTATATTTTCTCTCTCCTCACTCACAACTACTTACAAAAATATTAAAATATATATAGGGGTGAATAGTAGCTTTTCATATATAGGGTGGAACAATGCTTCCACCAAATATTTTCTCTCTCCTCCACTCACAACCATTTACACTCACCCCATATAATTTGGTGGACCAAATGTGAATGCTCTTATCTCATGGAAACATGAATAGAGCCTAAAGAGACTCAAGGTCAAGCTAAAATACAAATTATTATTATTATTATTTTAGTATTTATTTATTTAACAGAAGAACTTGAGCTAAGATTCATATATCGTGTTAATGATAAATGTTGATGTGGTTAGGGGGATGGGGCGCTTCCCTGAGATTGAACGGGTACCTCATGGTAATCTAATTACCAGCACGGCAAAAGTGTTGCCGGTGATACTGGTAGTGGGTCCCTTACAACAACCCGTCAAAGTTTTGAAACCGTTTGATTTTATTATTTTCATTTATTTTAATGTTTTCAAATAGTAAAGCACATAAATTAAAACTTAAATTAAACACATAATAAAATAAAAAAACATAAACTCGTGTCAAGTTATTCTACACAGTGTAACAAAAATGAGAAGGGTGAGAAAGATACAAAAAACACAATAGATCACAAAATATGACACAATGAGTCACATGCAAAGTATAACATAGTGGTGAAAAATATAACACATTATTGTTGAAAAAAATACACAATTAATCCCAAAAATGACACAATGATCAAAATAAGAAAAGGACAAAATGCTACATAAAAGACACAATGATACAACAAAAATTCTAAAAACTACAAGCTAAAAATCCAAAAAAGCGAAAACCTAAAATATATGATCGTAGGGTTCGATGAGACAGTTCCAATGTCGCTTGAATGAGTACAACCGGAGTCCGTTTGATACCCTTCCTATGACTTCCTATTTTTCTTTCACTTTGTATTTGATTTTAACCCCATAAACTTAATCATAATTATGTTAATATTAAAACATAATTAAAATACAAAATATTAAAACATAAATTAAAAAAACTTAAACTTGACGCAACAGTCGCCATGCCTCGACATGGTCAAAACTGTTGCATTATCGTTGCAGTATCGAGTCATATAGTCCACATGCGTGAACTCGATAGCCAACTCCTCTTCAATGCCCGGGTGCTCCCTCAAGATGTTTGCGCAGGGGGGTCTCTACCAATCAAATTTATTGTTAAGATCGGTCCACTCACGTTGGAGGCTTTCAATGGTGCGATCATTGACACCGACTTGGCTTGTAAGTCCCAGAAATTGAGTAGGTTTACATTTGTCTTTATTAAGCAAGTTTATTATAGCTGGGCTTAGTAGAAATTCCACATCCTTTTAATGAAAACTATTCCTCAATTCCTATATCGGGTGAAGAGTTGCTGGCTTTGCCTATTAAAGGATATAGTCCTATAGTGGAAAAGTCAGTTAATCGGACAGAGAGAGATCAAGTTAAGATCACCAAACCTGCACCAGTTAAAATAAATATTACTAAACCTACATTGTCTTCAGCAAACGCTTTTGTTAAACCTAAAGAAGTTGGAAAACAGACTGAAACTTTAAATTTTGAGAAAAATAAAGAAGTTGACAGAGTCTTTGAGGTTATGGAATATAACGTACCAAATGAATCACAAAATGTCATAAATGAATCTACAAGTGAATCGGTAAAAACAAATGAACATGTCTGTTAGCAAACTACTCCCATAAACTCTGATGTGCCTTATGAGTTTGATTTCATGAAAGAATTTAGGGAGCTTTGTATAAAGCAAATGGCATAAACTGAAAGTGAGTCAGCTAGTCGGAATCTTGTTCAAGTGATTCAGAGGTGAGTGAAACCTCATTTGTCTCGGAGACAGATTCGACTGACACCAATGAATCCGAATATTAGACTTTCGAAACAGCTGAATCATCTAACAACATATCTGAATCAAATGAATCAGTCTTTACATCTAATCCTGATTCATCTGATTCTGAAGGAGAGAGTTCAAAGTCTCCTGACTCTTCTGTAGCTGATAACTCTACTGTCAATGTTTGTGTCAACTTGGTTGATAATTTGAATTATGCTAACCCAATTGATTCTTATGCAGATAGTGTAATCGTTGAGGATTGGGCAGATAATGGAGATGAAGTCAGTGATTCTGAATCAACTGAACTAAATAATAAAATTCAGAAAAATATTTTTTTCATTTCTGCTATAGACAATAATTTTTTTGTAGGTCGTTTGTTTTGAGCATTAAACATTGTGACATGATTACATATTCTGCAACGGTTATTTTATCAAATACATGTGATTCGATAAAAAAATCTTTTGGTTAAACAAACAAGTATATATAGGTGGGCTGGTAAATATATTCCACCCAAATGTGTTTTACCAAAGTATGAAAAACAGAATTCTTTAAAGGCGGCATCACAAAGCCATCGGGCTCCATACAGATCTTATAGATCTGAAAAAGCAGCAAGATCTCAGGGGATCCACATATGAAGCGTCAAATTTGTTATTCATGTGGAATCCCCGGGCATATAGCTAGAAATTTCAAGACTCATTTGACTATCTCTGAAAACAGGGAGCATGAGAAGGCTCTAAACGGGAAAACAAATCACTTAGAGCTAATGAAGGTTGAAAAACCAGAAGCAATGAAGAGTGACAAATCCAAGGTGAAGCCTTCTGATGGAGATTGGAGTAGAAATAAGAGGCTCAAGAAACCTAGTAATGAGCCTCCCAAACAAGTAGAAACCCACATGGTAACTACAAGCAAAAAGAAAAAGAAGGTTTCAAAACATAAGTCATATTGGAAACCAATGAATTCTATTCCAAGTCCTCCCTCATCTGTAGGATCATCACACTCTGTTAATCAAATCTTAAACTCATGTGATGATAATCTTAAATCTATTTCAACTGCTAACATGCACTGGATGGAAGTTCACTACATGGATAAAAATGGAGTACCCAAAAAAGTCTGTGGCATGGGTACCAATCGTTAACTAATCCGACATCATGTGCAGGAACGGCTATGGGGGACTATCATTCATCTTCGGTACATTGATAATGGCTGTTCATAGCACATGACTGAAGACTTATCCCAGCTCACCGATTTGGAACGTTTCAATGGTGGATTTTTCTCATTCACTAAAGGAGAAAAGGGCCAGATCACTTCACGAGGAACTGCAAGGAATGGTGGACTATGTTTTACTAAAGTCAATTATGTTCCAGAGTTGAAGCACAGCCTTTTGAGCGTATCAAAGATATGCGATAATGGCTATTCAACTCACTTCACTGATAAAGGATGCATGATCTTAAAACCTGGAGTTGTGATTCCAAAAGAATGGGTTTTGTTAAAATCTGAACGTAGAGGAAATGCTTATGTCTTTGTGCCTGGGATTGCAGCACTTCGATGAGCTTTTCTAGACTTAATTGAGCAAGATCATATGCAACATCAATGGAAGGTACTACATAGTCAAACCTAGGAGCTAAACTACATAGTATCTTCTCCACAATTTTTTGATTTGATATCTCCTCTCCATAAGCTCTCTATTGTCCCTCAACGGCCACAAGTCTTGAAAAATTCTCTCCGACAGCTTCACTTTCTTTCATTGTTAGGTTCTCAAACTCTTGCCTCAACCCCTGAAGCTTCACTACTTGGACTTGGGAGTCCCCTTGAAACTCCATCTTCAAGATGTCCGATGCTTCTTGTGCTATATCAGCGGTTGCAATTCGTGAAAACAACTGATCATGAACACCCTGCTGGATCACTGCCATGGCTCTAGCATCATTCTTTTTTCCAGCCTGGCCTTCGTGAGACCATCACCATGATCAGTCACCCCAAGATCAACTATCTCCCATAATTTTTTGGATCTTAGGACAGTTCTGATTTGTACACTCCACTATTCATAGCCTTCAACTTTGAGCACTGGAATTGGGTTAACAGGATTGCGGTTTAATATATCAGACATGGCAACCGAACTCTAATACCACGTGTTGGCAAGAGTTTAAAGAATAAATGCAACAAAAACAAGAAACAAAGGAATATAGTAGGCACAGATTGGATCGCATTATTGAATGATCAAGGGAAAAAAGTACATCAACCACAAAGCAGAAACTAAACTTAAATAGGCAAGTCACACCCTGAAAAACTGGATCTCCCTAAGGCCCTCAACAAACTCTGGAGTCGGCAATACCGCCTTACTTTGAATTCAAACAACTAACGTATACTTTAACGATCATGTGCCATGCATGAATGAATCAGGATCACATATTAACAAGTATTATTAAACTCGGATCAACGATTAGTGGGGTGATTGTAAGCCTAAACTGTTTGATACAAGTTTGTTTAAAAATTTATTGGCTTTTATGTAATTATTTGAAAGGTATAGTTTTTCATGTTAATGTATTTATGTCACACCCCGCCAAGGCGGAAACCAGAGGTGCGACTGAAAGATTTCCAAGCACAAAAGGTCACACGAGCATTAATTAAAACAAAGTAGGAACTTTCATTAAACAACCAAATCCGTTCAACATAAGTTAATTGTTTAATTTTAAAACCATTGTATGTAAATGTCTAAAGTTGTTATGACAACACAATGGTCCAAAAGAAGGTATCCCACAAATGCTCACACACGACCCCTGCAAGTTCCATTGTCCATGCTAATTTCCTGAAAAACATGCATGTAAAATATATGGGTCAACATAAAGTTGGTGAGTTCACGGGTTTTCTATATGGTAAACATGTAATCCAAAACCAACTAAATCATTGCCTAGCTAGGGCAATAATAAATATGTGATCTGACATGAGCCCATAACCGAACCTTGACATGTTGTGCCTCGCCCATTGTACACTAAAGACAATGTAATAATGTGAAATACAAGCACTCTTTTGATATCTGTCATCTGGTCAGAGCGACTGACCAAGAGTGGGGATGTCAACCCAATAGATCTATGCCGATGTTTCATGGCTAAGTCCATAGCTAATGGTTATGGTATGATGAATGACACGAGGGCTTAATGGATCCTAAACTGTACTGTCTCATGTTCACATAGTAGTCATGCATTGTAACTGAAAACTGAAAAAAGGGGGCCGTGAATACTCATTCGATGTCTGGATGCTAAGTTGAACTGGATCTGGCACTGTGTGTCTAGTCTAAGAACCCTAAATGCATTCAAAAGCAACTTAGGTCTATGTTTTATTCTAACTACCATGCAACTGTTCGCCCGACTGTAGCAACAGGGGCCTCTGTACCACTATCCACGGGTGTGACACACTGTATTTGTTAATAATTGTTCGTTTTGTTACCCTGGTGGCTATGTGTTATTCCTGTTTTTGACAAAACATATGTGGTGACTTACTAAGTGTTACCGAGTGGCCTTTATGTCACAGTTTTGTAAGTCTAGGGTGGCCCATGGACATATATTGTGACAGTTTGTATAAAAATAACACATCCTAGTGTCTTGCCTTTGTTTATACGTACATATCCTTATATTTTTGAGAAAACTCACGTGTTAAGCTAGTTAACACATGTTTTAGTATTCTTAACACATGTTCATAAGTCAAACCATGTTGTATGTATGTGTGTGTGCTTGTAAATGTCCATATCCATGTGTTCCAAGGTGTATGCATCAATGTGAATATGTGTGTATACATATCTAGAACATTGAACCTTTATCATCAAAACTTGAGTTGTTAAGTTAACTAGTTTCAAGAATAAATGTTTTATGGAGTGTGCGAGTACATGTATGCTTCGGGTGACCAATGTGCATAACTAAATGATCATGTAAACCAGACTAAAGTTCAGGTATCATACCTCACGTGTATAGCTGAGTAAAACAAGAAAATAATAAGCTAACTCCTCACAAGTAAGCTCCTAAATGCTAGCTAAAGGCTTTGAACTCCCTAGTGATGGCGTAGGGTGATCGGATCGAGTCTCTTGGGGCCTTGATGTTTCGGCCAAGGGGTTACAAGGAGAGAATGGGTGGTTTTCAAGTGTTAGTGAACTTTGAGAGTTTGTGGTGTGATCTTGAGGTGTTCCTTGGATCTATATATAGCCGATTGGTGAGCGATTGGCCATGGTTTCATTGGTTCACATTTGGGGAAAGTCAACTCTTTGTTTTCTCAATATTCAAACTTCTAAAGACCTTGTAAGAGTAAGGAATTGACTAGAGTTTTGGCTTGGTGTGTAGGGTGGTGTTTAGCGGCCGATTACATGGGGAAGGGGCATGCTTTGGATGGCAAGGTGGACATAATAATCCCTCTCATGGGTTCTATGTTGTGCTATCTTGGGTAAGGAGTTGACCTTGGCTCAATAGTGGTTTGTCTTGGGAATGCACTAGCCGAAATTTGGTGTATGTTGGTGATATATTTGGATGGTCAAAACTCATGGGAAATATAGAGGTGAATAGTTCATGCCTTATTGGTGTTAAACATGGGTGGATGTGTAACTAAATAGGCTTGTGTCTAGGAAGGAAATAGATATGTGTGTGTGTATATGCGAGTGTGTATATGTGTATGTATATGTTGTTTTGTCACTTCTCCACTCTATGTTTGTGTGTGTATAGTGTCATGTGTATGTATGTATGTGTAGAGATGTGAGTATGTCTTGTATTAGCTAAGTAGTGTCTAAAATAATGCACACTTTCTTTCCTTGGGAATAAGTGAGCCACAAATTACATAGGGAAAGAACAAGAGATTTAAGCAAGTCAACATGTGTAAGTGTTGTATATAAGGTGGACTAGATCCCTTTAAGGCAATGGTCTTGGATTTGATGGGATCTTGTTGTGCATATATGTATGTACGGCCGTAGGCATGCATGTATGTGTGTTAGTGTATTTGTTTGATCCTCATGTTCATGTAAGTCTAGATGGATCTAGTTCAAGGTCACAAGTGGACATTTGTTTGTACACGTATTAGTTTACTACATACTTGTTAGTAACCTCTTTTGTTTATGAACATTGTTTGATTTTGTCCTTGTCGGGTAAAAAGTTGGGAATTCTTGTTCAATTGCATGGATTTCCTATAGTTAAGCCAGACATATTTAACTAACTGAGGCCTTGTACTAACTAATGTGTCTACTGTTAGACTATATGTCTCGAGATTTGTCTTGTTGGAACCCTGTATGATCCAATTATGACAGAATAGATGACATGGAATGTTATGCACACTGTATTCACGTGTAGTTAATTGTACGGATATGACCTGTGATTTCGACGGGTGTCATGAACGCCACTGAGTTCTTGTGGTAACTTGAGTTTGTATGCAACTGGTCCAATTTATTCGTGCAAGTTTGTATGTATCTGGGATTGAGCTTCCCACGTTTTCTGAACCTGGAAACTCCTTTCAATGGAGATACTTTGAGCAAAACTCTGTCAACCACCTGAAACTCTAAGGGTTTATGCCTCTGATTAGCATAACTCTTCTGTCTGTCTCTGGCAGCTCTCAATCTGTCCCTAACCTGAAATACCTTGTCGGTTGTCTCCTAAATGAGTTCGGGACCTGTCAGGTGCTTGTCTCCCACTTCAGCCCAACACACGGGCGATCGACACTTGGGTCCATACAGCGCCTCGAAAGGAGCAGCTTTGATACTAGTATGGTAACTGTTATTTAAGGAAAATTCGACCAACGGTAGATGTATATCCCAATTTTCCCTAAAGTCAATTACACATGCTCTAAGCATGCCCTCTAGTGTCTGGATGGTTCTCTCGCTTTGCCCATCTTTCTGTGGATGGTAAGTGGTGGTCAAGTCTAACCTGGAACCAAGAGCTTCCTGCAACGTCTGCCAAAACCGTCAAGTGAAACGGCTATCTCGATCAGAGATTATGGAAGTAGGCACGCCATGCCTTGACACAATCTCATTGATGTATAGCCTGGATAACTTCTTTGTTTTTGTCTGTTTCCTTGATCGGCAGGAAATGCGCAGACTTTGTCAAACGATTGACAATTACCCAGATCGTGTCATGACCACGAGATGTCTTGGGCATCTTGGTGACGAAATCCATAGAGATTTGATCCTACTTCCAAACAGGAATCCCTGGCTAGTGAAGCATTCCTGACGGCTTCTGGTACTCTGCCTTGACCTTTGAACACAAGCAACGTCCAACGTAGGTCGCAATACAACCCTTGATGTTAGGCCACCAATAGAACTGCTTGAGGTCCTTATACATCTTATCTGCACCTGGGTGTATCGAGTACTTGGACTTATGCGCTTCATCTAGAACCATATCACGCAATCCTCCATACAATGGAACCCATATTTTGTTCGAAAAATATTTTATTCCATCGGGTTTTTTCTCTAACAGATGAACCTGACTATACAGAGCTTCTTGTCCAATGTTACTATCCTTAAGAGCTTCTTGCTGAGCTTGATGAATGCGAGCAGAGAGATCGTTATGAATGGTCATGCGTAGCGCACGAACACGCAACGTCTTAGCACGTTCCTTTTGGCTTAGCGCGTCTGCCACGACATTTGCCTTCCCTGGATGGTACTTAATCTCACAGTCGTAGTCATTGAGTAGCTCAACCCATCGTCTTTGACGCATGTTCAGATCCTTCTGGTCAAAGATATGCTGTAAACTCTTATGGTCTGTAAAGACTATGCATTTAGTCCCATAGAGGTAATGTCTCCAAAACTTGAGCCCAAAAACTATTGCACGTACCCAGTTCTAAATCATGGGTTGTGTAGTTCCATTCATGCACTTTGAGTTGGTGAGAGGCATAGGCTATAACCTTGTTCCTCTGCATAAAGATACAACCGAGACCTTGATGAGATGCATCACAGTAAACCACGAAGTCCTCTGTTCCCTCTGGCAGTGAGAGAATCGGTGCACTACACAACTTGTGCTTCAGGAGCTGAAAAGCGGATTCTTATGGATCTCCCCATTCGAATTTCTTGTCTTTTTGGGTCAAGACTGTCAGGGACTGGGTTATCTTTAAAAATTCTCGATAAATCGCCAATAGTAGCCAGCTAACCCTAGAAATTGTCGAACTTCTGTTGGGGTACTAGGTCTAGGCCAGTCTTTGATCGACTCTACTTTGGCTGGATCAACATGTATACCCTTCTCGTTCACCACGTGACCGAGGAAATGAACTTCGCGAATCTAAAACTCGCATTTGGACAGCTTGGCATACAGTTTTTCCTGCATGAGTAGATTCAGAATCACTCTCAAATGCGGATCATGTTCTTCTCGAGTTCGTGAGTAAATTAGAATGTCGTCAATGAAATAACGAATTTATCGAGGTAAGGCTTGCACACCCTGTTCATTAGATCCATGAACACTGCTGGTGCGTTGGTCAACCCGAATGGCATAACCAGAAACTCGAAATGGCCATACCGTGTCCTGAAAGCAGTTTTGGGTATGTCCCCTTCGTTAATTCGTAACTGGTGATAGCCTGATCTCAGATCAATCTTCGAGTAGAAACTAGAGCCTTGCAACTGATCAAACAGATCATCTATGTGGGGAAGAGGGTAACCATTCATCAACGTAAGCTTATTCAACTCTCTGTAGTCGATGCACATGCGAAACGATCCATCCTTTTTCTTGACAAAAGAACTGGAGCTCCCCATGGTGACAAACTCGGGCGAATGAATCCTTTGTCGAGCAACTCTTGCAGTTGGTCAGACAACTCTGGCATCTCAGACGGAGCTAAACGGTAAAGCGAACGTTCTACGGGAGCAGCTCCGGGAATGAAATCAATACGGAATTCGTCTTGCCTCGGGGGTGGCAATCCTGGCAGATCTTCAGGAAAGACTTCTGGGAAATCTCTCGTGACAGGGATGTCTTCGATCTTGCTCCCCTTTGGCTTCTCCTCACGCACAAATGCTAAGAAAGCAAAATTTCCTTTTCGCAAAGACTTCTATGCCTTCATGCTAGACACCAATCGCAACGGGGTTTTCCTACGCTCCCCCTATATGGATAAGACCTCTCCACTGGGCAATGGTATTCGAACCACCTTTGCGAAACAAATTACTTCTGCATGGTTCTTCCACAACCAGTCCATGCCAATGACGATATTGATACTTCCCAATTCGATCGGCACAAGATCGATACTAAACTCATGATCTCCTAACTTTAACGCACAATTCCTAACTACATCCTCACACCTAATTATTTTACCATTGGCCAATTCTATGGAGAAATGTTCATGCAACTTATGTGACTCTAATCCGAGGGTTCGTTTAAAGCCAGTTGACACGAAACTTAGATCAGCACCGGTATCAAATAATACAGAAGCAGTATGGTTGTTTACGAGTAACGTGTGACTACGTTAGGATCCTCGCGTGCGTCATCAGTTCCCGTGACAAATGCCCTGCCACGAGGTCGGCCTTTCAACTTGGGGCAGTCCTTCTTGAAATGGTCAGTAGATCCACACTCGAAGCATCCGGGCTTACCGTCGGTATTCACAACTGCTTTGGCTCTGCACTGCACTGTGGGATGTCCCATCCGCTTGCACTTCTCGCACTTGATGCTGTCGCACGTCCCCACATGGTGATACTTGCACTTGTTGCAGAGTGGGTGGGGGCCGTTGTATGGCTTGCGAGTCTTAGTAGCGGTGGCAACAAAAACTTTGACGGTTTCGGGATTCTTGCTAGGATTACACTCTGCACCTCTTCCTTTCTTGAAGTGAGACCACTTACGCTTGTTTCTAGAGCCTTCACCCTTGTCGGATTCCTTTTGGGTCAGGGATCCCATGCGTACCGCATCGTCGGTAAGGCTGTGAGCAAGGGTGACTGCGTGCTGGATAGAAGCTGGAGCAACGGTGGTTACCATGCTACGGATCTTAGGAGAAAGTCCGCAGATGTACCTCTTTATCCGTTTATACTCAGAGGTAACCATGTGTGGAACTAGATGAGAAAGCTCATGGAATCGGGTGGTATAGGCAGAGATATCTGCACCACTCATGGTCAAATTCCAGAACTCGGTCTCCAACTTCTGCAGTTTGCTTCGTGGGCAATACTTGTCCCTCAGCATCGACTTCAACTCAGTCCACTAGAGATTGTAGGCAGCTTCACGACCCAAGGTCTGCACTTGTAGGTTCCACCATGTCAGCGCCTCGTCTTGGAAGGTACATGTGACGTACTTGATCTTCTGGTCCTCCGCACAGCTACTAGTGTCGAGCACAGACTCCGTTTTCTCAATCCATCGGACAATACCAATTGCTCCTTCTGACCCACGAAAATTCCAAGTCTTGCATGCGAAGAAAGTCTTTTAGGAACACCCACGTATGGGATTTTCTGCCTCTGCAGCGTTAGAAAGGTTGCATTATCAACGGAAGGATTGGCATAGGAAACGATTGAGAAAAGTGGAAAGAATAGACAAAAGCTTTACCATTTTCAGGGTCCTGGGTTCTGCGTCGGCCTGCAGCGCCCGAACCGCCACTGGAATCGGCGCGGTTCGCCTCATGTTGCGCAATAGCCTCTGCGATTACCCTGGCTAACTCCGCTGAGGTGGTCGGAAAAGCTTCTTCCTCAGAAGACGAATGAGTAGTCCTCTTAGGAGGGATGTTTCTTCTAATACATACGATTAAAAGAAATGTGACACATAATACTGCATAATATTGTCACATATGTACCAAGCAACCAACTAACGAACCATCACAAGTAATAACCACATGAATACAGCACAACACACAATCGAATAGGGAAACAAAATACCAATTTTCTAATTAATAATCAACCGTAGCGATTCAGTTTCATACATAACCAAATAACAATACAAGAGTACCACAATAACTTAACTACTACTAAGTTAACTACAACACATCATGTCCTAAGGAGACGGGGGTGGGAAAGCAGTGGACAAAGCTGCAACGGCTGCTGTCATCCTGGCCTCGAGGTCATCAACTCTCGCCTCTAACTGGGCAACACGCTCCTCGGTTGCAGTGCATCCCTGATCCGCCTCGTATACGCGAGTACCCAGCCAGTTGATAAAGGATAGGATCCCGGGTATGACCCGTCAGATAGAGATCATCCTCAATCTCCCAAACTCTCCCTCGCAACACCCCAATCTCAGTGTCGTGACGTCCAACCACGTCCCGCATAGAGTAGAGGGCGTGATGCACAGGGGCTGGCTCAAAGCTGGTGGGTAACGGAGTGTCAAAGGGAGGCTGAGATGGACCACCAGTCTCAAAGGTAGGGGGAGCCTGGTCATCAGTGTCCTCATCGGAGTAGGCGAAGAATCCATCCATGGTCGGCAGGTAAGTCCTCTTTCGAGCCTGAGATCGCCGGAGAAGTTTCCTTCTGGGTGGCTCAGGGTCTTCTAGAGCTGGAGGCTGGGGATCGGCTGGTGCCGGAGGCTCAGGGTCAACAGGGGTAGGAGCCTCGGCTAGAGCGATAGGAGCCGGTGGAGGGAGTACCCATTTCCTAGGGGTATACATCAGACGAGTCCCGCCTGGACGTAGACAATAAGGTCGAAAAGACGGCTCTCGGGGCTCTGGCGGTGGTAAGGGTGCATCCTCGTCCTGTGCCTCGCCAGCAGGCATATCCTACTCGTCGTCGGAGACGGCGTGATCGACCTGCATATGGTCGTCCTCGGTGTCGGAGTCGCTAGAATCGGGCTCGTAGCCCTGCTAAAGGCCGTCGGCTGGAAGGCTGTCTGGTACAATCTCCTCCTCAGAATCCGAGTGAATGATGGGAGCGTCTTGGTGTGCCATGATCCGGGAAATTAATGAACACACGTGCGTGTCAGTATAGTGTGGTGTACTTAGTGTAACTACTAACGTGCAAAGTACAAAACTAGCATGGCAAAACGCATAACTGGCATGGCAAAACACATAACTGGCATGGAAAAACACATAACTGGCATGGAAAAACACATAACTGGCATGGAAATTGCGTAGCGCGTAGGGATAGGCGTTGTGTTTCTTTCTTTGGAAAACATTTCGAAATCAATTTTTGTTTAGATTATAGTTTGACTCAAAAGAATCTTAGTTCGCTATAACCTCATGCCCTGATACCAATCAGTCACACCCCGCCAAGGCGGTAACGCGAGGTGCGACTTCGAAAGATTTCCAAGAACAAAAGGTCACACGAGCATCAATTAAAACAAAGTAGGAACTTTCATTAAACAACCAAATCCGTTCAACATAAGTTAATTGTTTAATTTTAAAACCATTGTATGTAAATGTCTAAAGTTGTTATGACAACACAACGGTCCAAAAGAAGGTATCCCACAAATGCTCGCACGCGACCCTTGAAAGTTCCATTGTCCATGCTAATTTCCTGAAAAACATGCATGTAAAATATATGGGTCAACATAAAGTTGATGAGTTCACGGGTTTTCTATATGGTGGACATGTAAACCAAAACCGACTAAATCATTGCCTAGCTAGGGAAATAATCAATGTGATCTGACATAAGCCCATAACCAAAGCTTGACATGTTGTGCCTCGCCCATTGTACACTAAAGACAATGAAATAATGTGAAATACAAGCACTCCTTTGATATCTGTCATCCGGTCAGAGCGACTGACCAAGACTGGGGGTGTCAACCCAATAGATCTATCCCGGTGTTTCATGGCTAAGTCCATAGCTAATGGTTATGGTATGATGAATGACATGAGGGTTTAATGGATCCTTAACTGTACTGTCTCATGTTCACATAGTAGTCATGTATTGTAACTGAAAACTGTACGCATGTTTTCCCCCGGAAAAATGTAAAAACTGTAAAAGGGGGCCGTGAATACTCACTTGATGTCTGGATGTTAAACTGAACTGGATCTAGCACTGTGTGTCTAGTCTAGGAACCCTAAATGCATTCAAAAACAACTTAGGTCTATGTTTGATTCTAATTACCATGCAACTGTTCACCCGACTGTAGCACCTGTGGAATAGGGGCCTCTGTACCACTATCCACGGGTGTGACACACTGTATTTGTTAATAATTGGTCGTTTTGTTACCCTGGTGGCTATGTGTTATTCCTGTTTTTGGCAAAACATATGTGGTGACTTACTAAGTGTTACCGAGTGGCCTTTTTGTCACAGTTTTGTAAGTCTAGGGTGGCACATGGACATATATTGTGACAGTTTGGAAAACGACAAGGGATTGGTGTTATACATATCCTTATGTTTTTGAGAAAACTCGCGTGTTAAGCTAGTTAACACATGTTTTAGTATTCTTAACACATGTTTATAAGTCAAACCATGTTGTATATTGTATAATTTAGGTGAAATATGTTGTTCTTGGGCCGGGTCTTGGCCTCTCACACACGTACACATACATATATGTATATGTGTGTGCTTGTAAATGTCCATATCCATGTGTTCCAAGGTGTATGCATCAAAGTGAATATGTGTGTATACATATCTAGAACATTGAACCTTTATCATCAAAACTTGAGTTGTTAACTTAACTAGTTTCAAGAATAAATGTTTTATGGAGTGTGCGAGTTTATGTAGGCTTCGGGTGACCAATGTGCATAACTAAATGATCATGTAAACAAGACTAAAGTTCGGGTATCATACCTCACGTGTATAGCCGAGTAAAACAAGAAAATAATAAGCTAACTCCTCACAAGTAAGCTTCTAAATGCTAGCTAAAGGCTTGGAACTCCCTAGTGATGGCATATGGTGATCAGATCGAGTCTCTTGGGGCCTTGGTGTTTCGGTCGATGGCTTACAAGGAGGGAATGGGTGGTTTTCAAGTGTTAGTGAACTTTGAGAGTTTGTGGTGTGATCTTCAGGTGTTCCTTGGCTCTATATATAGCCGATTGGTGAGGGATTGGCCATGGTTTCATTGGTTCGCATTTGGGGAAAGTCAACTCTTTGTTTTCTCAATGTGCAAACTTCTAAAGACCTTGTAAGAGTAAGGATTTGACTAGAGTTTTGGCTTGGTGTGTAGGGTGGTGTTTAGCGGCCGATTACATGGTGAAGGGGCATGCTTTGGATGGCAAGGTGGGCATAATAATCCCTCTCATGTGTTCTATGTTGTGCTATCTTGGGTATGGAGTTGACCTTGGCTCAATAGTGGTTTGTCTTGGGAATGCACTAGCCGAAATTTGGTGTATGTTGGTGATATATTTGGATGGTCAAAACTCATGGGAAATGTAGAGGTGAATAGTTCATGCCTTGTTGGTGTTAAACATGGGTGGATGTGTAACTAAATAGGCTTGTGTCTAGGAAGGAAATAGACATGTGTGTTTTGTCACTTCTCCACTCTATGTGTGTGTGTGTATAGTGTCGTGTGTATGTATGTATGCATGTATAGAGATGTGAGTGTGTCTTGTATTAGCTAGGTAGTGTCCAAAACAATGCACACTTTCTTTCCTTGGGAATAAGTGAGCCGTAAATTACATAGGGAAAGAACAAGACATTTTAAGCAAGTCAACATGTGTAAGTGTTGTTTACTAAGGTGGACTAGATCGCTTTAAGGCAATGGTCTTGGATTTGATGGGATCTTGTTGTGCATATATGTATGTATGGCCATAGGCATGCATGTATGCGTATTTGTTTAATCATCATGTTCATGTATGTCTAGATGGATCAAGTTCAAGGTCACAAGTGGACATTTGTTTGTACACGTATTAGTTTACTACATACATGTTAGTAACCTCTTTTGTTTATGAACATTGTTTGATTTTGTCCTGGTCGCGTAACAAGTTGGGAATTCTTATTCAATTGCATGGATTTCCTATAGTCAAGCCAGACATATTTAACTAACTGAGGCCTTGTACTAACTAATGTGTCTACTGTTAGACTGCATGTCTCGGGATTTGTCTTGTTGGAACCCTGTATGATTCAATTATGACAGAATAGATGACATGGAATGTTATGCACAATGTATTCACGTGTAGTTAAGTGTATGGATATGACCTGTGATTTCGACGGGTGTCACAATTTACATATATAGTCAAGAGCTAGTTATGTAACGCATGACGTTTGAAAAGGTATTCGATTATGAGATGCGATGCTTTGCATAGGGGTGTTCAAAATTCGATTTGAATTCGAAATATTTGAAATTCGACTTAAATTGATTCGATTATTAAGAATTCGATTTGATGATCAAGATCTTGTATTCGAATTCCATTCCAGTTCAGTAAATAAAGTGCGAATTTATAATTTTAATTCGATTCGATTCGAAATTCAAACAAAATTAATACATATATATATATATATATATATATATACAGTCACACACATATAACATTAGAACTAGGGATGGCAAAAAACCCGAGCCTGACGGGTATACCCGAAACCCGAAGCATGTGGGACGGGTTTGGTTCTGGAAAAAAAATATTTCGCGGGTATGGGACGGGTATGGTATTTGGTGATACCCGACCCGATTACCCGAAACTAAATACCCACCTACCAGAAATATATACCCGAATACTTTTAAGTTATATATATATATATATATATATATATATATATATATAGGGGAGGGTTTAAATGAGAACACCCATCTTTTGTGAGAACCATGAAAACAAATCTCAACCACTTATTTATTTCTCTTGTGTTTTAATTAAAAGGGCAAAGTGGTAATTGTGAATCATTCTAAATCAATCCATGCCTATTCTCAGATCCCTCTCTTCTCTGATGATACGCACAGTGAGTGCATCAACTCCCCTTCATTCATGTTCGTTCGCGTGGCACCATTCCACCACAATGCCAATCCTTCAATTGCCGACCATCGTTGAACACATATGAATGTCAGTGGAGTCGAACATTCACAAATTTTTTCGAACAATCTTTGAACCATTTAAGCCAGGTATTTGATTTGAAGTTTATGTTTAAATCTATTGTTTTTCTTCAGATATCTTTAATCTACATTGTCTAATTTGTCTTTTGACTCTCGAATTTCACTTAACAGTTGTTTTGTTTTCTCAAGTTGGGGTGATAATTGGTGGGTAGTGGATTTTGTTTTTAGGTGGTTCTTTGGTTATAATCAATTTTAGGTCATACTCACTGTTAATTCAGTATCATAATTGTAGATTTATTGATTTAGGTGCCTTTCGTGGTGTTATTTTTGTAACATATATTTGAACTTTACAATTGGCATTTGATTTTTAATTAGATGATGATATAATCATTAGTTTATTGCAAATGAATTGATGAATATCTTTCAACAGGTTGATCATACCTTGAGATTATTAGGCCTTTTTAATATTTTTGGTTAAATCTTTTATCTTTCCATGTAATTGTTTTAATTGTGTGGAACTTGTGAAAAAAATATGAGTATGAAAAAAATTATTGAATCATTTCTTGGTGCACATAACATGTTTGTTGAAATGTCAAAATGAGTTTTGTGCTTTGCTTCTAATTTTCAAGGTTTAATGAAGTTCCAGTGGTCAAAATCTTTATCTAAATTCAATATCCTAATACCTAAAGCAGTGTTTAAACCAATTTATGTTTATGTAAGTAAAAGTTTGCATCAAACTGTTTTATATATATTCAGATTCATTTATTTATTTTTTGAACTATGTGAAATGGTGTATTTAGTGCTACTATTTTTTTTAATCTTGGAAACATTTTTTAGAAGTTGTAAGCATGTGGCCTTAATCAACTTAAAGAGCAGGAAATTCTCATCCATAAATGAGTACTTCATTGATACATTTTGAATGCTTGTAGACTTAGTAAGATGGAACTGGTGGGTGTGATTATGACTGGTAAATCGACAGGAGTCATGTTCATAGACGTTTGACATATGCCACTATTCTAAAGGCTATTTCAATGTTGGAAGATATGAGGACATGTATGTGTATGAGTGTGATATCGAGGTGAAAAGGTTATCTAAAGTCCATAACATGTCCAGTTGGCTTGCAAGGATGCATAAGATGAATGTTGATGGAGTTGCATGGATTGTTATTCATATGTATGAACGTATAGTTGATTGTACATATTTGTAAGTGTATGTTTTACATATGTGTATGTGTCATGTATTCTTATGTATAAGAGACAATATTATATGTCTTTTCAAATTTAAAATTCCCAACTTATACATCTAAGTTCTGATCAGTTGAATGGTAAATGTCCAATCTATTATATTGACATATAGGTTTGTCATATATAATGTTAACCCTTAATGTCATAGATTGTCTATACATTTAATTCTCAATTCATCCCTTCATTTTCATAGATTGTACATTAAATTGGGTTTGTATTCTTATTTGTTATCAGATGTATTTGTGTAAGTGTCTGTTTTACACATGTGTAAATCTCATGTATTCTTATGTGTATACCTTGCACATGTGTAAGTGTCTATGTTTACACATGTGTAAATCCCATATATTCCTATGTAATATGTCTTGTACATGTGTAATTTTGTTAATTGTTACTAGCTAGTGGCGAAAATCATATCGGTCCAGTGGGGTCTGAAAAGATCATCTGGCACTATAGAAGGATGGATGTAGTCTGGTGGGGGAGATAATACAAATGTGATGGACTTGTGTCCACTTATGGATGTGAAGTAACAAGTGGTGGCAGAGGAGATGACATTGGCGGAGGTGATTGTGGTGATGGTGGAGGAGGTGATATATTTTTAATATCAAAGTTCCAATATATTATATGTCTGGGTTTGTTTTCTTATTTGTTGTAAAAAAATTTGTAAGTGTTTTCTTTAGTCTTTACACATGTGTAAGTTTATGTTTTACACATGTGTAAATCTCATGTATTCCAAGGTATTATGTCTTACACATGTGTAAATTTGATCACTGTCACTTTTTTTTTGTGTTTTACACATTTGCATATGAATTGCATATGAATTGCACATGTGTAAACTGTGAATTGATCTTTGATAGCATTAAGCGAAAACTAAAAGTATTATATTTACCAAGAAGTAAGATTTCAACCAAAATAATATTATCGGAAATCAGAAGCATTATTGCCCAAGTTATAATAATTGACATACGCTTACCATGATAACATAAAACAAAATTTGTAATCATTGATATATCATAACCACGGTAACATTGAAATAAGTCATAATCCATAATATCATCGAGTTTTTTTTTTTCATTTTATCTCTCTCAAACTCAAAGGCTTTCTTGATCATATCTTCTCGGTGAACACTAACTTTCGAAAGTATAAGCTTCGCATCATTTTCATGCCTTTTACAATTGACAACTCAAAATTCTTTCTGTCATTTTCCATCCAATAGTAGAATATATCATTTTCTCTGAAAATGTGCCTGGTCAAATTAACAAAAGTACAATACCATTAAGCCATTTGTTTATAGTGTTATTCTAAACAAATAACCCGGTTGACTTATACATGTGTAAAAGGCATAATTACACCTATTTGTCCCATGATTCCAGCCTAGCTGGTTGAGGATGTGAGGGTTTACTCCCATAGGGAGGTTCCCGCACGGGGTCCCGAGTTCGAATCTCACTGGTGGCATAAATTGCCCCATGTGGGTGTGGTCTATGGATGTGTTATTCCAGCTCTGCTTCGGTGGGGTGCCGATTCGAACCCGGGTGGCTTGACTTCCGCAAAAAAGGGTTGAAGCAAGCTAATGGGTTTCGAACTAATCTACGCCTTCCAAAAAAAAATTACACCTATTTAATCATACTTGTTTCTTCTACCACGATTGTTTCACTGTGCACATGTGTAAATTGCTTGATCACACAAATGAAATATTAACTAAGAAGATTTACACGTGTGTAAATATCTTATTTACACATGTGTAAATTGCTTAATTACACAAATGCAATAGTAACTAACTCGATTTACACATACGTAAGGATTTTTTTTAAGCTTAAGTATGATGATTAATTTACACATGTGTAAATCTATATATATATATATATATATATATATATATATTGATCAAATCAGTTATACTTGTGAACATATGTGATATACTAATATACACACATCATATCCCTTATCCCTATAAGCATTAACTAGTAAAAAATGTTATTTATTTACTTATGTGTTGTTTTTTTCTAAAGTTTATTTTCAATAAATATCATCAGTACACAAATTTTCAAGTAAAAGTTGCGTATAAAAAACTCCAGTGGTGATGACAATCAAAGACAATACTTGAGAAAGAAAAGCAAATTTCATTTTGAATCACTTCCTACAATGATGACTAACTTGATGAAGTTTAAAATTAAGGAGTTTATTTCAATTTAGTTTGGGGTTGTGGATTCATACACCCCTACCTTTGGATTCATACACCCTAGCCCACCACACACACCAATAGGAAGCTGCCACATACCCAGAATGTGATGTCATACACCCTAAATATGATGTCACGGGGTGTATGAATCCTAGAACCCTTTAGTTTTCCATTTAGTTTTTGCATTAATTGAAATTACTATTATGTCCATGTGTGAATGAACCATTTGGTTACTGTGAGAATATACAACAAATATCTTTGGCCAATGATTTACCTACAGCTAACCTGAAAACAAACAATCACTTTGGAATATAACATAGATACAATCAGATATGCTAATTTTATCCTAAATTCATCCTTTCTAATATCATCTCAATTGAAAATAACACATAACAAATTAATCATAACAGTAACAACAAACGGAAATTAAAAGAAATTAACGAAAATCAACACTTACCATGAAGGTTTCCAAACAGAATAATATTCAAGAGACAATATTAGAGATAATCGCCCATATTTTCCACTACACGGTATTGTCCTCATCTAAAAACATTCGAGAACTCGAATTTGATTCCTCCTTCTTCGGTCTCCGCATCTTCCGGTTCAATTTTTTCACCACCGTATGCCGCCACCACCACATGTATGTCATCATACTCGTCGGAATTACTTCTCATAATGTTGTCAGCATCGTCTTCAAATGTTTTCTGGCTATTCTAACCACCGTCGGAGAATGGATCTGGTTTATCCCCGTCATCGACCTTCGGGATGTGAGTTGTTGAAGAAGAAGGTAAGTTGGAGGGTTCACCAATTATGAGATGTAAGGGTTTTTGAAAGTATATTTACAATAATGCCCTTTTTAGTCTTATATCTAATGGCCCATTCTCATTTAAGCCCGCTCTAATCTTAGCCCTTGATTGATCCTGATCTAGGGATGAAAATGGTTCTTAGTGTTCTCACATAATTTCTTGTTCTCAAGATAACCATCGTAACTTTTTTTTAGTAATGTTTCATTCTTATAGATTCATTATTTGAAGAATAAACTTTTCGTCTAAAATATATATTCTAATAACATTATTATTTATATTTATATGCTATGAAATAGATAAATACTTTTCAAAATTCATACTATACTATATATTTACATATTAAATGTTTCAAAGATTATTATGGTGATGATAATATATATGTTACTTATTATAATTTCATATACTATAGATTTCTTAAAACATAAGACTATAAAAGAAGATAAAATATATATATATATATATATATATATATATATAGGGATGGGTTATTTTGAGAACCTAAGTGAGTTGTGAGAACCATAGGAACCATTGTAAGCCATTGATCTTGACCAATCAAGGGTTGAGATTACATCTAATCCTTTTTGTCTTCACATGCTAATCCTTTTGTCCTCACATGATAATATAATATAATTAAGTACAAATTAGGGGTGTTTTAGTAAAAACACCATGGAGAGAGAAAGTAATATTATAATTAATTTCTTGTTAATTATTTAAATATAATATTTTTTAAACTATATTTATTTTTTAATTTCTTTGCTTTTTTTAACAAAAACTCAGATGAATCTAGATGAGACGATTTTACACTGGTGTAATTTTTACACCAGCGTAATTCTACCATGATTTACACCGGGGTAATCTGCCATACACAAACTACTACACACAAACACTAGTGTAAAAAAACAAAAAAATAACATCTATACATTCATAATCCTTACACCAGTGTAAATATACACTACACACTACAAAACATTTATATTACACCAGTGTAGATTATTTATACCAGTGTAAAATCTACCAAAACACAACCTACAATTGCAAAAACAGTGTAAAAAACCCCAAAAAACAACATATATACCACAAGTTATACAGAAATTACACTAGTGTAAAACCCCAAAAACCTACAAAACATCATCTTCACAGTCATCTCCTGCAAAAAAAAACCCCAGAAAAACATTTCAACATAAAAAACCCTATCTTTTACAATCATAATAATAATAATAATAATAAATAATAATAATAACAATAAAACCTGATAATAATAATAATAATAATAACAGAAAATAAATAAATAATATTAATAAAATAATAACAGAAATAATAATAATAACAGAAATGATAATAATAATAATATAATAACAGAAATAATAATAATAATAATAATAATAATAAAAACATTACATACCTGTTCTCCCGCCGTCCTCCGCCATGTCCCGCCGTCCTCCGCCACCCTTAACCATCTCCTCCACCCCCTCTGCCTCCTACCTCACCAAAAACCACCCCCTCTGCTCCAGATCTGTTCAGATCCAAATCCCACCACCAAAAAAACCATCGCCGTGACCTCCAAAAAATGGCCATCGTCGACCACCAAACGCCTCCCTCAAATCCCAACCATCATCTTCATCTAAACAACAAACAAAACACACAACAACAACAACAACAACAACAATAATAATAATAATAATAATAATAATAATAATAATAATAATAATAATAATAATATACCTGATAACCCCCCACCACGAACCACCGCCGAAAACCCCCACCACGAACCACCGCTGAAAAACCCCACCACGAACCACCGCTGAAAACCCCCCACCACCGCCATCTTTGCCGTCCCCGCTGTCTCCTCCACCCTAAACCACCCCCCGTCTCCCCCTTCACCACCCCCCAAACCACCACCGTTCAGATCCCCCCCAAACCCCCCACAACCACCACACATCCACCACCACAGCCCCCACCCAACCCCACCCCTCGTCGTCTATGTAGAGAGAGAAAGATAGAGAGAGAGAGAGAGAGAGAGAGAAACGTGAGTGAGAAAGAAGAAAGAGAGAGAGAGATAGAGAGAGAGACGTGAGTGAGAGAGGGAGTCTGATAGAGAGAGAAAGAGAGAGGTGTGAGAGAAGAGAGAGAGAGGAGTGTGTGTGTGTGTGTTTGTTTTGAAAAAAACAAAAAACAATCAGATTAATAATTTGATGAAAAGGGTTGGGGTGGGGTTGGGGTGGGGTGGGGTTAAATTACTTTGCTACCCTTTAATATTATAATGGTGCGTGGTGTATGTGTCATCATGTTATTGGTCAAGGAGGGTTCTCAAGTTCTCTTAACTCAAGGAGGTTCTCAAATGAACCCAATCCTATATATATATATATATATATATATATATAGGATAAGGATAATTTAGAAACTCCCTTGAGTTGGAGAAACTCAAGAAACTCATTTGTGACCCTTGATCAACCAACATCAATGGATGAGATTGATCAACTAATATAATATTATTAAAAGAGTTATTTTTTTATTTGTTTGAAGCAAAAGGGTATTTTAGGAAAATTGCATTTTGTCCATATCTCCTCTCTCTCATAAATCTCTCTTCTCTCTCCTGACTCTCTCTCCTCTCTCCTCACTTTTTTCTTTGCTTTTACATTTTTTTCAATTTTTTAACCTTTTTATAGGTAACAATAAGTCAGATTGATCTGTAACAACTTATGCGTTACGTTGTTACATTGTTACATTTTATGTATTTACATTGTTACATTGTTACATTTTCAAGTGGTGCTTATGTAATTGTTGATCGATTAACTAAGTCCTCATATTGTTACATTCTTACCACACTATAAAAAAATAAATTTACATATTTACATAAGTATCATAGTTAATGGTGCTTAAGTAACTATCTAAACCAGTAAAATAGATTTGTAATTTTATTTCATAAACAACAAAACACAAATCAAATAATTAAATTAAAATCAAACAAAAAATAACCCTTTTCCTAACATAAATCACACAACTTCAAACTTGAAGAAAAATAAAAAACTGAACAGTCGTACAAAATTTTTTTTTATAAACTTTACAATACCCATACCGGATCTTGATTCCTGCCCCGCCGGATCACAAACATCTTCAAACTTGTACACACAACCGTACCGGATCTTCAAACTTGTACACATCTTCAAACCCGGATCAACCTGAAAGAACCTGCAATAAATAAAATGACAACCAAAATATATTATACCCTTCAAAAACTCAAAAACTCTAGATTTGAAAAACAACAATATCAATAATAATAATAACAAGCATTCTTGTACACAAGCTATAGGATGAATATGTGAACGGATAAATCATCCTAAAAATGATAATCTTTATTTTGTTAAAGTTAAGGATAAAAAACAAAACTAAAAAAAACCACATCCTAAAAATTAGGGCTGGCAATTTCAGACACGAACACGATAACACGACACGAACCTGCCTGTTCTTAACAGGTTTCGTGTTTAACCTTAACAGGTTTCGTGTCTTAAACAGGTCGACACGTTAAGACCTGTTTATTTTCGTGTCTTAACAGGTTAAATACCTGTTAACCTGTTAAGACCCGTTAATGACCTGTTTAGTTTTTAATTAAAATATATAATATAATATATAATATATAGTGGATCACCTGTCATCATGTCTCTCACTATTTAATTATTTGTATGTATAGTTTTATTCATATTAAAACATAGAAGTGGGTGCTTTAATGGTTCAAAGTTCAAACCCACGCCTCCATCTATCAGATTCCATTATTCCACAACCCCTTTATGATATTATTATCACTGGTTCAAACTCAAGCCTCCATCTCATCTCATCTCATCTCATCTTTTTACCTATTCTCCTCACCCCACACACACACCCACATATCAACACCACCAACATCAGTAACCATCCCACAAACACAAACTCATATGCTGCACATAATATTGAGAGAGAGAGACGATGCAGCGAGAGAGATAGACGGGGAGCGAGAGAGAAAGGCGAGGGAGAGAGAGACACCCTACGGGTCGTTCATGGGGAGCAACCAACCAAGAGCAGAAGCCAACCTTATTTTTTTCTTTGGGTCTCGGCTCCTTTAGGTTCTACAATAACAACTCCCGGTAACCCGTTTCCTTTTCGCAACCAGGTGAGCTTCGGATCTGTGACCGATGGTGGGTTAGGGCTTACGAGCAGCCACAATGGCCGATTTGGGCGAGTTATTAGTCGACTTCGATCTGTGACCGATGGTTGATTCGTTGGATAGATTTGATAACGAGTTTCTGGATTTGGATAGATTTGGGCGAGTTATTGTTTTGGGTTTTGTTTGGGTCTCCATGGTTCTTGTTAACCTGTTGAAAGATGTGATTTTTATAGTGTTTCTTATCGTGTCTTATCGTGTATTATCGTGTTAACCTGTTAAAAATTGGTCCGTGTTCGTGTTTAGAAAAATAGACACGATTAGTTATCGTGTCGTGTTCGTGTCTACGCTTTCGTGTCATCGTGTCTTATCGTGTCGTGTCTTATCGTGTCGTGTCTGACACGATATGCCAGCCCTACTAAAAATGAGAGCACGCAATAAATAAATAAATAAGCTAAATTACACAAAAATGTAAAATTTCTATTATTTTGAATAAAATACCATTAAAGCTTGATTGGGTCACTATCACCTGTGCACACAAACTTTGTACTGTTTCTCTTAAAATAATCAAATAATATGTTTCCATCATCTTGTACATTTGATTAACCATCTTACCATACTTTTTAACATTTAACCAGAGCCCACAACCAGCTCTAGAAACCATCTTACCATACATACACACACGTAGTCTTTACAGGACGGTGGGCACCATCCTCAGCCTGCCACAACCACCGTCAAAATCCTTTGCAAAAAACCCTCTCCCACCGTCATCTTCATCATCATCACCGCAGATCCACCATCCTCAACCCTCAACCACCACAGATCCACCACCCTCAGCCACCACCGCCCTCAAAAACCACCACCGCCTTCGTCATCAACCCTCAGCCACCACCACCTTCGTCATCAACCTTCAAACCCAGCCCCCGTCGTCATCAACCTTCAAACCCACCCCCCTCCGCCCCTACCCACCACCATTAAAAACCCTCTGCAAAAGAGCACGTTTGGCAAACACCACCACGATTCAGCAAAGAAATCAGAGCAAAAGAGCACGTTTGGCAACCACCACCACGATTCAGCAAAAAAATCAGATCTGATTCTCGTTTTCTTGTTTGATTTTTAGAGAGAAAGAGAGAGAGAAGAGAGAGAGAGAGATAGAGTCTTTGAAAAGTGATTTTTAAAAAGAAATCAGATCTGATTATCTTTATTGGGGATTGGGGTGGGGTGGGTTGGGTTGAAGTTACCATCTTACCCTTATGCTAAAATGAGAATAAGAGGGATGTGGAATCATGGTGACCATTGGATGGGTTTCAATGGTTTCTCCAACTCAACCAAGTTTCATTAGGATACATAGCCTCTATATATATATATATATATATATATATATATATATACACATGCAAATACCAACGGGTATACCCGATACCCGCGGGTATGCTCTATACCCGACGGGTAATACCCGACAAAAACCCGATGGGTAATGGGGCGGGTATGGTATAAGATTTTATAATTGGGTATGGGTATGGTATTACCCAAACCCGACCCATACCCGACCCATTGCCATCTCTAATTAAAACTGGCTAATCTACAAATTTAACCCAAGTCATAAATTAACCCATTAACAAGTCCAAACCTATCTAAAGCCCAAAACTTAATCAAACACGAATTCAGTAAAAAAATAATTATTCTAATACGAATTCGAATCGAATTCAAAATGAGTTTTTTATTCGAATATGAATTTGAATCGAATTGGTCAACTTTTAATCAAACACGAATTCAGTAAAAAAATAATTATTCGAAAATTTTGATTTGATTAATTCGAAAATTCGTTATTCGATTCGATGAACACCCCTAGTTTGCATATAGGTTGTCGGATTCGTTCAGTGTACAATGTCAATGTACACGTTCAAGTGGTGGATTGTCGATTTACTATAATGTTCTTATTTTAGTGTTAATCTCTCTCTTTCTTGCTCTTGATTTTATTTATGATATGTAGATTGATGCAATGATCCATGGGTACTCCTATATCTAGAAGAAGAAATATGAAACGGTAACTTGTTATTAATATATATTTTTTTTTTTGACTTCTATACCTGAAAACCATGTCTCTTTTTGTAGCAAGATTAGGGTAAAAGAAGCTATGGAGTTAACAAATGATATTAAAACTAACTAGTGATGATATCAAAGTATATATTATTAATTACATATGGCAAATATATTAGCTAACCGAATTTTATCATCACCATGCAATTAGGTAGCTATTTACAAATTTCCATGATGGTTATATTAACAAATCAAAATCAATCGATAAACTTGTAAGTTGCTGAAAGTTCTCCTTGTGATGATGATTCCGAGAAGTTGTAAGGCTCAACCGAAGAATAAAAATAAACCGAACCCACCACACCAAGATTGTCACAGTTACTCGGTTGTTGATCCACCAAATCACCTATTATTCACCATCCATATGTGAAAACAATTTAAACGTGATCAATAAAAATGAAACTCAATAGATTTCAGTTTATTAATATGTAAATAGTTAATTTAATGACTAGGTTTTGTACCATGGGTTAGGAGAGGGGTGTCATTAATCAAAGGACCATCAACTACTTCTAATGAGTTCCAGCTTTGATAAGCAGCTTCAGCAAACTTTTGAGTATACGCCTGTAAGGAAATGCATTAGTGAGTTGCACAGATTTCAGATTATAAGACCATCTCCATCGAGGACCTTGGTCCTATGTGTAACAAATGGTAATGGGCACGGAGGATGTACGTGCCCACTGCCTAGAATCCTTCGGCAAGGGTGCACGTGTGGTGAAGATGTGAAAGGGGAGGAAAGGGGGAGGTCAACCGAGGTTGAGGATGGTATGCCGCTATTGGACCCTATTATTATTATGGTTAATTAAGATAAGCCCACGGGCTCAGTTAGGTTTCTATGGTTCCTTGTGATCTCTATATATTGTAACCTAACCTTTCAATAATATTATTCAGTATTCTGTTATCTTACATGGTATCAGAGCCATCCTGGGCTCTATACCGTTTCTGCTGCACCACCAGAAGATACAAACCCTAGCTGTCACCTCTTATAAAAAAACCTTAGACATGGCGGTGTGCCGCCACTACAGCTGCCGCCGCCCTGTCCAGGCATGTTTCGTTTCCCATTTGTTTTTTTTCTTGTTATCCGTTTGAAATAAAGCCCCACTTTCGCTTTCGGTCCAAGGTTTCTGTCGTCTCCGGCAATAAATTTTATTCCAATCGAGCCTTGTAATATTAGCGGATAAGTTTTCTTTCGTTTGTCGTTTTGCCGTCAAAGTCTCGTTGCAATATGTTCCATGAACCATCATTGTTTGGAAAATAGTTTTTAAATAATGTTTGATTACAATTTTTTAGTGGTCGATATAATCATTGATAATCAATGATTAGTATACATCTCCTATTGTTTTGAGAAAACAATTTTCACAAATTCTTTGTGTCATCGGTCATTAGTTACTTTCTTTTTGCTTTATCTTTATTTCATTCTATTTTTTTTCTTATCGTTATTCTCTAGCTAGATCACGGTCCGCTATCACTGATCTCAGCAGATTAAACGGCGGTTTAGTCGGACATCTTTCTTTGATCTAAGCATATTACTTCTTCTCAAAACCGCCGGCTGACAACGGTTACCGGGCTTTCACCATCTCTTTCATCTCTTTGACAGCCCGCCTCACGACAAGAGTCGTAGGGTGTCTATTTGTTCTTCCTTCTATCTTTTTTTTTTCTTTCTATCCTACAACCTCTCTTTTATCCTTTCTTTTATCTTTTGTATTGTCATGGCCAACAAAGATGACATTGCGACTTTATTGGGATCTAGTGGATCTTATTTGTCATTATGGGACATATGGAACATGTGGACCGAAGTAAAGTGGGTATGTTTTTTTTTTTGGCAAAGAAGATTGCAGGAATACGGGATTGACTTGAAGGTTGTGGATTTATGGCAAAATTTTGGACTTACAAGTCAAGTCAAGAACCGAGATCAAGACTAATTTTTTTTTATGTATTTTTCATTTTTTTATGTTTTTTTTTCAGTCTAAGCGTCTGATTTTCTACCGTTTTGACTGCGGGGGAGTATTGGACCCTATTATTATTATGGTTAATTAGGATAAGCCCACGGGCTCAGTTAGGTTTCTAGGGTTCATTGTGATCTCTATATATTGTAATCTAACCTTTCAATAATATTATTCAGTATTATGTTATCTTACAGCCGCCAGTACTAGAAGATGGTAACAAAAGAGATTTTTTAATAATCAAGTTTTTTTAATTTTGATTTGGTGTGATTATAGGCACATTTATTTAATTATGTTTGAAAATAACCAAAGCAAAGTTTTGCAAGTACAGGAGTATTTTAGGATTAGCTTAGTTGATGTTCGTAAAAAAATATAAAAAGGAATACATATATAACTAATGTTCGCCGTACAGAAAGGGGCCAAGGATTTATTTTCGGTAGACTAGGGTTCACCATACAGAAAGGGGTGATGGCACAGCTTGTTGTCCGTCTATCCGCTATTTTGATGTAATGTTCGCTTTATGGTATGAAATATTTGTGTTATATATAAGTTTTTCAAATAAAATTTGTTTTTTGAAAATAGATAAATCACAAATGGAAGGACAGCAATACAAACCTTATTCAGCCTTGAAAGATGTCTGCCTGCTATAGTTTCTCCATTGATTGCTGCTTTTGATACTTGACATATAGAGTTGAAGAAGATGGCATGGTTTGGTCCACGCAATACATGTAGCTTGTTATCAAGAACACATGTCCTCGCATGAGTAATTGTTGCTTCCCACATCTTATCCGACATCCCGATTCCTAAAATCTGTCCAAAAATAGAATAATCAAGAAACATTTATATGTTTGCAATTGCAACTCTACGTGACTCAATACGATTCTGGTTGTGAAAGAAATTATCGTAGGCTTTCAGTACCAAAGAGAAAACAAACTATAGAACAATTAAAAGCTCCTCTCTTAAATTCTATTTTTGAGAAAAGTCGCTTATAATAAATTACCCTAACCAACATATTTTACCCAACCATTACACCTAAAATTTGTAAAAAAAAAACATCCTTTCTATAATTTTCAAACATTTCCAAATAAAAAACTAAAGATAAAGTGAACATACCATTCTAAGCTTAGGTTCATTGACAACCGAAAGCCTTAAGAAATCTTGAACAGTTTTGATATCTTTTGCAGCGAGCTTCTTATGGAACGCTCCATCTTTTCCAATCTTCTCTAAACGCCACACCTCATCCTCAAGCATTGGCGGATGATGCTTCTTGTACACTAGACGTACCAATGTAGAAGATCAAGTACATGATTATGTACAACGGGCATACATAAAATCATGATATGATATTGTTAACTGAGTTATTACCTTTTATAATTATATAATTATATAATTATTTGATATTTGATTTATCATTTATTTCTATGCTTGTTGTTAATCAATATTCTATCATTCATTTTGAATACTACAATAGGTAATTGCCATTTTATTAATTTAATTAGTTGGTTATCTTTATCATTATTTTTATTGTAATTATACTTTCAGTGTGCTCAATACACATAAATGTTGTCCGCAAGTACGATTTTTATAGTTCCTTGAAATTCTTCCAGGTATAGCAACTTATGCTTGGATAATATCGTTAGGGGGTGTCAGGGCGGTCAGATGATGCAAAAACATCACCTTGGGTGATGACCACCGCAAGTGTGTTGTATCACCTAGGTGATAGAAAAATAGGTGACGTACATCACCTTGGTCATGTTGGTGAATGTTACCGTTGTCAAATGGATAGGTGACCGTCAGGGGTGGGTGGGGAGGGGGGATTTTTTTTTTAAATCTAATTTTATACCTTATAATTACCTCATTAATCTACATATCTTATAGTGTGTGCTCATGTTTAAGATGTAATGAATGAGGGACATACATTCGCCACGATGATCTTTAACCACAAAAGCTTCAGTCATAGCCTCGCGTACAACAAGTTCATGACTTGATGCTTGAACAACTCGTGCTGCAATTCTAAATTTTCTGCTTCGAATCCAGCTTGAGTTGTCGGTTAACTCAATATCCCCGAGGAAAACAACACCATCCTTCATTGTTACACTTACTTCACCTGCAAGCAATGGTCTTTTACCTCTTCTTTCCTTCACTATATGCTTGTCAAACTCATCACTTGTCCATATGTTATTGTCTGCCGAAGGGAAATCACCATCTAACACAACAATCTGTAACTTTATAGTACCAGAAAAGGTTGATTCTTGGTTGTTTCTAATGTCAACAAGATATATTTCAAGAGGGTTGCCATCTTCATCTAATATTTTTGTTCCTGTAAAAATTGGGAGTGTAAGACGCTTTCTGAATTTAAGTTGCATGGTTGAGGGTTCGAGTGACTTGAAGCGCAAGGCATTCGAGTTAGAAAAAGACAAAGTTCTTCTTAGGCCAATTTCAACCTCCTCCTTCACCTATCGTAATGGTATCATGCACAATAAAATTAAAATTTAAATTGGGAAGAAGTGGAAATAATCATATAAGAGGAGTACATAGTATACCAATTATCATACCACTTTTCGAAGCATTGGCTCTAACACTGTACAAAAATTTTGAATGAAATTTATCTTAACAACTTCCCCTATTGCCCTGTCCAATAAAATGAAATATTAATATAAGTGTTCCATTTAATCCGTGCACAAATAGAAAATAGTCCTTTTGCACATGAACCTTTTTATTTCTATGCATGTTAATATTAAGACCGAAATTATCATCGATAAATCTGCTGGCTTATTTGCAACAGATCTGGCCTTAATTATTGCCATTCAAATAAAAGAACTGTAATTATTACAAGGTATGTTTTATGTTGTTTTTGTATTTGTAACTAGTTAAAGGGTCTTAGTGTAAATTCGAAAAAGTTAGAAACTTAATGCTAAGGGTTGCGACGTTTCATGGGATATACGTCGTTTTCTATCAGCATCGCATATATACACATCGATGTAAACAATTAGAGGTTCAAGGAACCCTATTAATTGAAGATTAATATTATTTTTTTCCCAGCTTTTTTTGTTCAGGTTTTCATGGTTAAATCATAAATTATAATCCGTCCCTTTCCAAAATTGTGTAGTTATGCTTTATTTATGTTTATATTTTTTGTAATTTTCTATTTTCTTATTTTATCCAAATATGTTTTTTTTTAAAGAGATTTTATACAAGTATGTGCTTAATAGTTTTCCATTGATAACCAAAGCCATATGTTGTTTTGTTTTTGCAATAGATGAATTCATTCACTTGACCGTTATACAAATTAGGGACTATTTATAGGCGCCATCACAATTAGTTAGTTTCTACGAGTATCAACAAGGGTGACATGATCAAAGTTTCATTAATTATAAGAATGATATATACAAATTCAGTGATGCATTTTGGCAATGTATTGATTCATAATTAAGCTAGATATATTTTGGCAATAAATTGAAAAAACATATATAAAAAAAATGAAGAAGAAGAAGAAGAAATCTCATGCAATACAAGACTTACGAGGCCAGAGATGGTTTAGCTCGCTGGCGTCTTTGGTTTTGCCAATATTGGTCGGAGTCGTCCAAAATCCTTTTGCCTGTCATCTTCAATTTATAAAATACAATCGGACTCCAAAGATTATAGCAAGTATGTATATATGGTACCTTTGTTTTAAGATAATGAGAATTTAAAGGTGATAAAAGATTAAAGATTAAGAATTCTTCGTCTTTATAGAGTAGAATAAGTGAAGCAGGGAAGCTTCGTGGAATGTTTAAGGAAGACACCTTGTAAAACAAGTAAATCTTATGGCTGGTCGTAGGAAACGACGTATGGATTAATTCATGACGTAGACTTTGCTTCCTGAAGTCAACCCCAAAGTCTACCCCCCCCCCCCCCCCCCCCCTCCTCCAAATTTTCATGTGAAAGTTAATTTACGAAGATAGTTCATAAATGTTTTCTATGTAACATAACCAATAGAGTGAAACAAAATAAGAATAAAAGAAGAATAAAAGACTGTTGAACTATGACTTTTTTTGTTTTCCATAAAATATGGATTAGTCGTCTCTTACATTTTTTCCAAGTAAATTCTTTAAAGTTTCTCGTGGAATTCCATTTATAACACTCAACTACTTTAAAGGGATAATTACAAAAACTTTTCAACTACTAAATAACAAAATATATAACACACGACTTATTATATCACATAACTTCTTAAGAATAAGTACATGACGAAAATTCAAAATGATGTGCTCTAGACATGAACCGTTATGGGTGGGCGGTGTAAATAAATACAATTTTACATAGAGTGGAAGGCCATCAATATTACATTAAACTATTTCTATAAGATAATAGTAAATTTCATTGGTCAATCAAAACTTTAAAATTTTGAAATTGGCTGCCTTAACAATGCAATTAGTTGGGGTTATTCTATATGTACCTTACTAAGTTTGTGTCAATAAAAACTAATTCTCTTTCTACCATTAACTATGTCAAGAAATGCCAATGATGGCCAGCCCAGCTGGTCGGAGGTGGGAGGGTTTACCACCATAGGTGGGTTCCCGCCCGGGGAGGTCACGGGTTCGAGTCCCACCAAGTGCATAATTATGCGGCTGGCAAACGTTGCAGCAGGGGGGTTCGAACTCGCGCGGGTGCGTTAAACTCTAAGGTGTTGCTCCGTTAGGCTGTCCAAAAAAAAAACTATGTCAAGAAATAAAACTTTACTAAATATTAACTACTTTGAGTGAGCATTTATCTCATGTGGTAAAAGAATTAATTTCTTGACTATTTCCTTTTTCTAAAAGAACAATCCCTATTGATATTTACGTGTTGTCACGCCCTCAAATTCCACCTGCGGAGTTTTATCGCGAGACGCGTGACAAATCGGGATCTAAGTCAACGGTCACAATAAACAACACTATATGAACACATGCATATTTAAAAACATAAGATTAAAACCATTAAACAGTAGCGGAAGCTTTGTTTACAATCCAAAAGTAATCCAAATCGTTCAACATACGAAAACATGAATCCTAAACTAGACGCCGTGCAGACGCGTGCGCCTAAGTCCTGGAATGCTACCTTAGCGACCTGAGAAAAACATGCCAAAAGTTACGTCAGCACAAAATGCCGGTGAGTCCACAGGTTTGTAATAAAAGTACCAAGTTCACCCTGTCCATACTATGCAAATATATAAACCAAAGTACGCTAGCTAGGCGTATGTTTTGTCACTACTACGATTGGAAAACCATTACTAACTCGCAAACCCAGAAGCATTGCCCGAATAATGTACCGTTCCTGTTTGAGACAATATACACCCGCCGGCTCCAAGCCAGCGAGTGGGGCAGGTGACGCCCAATAGATCTATCCACATTTCCCCGTTGTGCTACACCGCACATTCATGGTTTCCCCCGGGACTTCCAAAGATCGAATAGTAACCCAAAGTAACCCATAGTATGACAGTTGTTACCAAACACAAGTTTAACGCATGTTTTCTCCCCCAAAAGTAAAACCAGTTAAAGTGGGGCCGTGAACTCACCTTAGGTTGCGTTACTTCGATAAATGATTAAAATCAGCAAGCTATGCTAGCCCCGTAAAGCGGCGAGCTAACATATGACAGTTACAAGTACTTAGACTAATAACCCGTAGGTTAGTTAGTCCCTAGATGTCCAGACCATAACCAGGTTCGTTTGAAAACACGTTGTCTGTTAAACTGACCAAATGTACAAGACTCGACATCCCATTGGTGACCCGAGACTCCACGTGTTATCCTTGTACTCTAAGTCTTACTTTTCATGCAATCATGCTTAACATGTGTTAAAGTTCAACAAGTCTAGCACATAGTTCAATCAGCACATAAATAAGTCCGAGCACGTGTTACCAAGTTACTAGGTATGATACGGGGTTCCTAGCATGTCCCTAGGTGTCAACTCGGGCCTCGGAATACCAAAATACACTTACAGCAGCAGTACATGCGATTAGGAAAAGTCAACTAGCGATTAGGAAGGTCAACTAGCGATTAGGAAGGTCAACTGGCGATTAGGGAGGCTAATCGCCCCTTAACATAGGCGATTAGGCCTATTCTGATGCTTAGAAGGCGATTAGGGTCATAAGGCATGCAATTCAGGGCTTAACTAGTGATTAGGATTGTAATCGCATGCCATAAAGGCGATTAGGCCCCCAATCGCCTACCACATAGGCGATTTGGTCCCCATAACAGGCGATTGGGCTCCCAATCGCCTACAGCACAGGCGATTAGGGTCCCCAATCGCCCCCTGCAGAGCTGTTCTGGTTTTTCGCGCGTTTAACCCTCCAAATCAGATCCGGAACGTGGGGAAACACCACATATCAATCATACAACATTATCAAACATATTTCAAGCAAAACCCCTAGCTTATCATCGTTCTACCCGTCCCAAATGCAAGCGTTTTCCCCAAAATAGTATACTTAGCATGGAAACATCATATCAACATGCCCAACTATTACCCTAAATAGCAAATACTCAGATTTCATCATGTAACAACGTTGTCCGATCATTCCCTACTGCTCTAGTATCCTTCTATAGCAAACCCTAACATCATATGACTAACAAAACACCACATATTACCCTAAATCATTCAAAATCATCCAAATGGGTCAAAATACCAAATATCCACAATACACCTCCAAAACCATCCAAACTCCTAAGACATCATCATCCTAATACAAACAAGCTGTAAACACCTTAACAACACAATAACAATCCTTTTTAAATCATAAAAATCCTTTCTTTTAATCATATTCAACACATAGAACATGCATAAGGGTTTGGACTTGTTTAAAAACGATTTTAATAGGTTTCCAAAGACACAAAGGTTTATAAATCAGGTCTGGACCTTTAGGGAGCAAAACATATTCATTCAAAGGTTTGGGGATGAAGAACACACCTTGGGTTTATGAGAAATTGATGTGTAAAGCTTGAAAATGTGTGTTTTGATGCTAAAACGTGTTCCAGAGGGTGTTTGTGAGTTGGGATATGTTATGGGACGGCTAGGGTTGCACTAGGGGTGTTTTGAAGGTCAAGGGTGGTATTTATAGTTGTTTCCAGTCGTTTAAAATACGGCAGGCGATTGTGCAGCACTACTAGGCGATTAGGGAAGCTAATCGCCCTCCTTAGCATGCGATTAGGCCTAATCGCCTGTCACTATAGGCGATTAGCCTGCCCAATCTCCTGCTAAGGCTCCCAATCGCCCCTTAAGCTGTGCAATCACCTATAATGTCACTACTAGAAAATAGGTCTAATGCAACTTTTTAGAAGCAACCTTTTTTTAGATAAGATGCATTTGACTCTAATGCAACTTCACTAGAGATAAAGGTTGCATGAAAAGATCTGATGCAACTTTTTTCTATAAAAGTTGCAATACTATATTGAATTTGCAACCTTTTTCCCGAGAGGTTGCAAATCTTATTAAACTTTGCAACTTTTGTTAGAAATGTTGCATTTTGTGAGGTAAGGTTGCGTATATCCAATTGCGAAGCGACCGGGCCCTCTTCGAACTCTCTGCAAACACGGAGGCCTAGTGCGTCAGGTATGCCCTTTTTAATTATATAAAATAACTTTCCTTACAAAACACTATTCAATTTAAGGTTCAACAGACGGATGCCACATTACGTCCATTAACCCCTTTTATGTACAATTCCACGAGCTCTATGCAAAAGCCTTGATTGTGTATGGTATATTTTACTTTTTCTTTCCCTAATTGTATCAATAAGAAAACAAAATAATTTTTTTCGTTTAGTTTGGATTTTAAACCGATGTGTTCCATTATAATATCGGTTTGATAAAGTATATTGGTGAGATAATTAAGTAAAATTGATGAAATAAAAGAAATATAATTTTTAATAAGTATTGAACATAACATTTGTATCTCAATCTTACTTCATATTGTTTTGGTCTAACGATCTTTCGAATTTTTAGATTTTGTTTTTTATCGTTTACATTTTACGAGTTAACATGTTACAATGTACGTGTGAAATCCAATGGTTTTACACCTATTTTTTAGTTGAGCAGTTCCACCGCAACGTTCGGACTCTAGATACTCGTTATATTATAAATAACAAGTTTTTTTCTTAAATTAAATTAGTCATAACTAAAATTTTAAAATTATCTGCTTTCACAACTATACCTTCACTTTCTATATGTACACACTTCAAATTGAACCAAGGCGTGAATTTATTATACGACCCGGAAATTCGACACGAACCATCCAACATGTCCGGGTCTATTTCAGGTTGAACCTGCCAACTCGTCCAGCTATAGGCATCAGATTCGACTCAAACCGATGGGTTGGCAAGTTGACCCGCTAACCCATTTATGTTTTATTTTATTAGGTAAAATGCTATTTTTTTGTTAGCTATCTTATACCTTAAGAAGAAATTAGGCATAAGAGTTTACAATAAATGCATATTTTTTATATACTTTTGTAATTTGTAGTAAAATTCTAATTTTAAATAATATTATACGTAAAAAATAAAAAACTCGGGCCAAGACATGAATATTCGGTTCGTGTTGAGGCAAACATACGTCTAACGAAATTTCTAGATTTAGGTCGTGTTCAGGTTAATGTAAAACTTTCGGGTTTGGGTCAAACCTGTCAACCCAAAAACACGATATGTTTAACATCCATATTTAACCCGTGGATTAGAAGTCCCCGCACACAGGCCCACTAGCGGCAGTTTCACTAGTAAAATTTGAAGTTTCGCTTTCTCCCTCCCAAACCAAAATCAAACCTAAATTAGGGTAATTACCTTTAAAAAAATAGTTTCCCTCTAAAACCGCAAGGCTCTGAATTTAGTGGAGAGGGAAACTAAATGTTTCGGTGATTGTATGTGATTATATCGCCAAAGGTAATTTTGGTGATTGTATTAGACTTCACGTGAATTTCAAATTTGCACCCAAATAAGAAATTGCAAGTGAAGGTTTTTTTTTTCTTTCTTTGTGGCTCTTACATTATTCCATAATATTTTTTATCATATTTTGCTGTTGTATATGTATGTAAAAATTTTTGTTCATATTCATCATAATGTTCCGGTGCTCTTTAATGTATTGAACCTGTTAACGTGTTTGGAGGGATATCGAAAAAGCAATGTTAGTATATTTTCGATTTATGTCTTTATTTGTTTCATTTTTAATGGTCGTTATTGCATTTTTCAAATTCCTATTTGCTTTGTACACCATGTCTGTTTATTTTGTATTGTTTGAAGCAGGGACGAAGGTTAAGAAGGGCCAGGGGTGGCCCTGGCCCCCCCTGATTTCTGGCGCAGTGGTAGAAATTTGCAATTTTCATAGGTAAATTGAGTCCGGGTTGAGTTCGGCCCCCACCGATTTGCCACTACCGATCGAAAAAAATTGAGTCCGGCCCCCACCGTTTCGCAAACCAAGCTTCGCCACTGTTTGAAGGCTAATGTTTTATGTTGGTGTTGTTTAAAAGTGAAAACTTTGAAGATGTGCACCAACTGCTTGATTAAATGCTTCACTCAAGCTGAGTTTTATAATTAAGTCTTGAAACTATATATAGTATTTATCAAGCCTTTTATTTTGCATGAACTTGTTACATTATAAAATTTGACAAGTCATAAACATATATTATTCCTATAACTGGTCCACAGTTTATTGATTTATCGTTTTGAATTTGCAAGGCATTTACAGTTTAGTAATTATGCAAGCAATGCATACCTTATGTACTAATGGTCAGTATTTTGCTTAGGTTATCATGTATTTGTTTTATATTTCAGAATATATACATATGTTTCGCATGATAAATATATAAACATGGAACTTTCAAGATCAAACACTTTATGAATAATCCAAATTGTTATTTGACCATTAGGTATTCTTTTGTTAAATTTGATATTTAAGTTGGAGATGTTAATGAGTAATGACTTATTGGTACATCTGATGTAGTCATGAATTTCTATATTTTCTGTTTTTGATTACCAATAACTGCGTATTGAAGCACAATTTTTTGTCGCTAAGTTCTATTTGTAGAGCTTGGTACCGTAAAAAATATATGTAGAATTCATAAAATTATCGTTTTTCTTATTTTCATGTTTCGTGCCCCGTATTCTTTGAATGAATGTTAGTTGAGTTCAGAATTATGGATTATCTGTTGTCGTATTAACTATAGCTATGTTGTAATCATTTTGTATGTAATCATAAATCTAGTTAAAAATAAGGTTAGTTAAGCCTAAAATATAATTAATGATACAAGTGGCATGTTTCTGGAAATAGAGTCATGTAAAAGAATACAGGGGAGTCTCCTGGTCCAAAATCCATACAATTAGTGTTTTGATTTATTGCTAATGGGAAGAGGTAATTTTGGACTTTGGTTTGAAGTTTTGCCACCGATTAATATTTGATTGGCTTTTTTATTTACGTTTTGGCGAAACAAGTCGCAATATATGTCAACCCAAGAATGAAGTACTATATTTTACTTTGATTTGAAAACGTAACAATGCTTCAAGGAAACTGAAGTTGTATTAAGAGTGCTCAAATTCTCTTCTCATATCATTGCTTGTATAGAAGTTGATATGTACCATCTATGATTAGATTAGACGAAAACCTTGACTTTTGTTAGCATTAAACTTGTTGTCATTTATCTTTTTCATGGTGTTTGTTCTATTTATTACATATGCATAATCTTAATTTCAGGAGATGTGACCTACAAATAAGGATGAGAAACACGATGAAACTACTTTTTTATGGAGAGCAACAATATAGGTGGCATGTATAAAGCAAACAATTGTGGATATAAAGAAGATTTAAGTTTAGCAGCAAGCAAATTGAAGAACATCATCAAAGGTATTACTAATCAGCAGGAAACATCTTTGTTTCAGTTACACACAATTCCTAATAACAGGTAATCAGACATACACTGTAACCTTAAATTAAAAATGCAATCACAGAAATTGTTTTTAGTTATAGATGCTATTTCATGTTATCTGCAACAATAATTCCACCCGTAGGAGTTTTGTTGAGAAAAAGCTGTCTGAAACCGAAAGTTAACCAAAATCTCTAATGGATATTCAGATTGAAGATTATTGAAGGCTGTTGAATAACTAATTGTTATAAACTTTTACAATGTCAGCAGGTTTTGGAGTCTACTCGGTAGCTCGGTTTCCTTGCAGGAAGCATGATGTGAATATTCAACTTCATGGATTATATTTAAGGTAGTCTCATATGTGCCATCTACTCTGATAAACCCAACAAGCATAATTTGATAAACTTCATATTTGGTTAATGTGGCATAAAGGGTGGGTTGGGTGACTGGCCATGGTGGGCATTTATGGATTACCTAAAACAAGTGGAGTTGACCAAAAGATCTTGACCAGTTTATCAAACAACTTAGTGTGCCAGTTGTCCAATATTGTTGCAGAAACTATACTAAAAGCAAAAGTTTTTTGTTTCTAATGTGTTTAGTTGAATATTCATTTTTGTGTAGGATGTGGAGGAAAACCATACTATATGTAGAATCTACTCAAAATGCTTATAAATAGTTTTGCAACAAGGCAACACTTTCAGAACAAGTGTATGTTGTCGACTTTTACTTTAAGCAGATTGAGGTACTTGTCGACTATCACATTTGCAGCCTGACGTGATTATAGCTAAAGCTGGACAATGGAGGATATTTCATAAGGAAAGTGTGGGGTGTTAATATTTTGCAAATTTGTAACCCGAAGAACACCCCTACGCAAAAAGATTTTGACAACCAATGGAAGCTACGAGGCGAAGTATTACGGAAAAGCTACCTATACTTCAGGATGTTATAGATGAGTAGGAGGTTTTCATTAATTCTTATCACTGTAAATATAACTTTTCTTTAATCACATTGTTATATTGAGTTTGGACATATGCTAAGTTACATTATAAGATATCTATTATATTTATGTTATTATTTTTTTTGGTGTAATTGAAATACTATTGCATATTAATAGAAATTTTAGTGCTTTAAACAATGTTGTTATAGAGTTGCATTTTAATGTAAAAAAGGTTGCATCTATTGTATCTTAAATCTTCGAAAAGTGTTGCATTTTATGTAAAAAATGGTTGCATTTGAGGTAACGAAGGTTGCATTTGAGTGTTAGAAATGTTGCATTTGAAAGTAGAAAAGTTGCATTAGGATATAAAAAGGTTGCAATATTAAAAGGTTGCATTTGAATAATAAATGCAACCCTTTCAAAAAAGGTTGCATTATCTAACAAAAATGTTGCATTATGTCTAATGCAACTTCACCTAATGCAGCTCTTGGTAAAAGGTTGCATTAGGCTTTATCCAACCTTTTAGAGGCCTAAGACAACATTTTATTGGAGTTGCATTAGCTTCATTTTCTTGTAGTGCGATCGCGCGTAATCACCGTTTTAACATATGTAAACACGTATACACATACCAACAAGTCACATAAGGGTTATAAACACATAATCCATGGAAACAAACACGTTCTTACTCATTCACCAATCCCCGGGACTCGAGACTTGTGTTTTTACTAAGATTCGACGATTCTACGAATCGTCAATCCTTGCATACCTGGTTAATGGCTGACATCTAACGATCCTCTAGGTTGTAGTAACGACTCCCGAACCATAACACGACTCAACCGACCTAGTTAAGTATAATGTATGCGTGACTTGCTAAGGTAGACTTTGACCCAAACAATGTTATTAACCTGAGTTTGCCGGGTGTTACATCATCCCCACGTTAAAAGAATTTTCGTCCCGAAAATTTGTACAAGTCAAAAGAAAACGACAAAAAGATAGAAACCAAAAGAGAGAATTTACCCGAGTTGTCACATCATCCCCACGTTAGAAGGAATCTCGCCCCGAGATTCATTCAGCAGCAGTAGTAACATGTCTCGATTCAAAAGCGCGCTTGGGAAAGAGGTGAGGATATTTAGACTTCATCTGATCCTCGCGTTCCCAAGTGTATTCCGGTCCACGGTTCGAGTTCCAGCGAACTTTAACAATGCGGATTTTACTCTGACGAAGACTACGAATCTTGTAATCGAGGAGCTCAACAGGTTCCTCCACAATGCGAAGACGATCGTCAACCCTGATCTCTTCTAATGGAACAATAAGAGATTCGTCAGCCAGGCATTTCTTCAACTTAGACACATGGAAGATGTTGTGCACACTACCGAGCTCCGCCGGTAAATCAAGTCGATATGCCACCGGTCCAATCCGTTCCAGGATTGCAAACGGTCCAACATACCGAGGGTTAAGTTTGCCACGCTTTCCAAAGCGTATGACGCCCTTCCATGGTGAAACTTTCAGAAGTACCCTGTCCCCACCCTGGAACTCTAATGGTTTGCGACGTCGATAAGCATAACTCTTCTGCCGATCCCGCGCCGCTGCCAAACGGTTACGAATCTGTACGATCTTTTCCGAAGTTTCGTACACTAGCTCAGGCCCAGTGAGTTGACTCTCACCCACCTCGGCCCAACAAAGAGGAGACCGGCATTTCCGCCCGTATAGTGCCTCGAACGGAGCTGCCTTGATACTCGCATGGTAACTGTTGTTATAGGAAAACTCTACTAACGGTAGGTGAATCTCCCAACTCTTGCGAAAATCAATCACACATGCCCAAAGCATGTCTTCTAAGGTCTGAATTGTTCGTTCACTCTGACCGTCAGTTTGTGGGTGGTAAGTTGTACTCATGTCCAGCTGGGTACCCAAAGCTTTGTGTAAAGATTTCCAAAAATGCGAAGTGAAGTGAGAATCACGATCCGAAATGATAGAAACCGGCACTCCGTGCTTAGAAACAACTTCCTTAAGGTAGAGACGAGCCAAACGATCCATAGAGTCGGTTTCTTTAATGGCAAGAAAATGGGCTGATTTCGTCAACCGATCCATAATCACCCATATCTTATCACAACCACTAGGTGACTTAGCTAGTTTAGTGACAAAGTCCATCGTGATCCTTTCCCACTTCCATTCAGGAATTTCAGGTTGCTGCAGGAGACCAGAAGGCTTCTGATACTCCACCTTGACCTTGGCACGGGTCAAGCATTTGCTCACGTAGGAGGCTATATCAGCCTTCATGTTTGGCCACCAGTAGAGTACCTTTAGATCTTGGTACATCTTGTCCGAGCCAGGGTGAATAGAATACCGGGATTTGTGAGCTTCATCCAAGACAAGCTCCCTCAATCCCCCGAATAATGGAACCCATACGCGTTCTGCAAAGTAGTGTAAGCTGTCGGGCCTTTGCTCGAGGTGCTTGTCAGCACCGTGCATGGTCTCAGCTTTAAGGTTTTCCTCCTTCAAAGCTTCTAGCTGCGCAGAACGGATTTGGTTAGGGAGAGAAGAGTGGATAGTGAGTTGCAACGCCCGAACGCGACGAGGGTTTGCTGATTCCTTCCTGCTCAAGGCGTCTGCCACCACATTCGCCTTGCCAGGATGGTACTTAATGGCGCAGTCATAGTCGTTCAGGAGTTCAACCCAGCGACGCTGTCGCATGTTCAGGTGTTGTTGGTCGAAAATATGCTGGAGACTCTTGTGATCGGTGTAGATGGTGCATTTGGTACCGTACAAGTAATGCCTCCAAATTTTCAACGTGAACAGCACTGCACCCAACTCCAAGTCATGGGTGGTATAGTTCCTCTCGTGAACCTTGAGTTGACGAGAAGCGTAGGCAATCACTTTCTCGCGTTGCATTAACACGCAACCGAGACCCCGAATTGAAGCGTCACAGTAAACAACGAAGTCCTCAGTGCCCTCAGGCAAGGATAGAATTGGAGCAGAACAAAGTTTGGACTTCAACTTTTGGAACGCTGATTCTTGCGGTTCACCCCAGTCGAATTTTCTGTCCTTCTGAGTAAGAGAGGTGAGGGGTTGAGCGATCTTCGAAAACCCCTGAATGAAACGACGGTAGTAACCTGCGAGACCTAGGAATTGTCGCACCTCAGATGGCGTCTTTGGTGCTTCCTAGTCTTTAATTGCTTCGATCTTAGCCGGATCGACATGAATCCCTAGTTCATTAACCACATGTCCTAGGAATTGAACTTCGCGTAACCAAAAGTCACATTTCGAGAACTTAGCATAAAGCTGTTCCCGTCGTAAAAGTTCCAAAACTAAACGCAAGTGTTCCTCATGTTCAGCTTTGTTCTTGGAGTAAACCAGGATGTCATCAATAAACATGATGACGAATTTATCAAGATAAGGTTTGCACACGCGGTTCATCAAATCCATGAAAACCGCCGGAGCGTTAGTGAGACCGAAAGGCATGACCAAGAACTCTAAATGGCCATAACATGTACGAAAGGCAGTCTTTGCAATGTCAGCTTCCTGCACGCGCAACTGATGGTAGCCGGACCTTAAGTCGATCTTTGAGTAGTAGCTAGAACCCTGGAGCTGGTCAAAGAGATCATCTATGCGGGGGAGGGGGTAACGGTTCTTGATGGTCACCTTGTTCAGCTCTCTGTAATCTACACACATCCGAAGGCTTCCATCTTTCTTCTTCACGAACAAAATCGGGGCTCCCCAAGGGGAAGAACTCGGTCTGATGAAACCCTTATCCAAGAGTTCCTGCAACTGGCTAGATAATTCCTGCATCTCGGGAGGTGCAAGACGGTAGGGGGCCCGAGCAATAGGAGCAGCGCCCGGTACAAGATCAATACCGAACTCAACCTGACGATGGGGAGGAAGACCAGGTAGATCATCGGGAAAATCATCAGGAAATTCGCGAACCACAGGGATATCCTCGATCTTCTTCTCATCGGTAGAGGGAACAGAAAGAAGTGCCAAAACGGCCGCATAACCCTTACGAAGATACTTAAGGGCTTTCATGTTGGAGATGAGACTTTGCGGAGCACCGCTCTTCTCACCATGTACCGAAAGAAATTCTCCATCCGGGAGAGGAATCCGAATAACCATGTCGAAACAAACGATCTCCGCACGATACAACGATAACCAATCCATGCCTACAATGACATCAAAACTACCCAAGGGAACAGGCATAAGGTCGATGGGGAAAGACAAACCCGACAACTCTAGGTGACACTCCCGAAGGACACAAGTCGCCTCAATCTTCTTACCGTCAGCCAACTCGATCAAATACTTAGCCTCTAAGGGAATGAGCACTATATCTAACAATCGGCTAACTTCCAAAGATATGAAACTTTTATCGGCACCGGAATCAACAAAACAGTAACAGAGCGACTATTGAGATGGAACATACCGGTAACTGTGTCGGGATCCTGTTTAGCATCCACGGCTCCAATGACAAAGGCGCGTGCGTTCCTGCCACCGCCCCCACTATTCCCGTTACCGTTCCCGTTCTTCACATCCCCGCCCTGCTTCAGTTTCGGGCAGTCATTCTTGAAATGACCAGCCTCACCACAGTTAAAACAACCCTGTTTCCCCGAAGTCCCCTGAGCAGCAGGAGTAGGGACAACAGTACGACCCTGAGAAGACGAAAGATTCACCCTACAGTCCTTAGCAAAATGCCCAATCTGCTGGCAACGATGACAACGAGCACGGTCACAGTTCCCCTGATGATGCCGTTCACACTTGTTGCACTTTGGAAGTTTCCCAGCATAACCACCCTGTTTAGAGCCCGAAGAAGAAGAACCCCCAACATCATACTTCTTACCCTGCTGTGACGGAGCTGATGCTGAACCCTTACCAACATTATCCCACTTGCGCTTGTTACTCTCCGGAGCTTTGACAGTCGAACCACGGGCAGGCAGAATACCCTCATTCACCTTCAGATTAGTCATCCTGTGAGCCGACCGAACCACCTCGGCATAAGTAGGAAGATTTCCCGCGGCCACCAACCCTGCTATCTCTGGTACTAACCCCGAAATGTAGTGCTCGATCCTCCTATATTCTGGTACGTGCAAATCAGGACACAGCACCACCAACTCATTACGCCTCATAGTGTACTCTTCAATTTCTCACCCAACCATTTTGAGGTTCCAAACCTCATGTTCCAATTTTTGGATCTCCTCCCTAGGACAGTACTCTCTCTTCAAAAGCTGAACAAAATTCTCCCACGGCATGGCGTAAGCTTCCCCCAAACCCATGTTCCGAGTAGTAGAGTTCCACCAGGTCAAAGCAACATCCTGGAAGAGCGCGGCAGCATACTTGACTCGATCACCAGGAAGGCAGTTACACATCAAGAACACCAACTCCACCTTCTCCAGCCACTTGAGCAAGCCCACAGCCCCCTCAGTGCCAGAGAAATCATGGGGCTTACAGTCCCGAAACATCTTGTACGTGCACATGACTGGGGGTGGATTAACAACACCACCTGAAACGAAACACGTAAGAAAACCACAAAAGAAAGATACCATGCTCACAACGAGGCAAAGCTGATAGGATCAACTTACCGCCATGAGCATTGTGTCCTGCCTGAAAGGCAGCCTGCAGCAAGTTGTTCAGATCCTCCTGAGTTAGGTTCACACCTCCACGACCACCGCCACCATCACGTCCATCAGTACGACCACCGCCTCTACGTCCTCCGTGAACTCCATACATGATTCTGGCAACAAGAGCGAGGGAAAAATTCAGATTCTCAGCTAGTGGCAACCACTAGTGTTCACATAATTAAAGCTAGATCCAATCCAGGACCATCCATTCAAACCCAGAGCTCACTAGGACTTTCATGCAGTTCGGTTTATGATTTCGTGTGCACCCGAGATGATAAACCGCTCTACATGGTCCTCCTAGTGTTTTCCTAGTTTAAAGTTCAAGTCACCGGACACGGATGCTTAGCCGTACACCGCAATGACATAAATGTCACGACAGTTCAGGGGCGAGTGCGTTTATTGGAGTACGAAGGGGAGATGTCCGAGCCTTGGACAGATCTCAAGAGTACATAAGTCACTCCAATACACCATACTGCCTAAGGAATTAGCAGCCAAATACACAGAAGAGCGGATGATGTAACACAAAGAGTTCGATGATTTAAAGACACCTCGACAAGCCTATATGTTACCCACTATGACGTCTAGTACCATGTGACCGTCTAGTGTGTGTGCGACTCGACTATAGACTAGACTCTACATGCAGTCCTAGTTCACTATAACCATTGGCTCTGATACCAATCTGTCACACCCTCAAATTCCACCTGCGGGGTTTTATCGCGAGGCGCGTGACAAACCAGGATCCAAGTCAACGGTCACAATAAACAACACTATATGAACACATGCATATTTAAAAACATAAGTTTAAAACCATTAAATAGTAGCGGAAGCTTTGTTTACAATCCAAAATCCAAAAGTAATCCAAATCGTTCAACATACGAAAACATGAATCCTAAACTAGACGCCGTGCAGACGCGTGCGCCTAAGTCCTGGAATGCTACCTTAGCGACCTGAGAAAAACATGCCAAAAGTTACGTTAGCACAAAATGCCGGTGAGTCCACAGGTTTGTAATAAAAGTACCAAGTTCACCCTGTCCATACTATGCAAATATGTAAACCAAAGTACGCTAGCTAGGCGTATGTTTTGTCCCTATTACGATTGGAAAACCATTACTAACTCGCAAACCCAGAAGCATTGCCCGAATAATGTACCGTTCCTGTTTGAGACAATATGCACCCGCCCGGCTCCAAGCCGGCGAGTGGGGCAGGTCAAGCCCAATAGATCTATCCACATTTCCCCGTTGTGCTACAACGCACATTCATCGTTTCCCCCGGGACTTCCAAAGATCCTATAGTAACCCAAAGTAACCCATAGTACGACAGTTGTTACCAAACAAAAGTTTAACGCATGTTTTCTCCCCGAAAAGTAAAACCAGTTAAAGTGGGGCCGTGAACTCACCTTAGGTTGCGTTACTTCGATAAATGATTAAAATCAGCAAGCTATGCTATCCCTGTAAAGCGGCGACCTAACATATGACAGTTACAAGTACTTAGACTAATAACCCGTAGGTTAGTTAGTCCCTAGATGTCCAGACCATAACCAGGTTCGTTTGAAAACACGTTGTCTGTTAAACTGACGAAATGTACAAGACTCGACATCCCATTGGTGACCCGAGACTCCACGTGTTATCCTTGTACTCTAAGTCATACTTTTCATGCAATCATGCTTAACATGTGTTAAAGTTCAACAAGTCTAGCACATAGTTCAATCAGCACATAAATAAGTCCGAGCACGTGTTACCAAGTTACTAGGTATGATACGGGGTTCCTAGCATGTCCCTAGGTGTCAACTCAGGCCTCGGAATACCAAAATACACTTACAGCAGCAGTACATGCAATTAGGAAAAGTCAACTAGCGATTAGGAAGGTCAACTGGCGATTAGGGAGGCTAATCGCCCCTTAACATAGGCGATTAGGCCTATTCTGATGCTTAGCAGGCGATTAGGGTCATAAGGCATGAAATTCAGGGCTTAACTAGTGATTAGGATCGTAATCGCATGCCATGAAGGCAATTAGGCCCCCAATCGCCTACCACATAGGCGATTAGGTCCCCATAACAGGCGATTGGGCTCCCAATCGCCTACAGCACATGCGATTAGGGTCCCCAATCGCCCCTACAGAGCTGTTCCGGTTTTTCGCGCGTTTAACCCTCCAAATCAGACCCGGAATGTGTGGAAACACCACATATCAATCATACAACATTATCAAATATATTTCAAGCAAAACCCCTAGCTTTTCATCGTTCTACCCGTCCCGAATGCAAGCGTTTTCCCCAAAATAGTATACTTAGCATGGAAACATCACATCAACGTGCACAACTATTACCCTAAATAGCAAATACTCATATTTCATCATGTAACAACGTTGTCCGATCATTCCCTACTGCTCTAGTATCCTTCTATAGCAAACCCTAACATCATATGACTAACAAAACACCACATATTACCCTAAATCATTCAAAATCATCCAATTGGGTCAAAATACCAAATATCCACAATACACCTCCAAAACCATCCAAACTCCTAATACATCATCCTCCTAATACAAACAAGTTGTAAACACCTTAACAACACAATAACAATCCTTTTTAAATCATAAAAATCCTTTCTTTTAATCATATTCAACACATACAACATGCATAAGGGTTTGGACTTGTTTAAAAACGATTTTAATAGGTTTCCAAAGACACAAAGGTTTATAAATCAGGTCTGGACCTTTAGGGAGCAAAACATAATCATTCAAAGGTTTGGGGATGAAGAACACACCTTGGGTTTATGAGAAATTGATATGTAAAGCTTGAAAATGTGTGTTTTGATGCTAAAACGTGTTCCAAAGGGTGTTTGTGAGTTGGGATATGTTATGGGACGGCTAGGGTTGCACTAGGGGTGTTTTGAAGGTCAAGGGTGGTATTTATAGGCGTTTCAAGTCATTTAAAACACGTTAGGCGATTGTGCAGCACTACCAGGTGATTTGGGAAGCTAATCGCCCTCCTTAGCATGCGATTAGGCCTAATCGCCTGTCACTATAGGCGATTAGCCTGCCCAATTGCTTGCTAAGGCTCCCAATCGCCCCTTAAGCTGCGCAATCACCTATAATGTCATGCGATCGCGCGTAATCACCGTTTTAACATATGTAAACACGTATACACATACCAACAAGTCACATAAAGGTTATAAACACATAATCCATGGAAACAAACACGTTCTTACTCATTCACCAATCCCCGGGACTTGAGACTTGTGTTTTTACTAAGATTCGACGATTCTACGAATCGTCAATCCTTGCATACCTGGTTAATGGCTGACATCTAACGATCCTCTAGGTTGTAGTAACGACTCCCGAACCACAACACGACTCAACTGACCTAGTTAAGTATAATGTATGCGTGACTCGCTAAGGTAGACTTTGACCCAAACAATGTTATTAACCTGAGTTTGCCGGGTGTCAGACGTGTTGCGTCTAGAAATACCGACATTGATACTCACGTAACATGTTAATTTATATAATTGGGAAAACTGTAGCTATAATATATATACTCAAACTAAAGAGAATATATTGCTCGTTTTTATGGTGTAATATTTTTTTTAATGTTAACCTATTAAAAATTATAGTCGTTTGAAATTTTTAGGGAACAGTTAATTTAAAAGTAAACAATATGTTTTAAAGTAAATTACAATACGATTACAAGTTGAAAGAAAATGAAAATACAAAATGCACCATCAAAGCACCATATTGCACCCATCTCTTACAACATGCGCGCGTGCGAATGCGTGTTAAGGTGCGGAAGCGAATCCACAAGTGTGTGCTTCCATGAAACAATAAGGGAGGAGTGTTCTCACTTATATACTACTCATGGTATCATCATTCCTCCTATGTGGGATAAGTTCCACTTACCCACTTTGTTTCAATTTCCGGCTTTGAATGTTTCATTCACCAACATTTGAGCATCGATATCTCATTCATCCTAGATCCATTTTGGATGTGGTTTGGTTTGTTGTAAAGCTCTCACAACATAGAAAATAAAGCCACAAAGAAATATATAAATAAACCTCAGTTTCATTTATATATTTTAGTCCAAAGTTCGGAAAAACTCATTTTCCTATATTTGTGAAAATAACATTTTCACCCAAATTTTCAACAGTTAGCAAAACTATATTTTTGTCACTATTATATGTATTCTAATATATTACATATAAGAAAGGGCCATGTTATTTACACAACAAAAAAATTAGATTTGCACAACCCTCTACGGGCCGTAGAGGCCTCTACGGCCCGTAGAGCTGGGATGGTGGAGTTCATTTAAACCTTAGCTGGCCCATAAGGGTCTCTACGGCACGTAGGTACGTATGAGGTACGAGGACAATCAATGAACAGGCTGACTTGCAGTGTGTCATTCTGAAAAGCAACCCATCTACGGGCCATAGAGTCCTCTACGGCCCGTAGAGACCCTACAAGCCGTAGAGGTCTAGATATATTCTTCTTTCTTGTCTTCTTTTCTCAGTCGATGAATGTTTTTTTAAAAACCGGAGCACCTAAAATCCGATTAATACCAAGTTACCGTGATGTCTTCGGGGCACCTCAGTAAGGTTTCGGATGAATGGAAGCAATCGTTTGACTTATCTTCTCGGAAAGCCTTTGCTGACCCGTGGTGGAACGTGGTGAGGAAGAAGTTAAATCCGTTGTTCACTGTGGTGACGGGAAGGCGCTACCCAATTTGAACCTGCTGCCCGATTTGAACCAAGAGTACGTAGAAGAACAGGAGTCATTTGACGTGCCGCCAAGTAATCCACAGTACGAATACGGGACTTATCATTCGCACGAGGAGGGTAATGGCAGCTTCAAGGATTCGCATGGGGAGAATGATGGCAGCTTCAAAGATTCACATGACGGAGGTGATAACGGTGGCGACGAACCTGGCTTGGATGTTTCGTTTGAAACAAGTCAGGTGTGTTTATGTATTTACACTTGTTTATAATTTATACCCGTGTATCGTTAGTAGTGTCCATATTTAGACTCGTATATTTAGCCTCGCACATAATTAGGGTTTGTAGATTTGAACTCATATATGTTTTGACTCATATAGATTCGTATATAAATTTTGTAGGTATTCAGGCCTCTTAAAGACCTGACAGGTTGGGTTTTCGAAAAGGCAAAAAATAACGGTTATATCACCGTATTCGGACATACTGTTTCAGACGGCAGGGGCATATAGGAGGATAAAGACGGCATGGATACGGTGTGACAGTAGTGGCGAACATCGTAGTATAGCCAGAGTTCAAAAGACGGGAAATAAAAATGTAATTGCCCGTTGGAACTAATAGGGAGATACAGCTCCAGCTACGATGGTTGGAATTTGGAGGTCAAGAGCCAAACTCATAATCACAAACCATTCCAACATATCGAGGGTCACGCGTATGCTAGGAGGCTGGGTTCGAGCGAGATAAAGTTGGTGGACACACTATATTTTCAAAACGTTACGCCAGCAGACATACATTCGGCCGTTAGAAAACAAAACCCGGATAGTCCCTGCATTTTAAGAGACGTACGTAACACAATAACCAAGATTAGACATTTGTTATATGGCGGCAAGACTCAAATGCAGGTATTATTATTACTATTATTATTATTATTATTATTATTATTATTATTATTATTATTATTATTATTATTATTATTATTATTATTGCTATGCAGGTACTCGAAAGCACATTGGTGGAAAAAAATTCGTTTACTTCACCCGGCAGAATGCCTCGACAAATGCGATCGAGGATATTTTGTTTGTTCATCCCACCTTGCGCATATTATGGCGTACGTTCCCGCATGTGCTGATAATTGATGCGACCTACAAAACGAACGAGCATAAACTTCCGGTTTTATTCAAGTTGTGGGTATGACATCAACATCCAAGTCGTTTTGTGTTGCTCATGCATTTATCTCCTGTGAAAAAAAAGGATAACTACCTATGGGTGCTACAAAGGCTTAAAGAGTTGCTAGATAGTACGGAGCCCCGTGCTATAATAACTGATTGTGAGAAAGCGTTGATGAATGCATGTGACATAGGATTCCCAGCAGCTTCGAAGTTGTTATGCAGGTAATACATATTATTATTATTATTATTATTATTATTATTATTATTATTATTATTATTATTATTATTATTATTATTGCTATTGATATTGCTATTGCTATTGCTATTATCATTATCATTATCATTATCATTATCATTATTATTATTATTATGCATGCAGGTGGCACATTTAATGAAATATATTAAAGCACTGCAGACAAGCATTTGGAGATGCAGATTAGAAAATATTTGTGAAATCTTTTAAGCGACTCTGTAAATCTTCATCTCCGGAATTTTACCGGCACTGGTTAGACCGACTCTATAGACGACTATGTCAGGACAAACGATCTGGTACATATTATATTAATTTAGTTTAAAACGCATGCATACACACATTAACAATATCTTTGTTATATTTTTTAAAGAAGTTTTTGAATATTTAGAAAGATTCTGGCTCAATGACTATAAAGAAAGGTTTGTTTCCGCATGGACAGACGCAAACTACCACTTTGGTCAGTATACGACCAACAGAGCTGAGAGCCAGCATTCAAGGTTTAAGATGCACATTAAGGGCCTAACAACTCGCTCCACAAACTTGTGATGATTGCAGACGATGTGGTAACGTCACAACAGATAGCAATAAACCACTCGTTTGAAGAGAGTCTGTCAGTGAAAAGGTGCGCCACGACATACCGATTTTTGAGGACCTACTCGGTAAAATTTCCCATGCAGCGATCGAGTTGTTGATAACCGAGTTAAAAAAATATAGTGAATTTTAGGGAAAGAAAAAAGATTTGTGTTCACCAGCTTTTCTCGAGTTGTGGGTTGTCGTGTTGTGGGTTGCCGTGTGCATTTTCACGAGTTGTTGTTGTTGCTGTTGCTGTTGTTGTTGTTTTGAAACGCCTAAACTATATAGTTTTGGCATTTCTTTTGAAACGCCTAAACTAATACAGGTTAGGCGTTTCTTTTGAATAATAGTTTAGCGTTTGATTAATACTTTAGCATCTGTTTTGTGAAATTTGTAGACAACTTGTGTTGTCTGGTTTGCATGAAAATAGGGGAAACTCTGACCAATTTTTTGTAAATTCTTTGCTTTTGCAGTTATGGATCTTATTGACGAGGAGCTCGAGCTGGAAGAGCAGGAGCCCGTGGTCTAGGGGCCCCCAACCCCATGGCAGGGGGGACCTACGTGACTGGGAGCATTACGGATTCCTGCGATTTGATTATACGGGCAAAAGGTTTCTGAAGTTGAAGGAAAAGAAGATTTCTAAAGTGAGGGGGATTTGTTGGGAGTCGCTTCGTGCCACCAGGGGATGCAGAGGAGATGGCACAATAGTGGACTATAGAGTTCCTATCTACCTTTCGCCTTCGGCCACGAAAGGCTGGTGACGATCCTCAGCGCAGGCCGCCGGAGGTCCAGTTTCTATTCTTGGCATGGAGTATACTTATTCTTTGGATGTGTGGGCTACGCACACCCAGTGGTAAACTGAGCAGGAGTTTGCAGAGGTATTTTTATTATTTTTTATTCTTATTATTTTTGTTCTTATTCTTAATGTTAATGTTAATTATAATGCTCAGGATATCTACACCACAACTGTCACTACTGTTGTTGATTATGTGTTGTATGTGTTGTGGCCCACCATCGGTGGTCCAGAGTTCGGGACCCCGGACCAGAAGTATTATTATTATTGTTATTATTATTATTATTATTATTATTATTATTATTATTATTATTATTATTATTATTATTATTATTATAATTATTATTTTCCTGTGTAGGGAGAGGTGTGACAAGGCCACCAGCATTCGTCACCCCGTGATTTTTTACATTAACCGTTGCCTTACCTATTCCCTCACGGCATGGTACAATAGTAACGAGCGGGTGACAAAGACGGATCTGTTCTACCTGTACTACATCATCACCGACACACCATGTACCCTGCATCGGTGCATGGCCGAGTACTTTGCCTCTTATGCTATTAAGCCCAAGAAGGGAGGCATCACATGCGGGGGGATGATCAGCAGGATCGCCGAGCGTTATGATGCTGAGTGATATTTTGAGTATGTTGACGGGCGTCTGCCCAAGCCACTACCGCCCAGGTATTATTATTATTATTATTATTATTATTATTATTATTATTATTATTATTATCAATGTTTATGTTTTTGTTTATTTCTTTTAGCTCATTAGCTTTGCCCACGCTGCATAATATGGGTTGTGCAGGGAAGACGAAGGATAGACCAACCATCTACTATCTGATTGGTCCGGATGGCGAGTCGCTTGTACAGAAGCCGTTGGTACATCATGGCCTTGCAGGTGTTATTATCATTATCATTATCATTCTAATCTGTTTGGGCGTTTCTTTTGGAAAACTTGTAGACAACTTGTATGGTCTGGTTTGAACGAAAACAGGGGAAACTCTGCCCAATTTTTTATAAAATCTTTGATTATTATTATTATTTATTATTATTATTATCATTATTTATTGTTATCCATTGCAGGTGGTGCAGTTGAGATTGGGTTGCGTTATGTTGCTGAGGGGCAGGGGGCGACGCTGAGAGGGAGTTCGAGATGGCTGAGCCGCAGCCTGAGGAGGTGCAGGTTTCACCGCGCGTTTATCATGAGCTTTACTATTCAGAGTGTGGAATCCTCTGAAAAAGGTTCGGACAACAAAAACGACAATGAAACTAAGATAAATGAAGCATCAACACACACAAAATACGGTTAAAAGGTTGAATCGATTGATAAAATAGAGCACGAGTGTTTATAGACAATCTCAGACCTTTAGACCTGGGTAGGGGGCTTGGGGAATGTGTGATGTGACAACTTCCTCATTAGGGCAATGATTGGAAGCTTTTATACATGTTCTACTCGTCCAGGGCCTTAGACAAGAGTAGAAAACATTACACATGAGTAGCAGACTATACTTGTCCCTAACAGTCTGATTACACATGAGTAGAAAGTTTAATCGTCCCAAACTGCTTGATTATAGGCGCGCCCCTAACCTGTTCTACTCTTGTGTTTCAGCCAATCATGCCAAAATGACTTCCAAACACACCCAAGCACCCGTAAACTATATCAAACATGACCTATACTAGGCTAGGGACATCGTGTACTAACAGACTCCCCCTTTGACCTAGTTAGTATGATTACAAAAGAAAAAACTTCAAACAAAACAACTAACAACTAACAATGTTCATAAACGGACATCAAACAACTAAATAGACAACAAAAACTGTATAGCAGCATCTTCAGTCTTCAAGGCTTTGTAGTTCTGATCCTTGTAATCTCAACCAGTCACAACAGAAACGTATCACCCACTGAAACTTAATCACTTGATCTGCTTCTGACTTCAAATGCTGAATGGGATACATGAACAGTGTCTCAACATCTTTCTCTAAACAATTAACCAGCCACATAGGATCCCAAATCCTAATCTTTTTACACATCTTTGGAGCGTTGTTCAGAACGATCACTGCTTCAGTAGTTGACGAATCATAATGCCAGAACCAGAACTTTGGAGTGAAGTCTTGTTCAATAGGAGCAATCGGGATTTTTGGCATGCTGTCAGGTGGCTTGATCTTGTGTTCCCATATTGGATGCTTGGTGATGGGATGCAGCTTCTAGGTCTTGTACGATCTAAGATATTGAGGCTGGAAAGTTTTCCATCCATGCATGCTCTCCCTCTCTCTCTCTCTCTCTCTCTCCAGAATTTTGTAAAAACAATCAAGTCAATTGCACTTCCAATAATACAGAGGAAAATCTAGCCGAACCAAATCATGAACATACCAGAATGGCAGACTTAGCATCTTCTTATAAGGCTTGGAGTAAAGAACCCCTTCTTGCCATTTAATTCCCAACATCTTGGTGTGTTCAATGTAAGCCTAGCTGATCACATTTCCAGACATATTTGTTAACCGCTTTTTGAACGCAGAGGCTTGTACATGACCTTTCTTCTTGTTACGTGTAAGACCCAACCCATTATTAAGTAATTTGTTAGCAACTAAATCAATTTTATGGTCCCAGATTAGTGTATATATATATTTCTTTTTTTCATTTTAAACCATATTTGCACGTCCAGATCCTTAGAAGATCCGCGCGTGATATTATTAATTCGACATCTCTAAGCTTGACTTCCATACACATTACATTTTTTACAACATCATTGTTGTTTTACTAAAATGTCCTACACGACGTGTGAAGACGAAATCATAACTTGGTCTCGGGTGTGTTCGGTTTCATGCTTGGTCCGTTTCGCATCCGGTTCTGCTCCTTAGACGTGCCTACCACAAATACACATGATAAACGATTAGTATTTGAGATTAACGGGTCAAATCATTTCAAAACAACAAACTAACTTTTTTTTATAGGGGGGAAATAATCCCGCGGTAAGCTACGGTTCTCAAACCGTAGCTTACGGTTCAGATAACCTGATTAGTTTGCTCATTGAACCGTAGCCTACGGTTCTGAAGCAGCTGAATACTCTGAATCGCCTGCATAAACAATCACAATTCCTCGATATTTACCCAACCTTTGGTTGGACTTTTACTTAGGTCCTCGACCATCCCCAAGGACCCTTGGGAACTCGTTTAACATTGCTATAACATGTTCTAACGATACCAAGTCTCATGTTTGAGTACCGTTTTGATTCTTTAAACATTTATGCCATTTTACCCATTTGACCCACTAAGGGTTTTAACTTATTATGCATATAAGTAAACCAACCTTTTTGCTGTCAACAACTATTTACTGACAAAACAATCGCCAAAACCACATCAAACATGTTCGGAAAAATATATAAAAATTACCGAGCATCCTTTATGTTGTAATACAACTTTTGATCAAATAACTTGTCGAAACTCAATGGTTAAGACCACGAAACAGGCTCTGCAATTAGCGGACCTGTTTCTGTCAACGACTAATTTATTGACAAAACATCCGCGAAAACCATGTTAAACGACTTTAGAAAGATCTATAAAAATTACCCAACATCCTTTATGTTGTAAAACAACATCTGACCGAATTTCGTGTCGAAACACAATGGTTAAGACCTCGAAACAGGCTCTGCAATTAGCGGACCTGATTCTGTCAATGACTAATTTATTGACAAAACATCCGCGCAAACCACGTTAAACGACTTTAGAAAAATCTAAAAAAATTACCCAACATCCTTTATGTTGTAAAACAACTTCTGACCGAATTTTGTGTCGAAACGCAATGGTTAAGACCACGAAACAGGCTCTGCAATTAGCGGACCTGATTCTGTCAACGACTAATTTATTGACAAAACATCCGCGAAAACCACGTTAAACGACTTTATAAAAATCTATAAAAATTACCCAACATCCTTTATGTTGTAAAACAACTTCTGACCGAATTTCGTGTCGAAACGCAATGGTTAAGACCACGAAACAGGCTTTGCAATTAGCGGACCTGATTCCGTCAACGACTAATTTATTGACAAAACATCCGCGAAAACCACGTTAAACGACTTTAGAATAATCTATAAAAATTACCCAACATCCTTTATGTTGTAAAATAACTTCTGACCGAATTTTGTGTCGAAACGAAATGGTTAAGACCACGAAACAACCTCTAACTCATTTGACCCGTTTATTTAAATTCTCAATTATAATGTTACTAATCTTGGGCCCAAGTGACATCCACCTCACTTGACCCATTTGTCCCATTTCTTATATACTTGTTTATCTATATTTGGGCGTCCTATCCCAAACTAAACAATTTTTCTTTCATTTTGATGATTCTAACCCATATTGAGTTAGAATCCCACATTCCCATAATCCATATTTTCTTGCATTTACACAATCATTTAGTTACTATGAGACTTATTGAAGATAAGTCACTTACCTTGGCCTCATTTATGCATTCCATGGTCCGCTTATCTGTTTGATCCTTTCCTCCTCAAGCTTCCACCTAGCTTGACAAGATCCACTTCTTTATACTCAAGATAAATCAAGTTAGTCATTGTTTCAAATAACTAACTCATATCATGGGTTTTCACACTTTAATTTATTAAAACTCATATTCGGGTCAGTTTGACTTTTTATTAGTCAAGCTAACCTTTTACATGTTGTGTACACTAATCATAAGGCAATAGTCTTAATTATGAACTATCCCTTCTATTTACCATATCAAATCATTAAGTTTAGTGCACATTTAACTTCCTAATTATCATTAGGCAACTTATTTCCTTATAAAGCGTGTTTTCAACATAATATTCATTCAACATTACTAGCTAGCCATTTTCACAAACACTTAGTATGCATAACTATACCATCCTTGGTTATTCCAAATACTAGTTACCTAGTAAGTAGCCAATTCATGAACTCATCATGAAAAACACCATTCTAGCCATTATGTTTAGCTATCCTTTCAATTCAACTTGCAATCAACCTAGCACATAAGTATCATGCAATACACATAGGATGGAATTTTTACACAACCCATGCTAGAAACATAGATTTACAACTATTTTAGCAACTTCAAAGCTACTAATGAAAACATAAAAGCATCATCTTTTGTAACCAAGCAATTTCAAGTAATTAAATCATCTCTATGTCATTAAAAATGATCAATATCATTTATAATCAAGCAATCATATGAATTTAACCTTATTAACCAAAACCCACTTGAGGGTTTCGAATTATAGACAAAATGGATGCTAGGGTTCTTACCTTAAGCTTAAATCTTAAGGATAAACTCTCTAGAACACACCCTTCATCTTGTTCTTCGATTTCCTTGCATAATCTCGTCAAGTTAGTGATTTTAGGGTTTGATTTGGCTCAAGAATGCCCCTTTTGGGGCTGAATTCGTTTTTGACCTAAGTGGGTGTCATTTGGACCTTGTTTTAACCTCAAAATTACACTATTGGCCCTTCAACTTAGCCCCCATGAACCCTTATAAGTATTTAACCCAAAATCTAACTTAGTTAGGTTCTTTTGTGTTATCTACATCGCATTCTAGATAACAATATTATAAAGGTTATTTCGATATTAGAACATAACCCTCATCCTTACCATCTAAATCTCGTTTCGTTTATCCATAAAACGTTCATTTTACTATTTACTTCGTTTTGTATTTGTTAACCACGCCTAATAGCGTAATTAAGCGAAATGGATTTTTGGGGTGTTACAAGTCTACCCCCCTTAAAGAGGTTTCGTCCCCGAAACCTTTCTCTTGTATTTACTTTGGTTACCTCAAAATACTTTGACTCTCTATACCAATTTGAGCACTGCCCATTCCTTACCATTCTATAGCCTAATAAATTAGTGCTATATACTTAGGGTGATTATCCCTTTGTTCGACTTCACACCTTTTGAATTTTATATGAAAGCCTTAGGTTTCATAATATGACTTGGGTTATTCTATTCTTTCGGTTAACTAGGCACAATGTGTACATACATACCCCTACCAGGCACTTTAGCTACTTATGTTCCTCATAGGCCTTCCTTAGATCCGTAGACTATTCCCCGTCTACTATTATCCCGAAGGATATAATTATTTAAGGGTCCGTTCTATCATGTCACTTAAGGCATCTACTGGGTTACTCAAGTGTGCATATGTATACATATCTATGCAACTATTAACACGAGTAATTTGTCTTGGTTTCCAAGACTAGCCCGGCTTTTTAACATGGCGGTTTTCTAATCCCTTGGATTTATCCCCGAATCCAACTCTATTTTATTTTATTTTTTTGCTCGCTAGAATGTTATAACAAACTTTGGTTTACACTAAAGCTTTCTTTTCCTTGGCTAATCCTATTTTAAGAATTTGCCATCTATTGGGTTTCCCCAAGTTCCCTTTGTGCTAACTCGATTGGTGGTCATTGCCGCAACCGAATTGTTTAAAGACCTTTGAGTTTCAGAGTTCAAATCATTTATTTATTTGGACGTTTATTTTCCAAAAACCCTTTTTCTGATTAACCGATCCTAATATAAGTTGAGGTCGGTTTCCTTTTTCATAACGACACCATATATATTTTCTTTCATCATTTTTACTTAGCGCGAGCGTCATTGTTGACTCCCGCGCCTTTTCAGTTCACTTCTTCTTTCTATTTTCTACTTTATCAACCATGATCATAAGATCATGATTGTTTTCTTTCTGTTTTCTACTTTATCAACCATGATCATGAGATCATGATTGTTTTCTTTGGCAATCACCTCGGTTTCTACGGCCCCGCGGGTCGTTTATACTTCGGTTTCACATGCCCAAAACTTTGTCACTGACCCGAAAGTCTAGTTGACCCATGGGTTTATCACGAATCATGTCCGTTTATGATTTATTAACCAAAACCGTAGTTATGGTTGATTTACTGAAGCAATACCTCGGCCTCTACGATCCCCACGGGTCGCTTATACCTTGGTTTTTCTTGCCTCTTTGTTCATCATGGCCTTTCAGACCATATTCGACTAATCCACGATTTTTCCCCAGCACCTCACACTTACTTAGACCTTGTTACATAGGTTGTATATGTATCAATTGTAAGAAACCCATAGTATCATATGTTTAACACTTACCTGGCCAGGGTAAGCAATCCGCATATGGTACACATGGACTTGTTATAATTAGTACATCACATCCTATGTAAGCAAAGCTTCGGCTCATGCTTGTATCCCTTATTTTATTTGGTAAAAACCCTTCCTTGATAAATTATTCAATGTTAGGTTTTTACCTTCATTCATTAAGAATAAACGATGTGTTTTCGTTTTGTAAGCTTTGTGTGATCACACTCATTGGTATGATCACAACGCCTTTCTAGCATCCTTTGATTTTTAAACGTTAGTTTGGGATGATTACCCCAAACCCGGTCTCGATGTCCAAGTTACATTTGTGTATTGATTGTTCACTAATGTGAACAATGCACATTTCCCATTTAGCTTCTTGCTTGCGTATGCAAGTACCACCCTTCATGTGATGCTTGCATACTAATACGCTTAATATAATTTAGAGCGTGTACCTGATTAATACTTGCTCATGTGTTCCCCTCCTTTTTGTCAATTTGCTAGTCTGAGTCATTACTTGACTTGGTCCTTGGTGAGCATGCCTTCCGCCTTGCTCCTGGACCCTCCACCACCTCGTTGGGTGAATCATTCGATCCTATCTTGATCGAATAAAATGTTCTCATCCCTGTCACATTTACAATTTATATTGATTAGTAACATGACATGTCGGTATTAGTATGCATCGTTACAGTAATAATGTTCGAATTCTTGTTACACAAGAATTTCGTTGCTTGAATAAATCTTTGGATAGGCTTCAAGCCGCCCAACCATTTCCTTACCAAGATTTTGTGATAGCATGTATCTACACGATATCACTATTGATCATATATAACAATCTCCGATCAAACCGGATTGTTATTGTAAATTTTACTTACCGGATTCCTCGATCAAGCCACGAACCGAACACCCTTCGACATATTGAGCGCACGGTTTGAGTCCAAGTATCCTTCTCGACACTCGGATCCCTCAAACCAATGGCTCTGATACCACTTGTAAGACCCAACCCATTATTAAGTAATTTGTTAGCAACTAAATCAATTTTATGGTCCCAGATTAGTGTGTATATATATATATATTTCTTTTTTTCATTTTAAACCATATTTGCACGTCCAGATCCTTAGAAGATCCGCGCGTGATATTATTAATTCGACATCTCTAAGCTTGACTTCCATACACATTACATTTTTTACAACATCATTGTTGTTTTACTAAAATGTCCTAAACGACGTGTGAAGACGAAATCATAACTTGGTCTCGGGTGTGTTTGGTTTCATGCTTGGTCCGTTTCGCATCCGGTTCTGCTCCTTAGACGTGCCTACCACAAATGCACACGATAAACGATTAGTATTTGAGATTAACGGGTCAAATCATTTCAAAACAACAAACTAACTTTTTTTTATACGGGGGAAATAATCCCGCTGTAAGCTACGGTTCTCAAACCGTAGCTTACGGTTCAGATAACCTGATTAGTTTGCTCATTGAACCGTAGCCTACGGTTCTGAAGCTGCTGAATACTCTGAATCGCTTGCATAAACAATCACAATTCCTCGATATTTACCCAACCTTTGGTTGGACTTTTACTTAGGTCCTCGACCATCCCCAAGGACCCTTGGGAACTCGTTTAACATTGCTATAACATGTTCTAACGATACCAAGTCTCATGTTTGAGTACCGTTTTGGTTCTTTAAACATTTATGCCATTTTACCCATTTGACCCACTAAGAGTTTTAACTTATTATGCATATAAGTAAACCAACCTTTTTGCTGTCAACAACTATTTACTGACAAAACAATGGCCAAAACCACATCAAACATGTTCGGAAAAATATAAAAACTTACCGAGCATCCTTTATGTTGTAATACAATTTTCGACCAAATAACGTGTCGAAACTCAATGGTTAAGACCACGAAACAGGCTCTGCAATTAGCAGACCTGTTTCTGTCAACGACTAATTTATTGACAAAACATCCGCGAAAACCACATTAAACGACTTTAGAAAGATCTATAAAAATTACCCAACATCCTTTATGTTGTAAAACAACTTCTGACCGAATTTCGTGTCGATTCACAATGGTTAAGACCTCGAAACAGGCTCTGCAATTAGCGGACCTGCTTCTGTCAACGACTAATTTATTGACAAACCATCCGCGAAAACCACATTAAACGACTTTAGAAAAATCTATAAAAATTACCCAACATCCTTTATGTTGTAAAACAACTTCTGACCGAATTTTGTGTCGAAACGCAATGGTTAAGACCACGAAGCAGGCTCTCCAATTAGCGGACCTGATTCTGTCAACGACTAATTTATTGACAAAACAACCGCGAAAACCATGTAAAACGACTTCAGAAAAATCTATAAAAATTACCCAACATCCTTTATGTTGTAAAACAACTTCTGACCGAATTTCGTGTCGAAACGCAATGGTTAAGACCACGAAACAGGCTTTGAAATTAGCGGACCTGATTCTGTCAACGACTAATTTATTGACAAAACATTCGCGAAAACCACGTTAAACGACTTTAGAATAATCTATAAAAATTACCCAACATCCTTTATGTTGTAAAATAACTTCTGACCGAATTTCGTGTTGAAACGAAATGGTTAAGACCACGAAACAACCTCTAACTCATTTGACCCGTTTATTTAAATTCTCAATTATAATGTTACTAATCTTGGGCCCAAGTGACATCCACCTCACTTGACCCATTTGTCCCATTTCTTATATACTCGTTTATCTATATTTGGGCGTCCTATCCCAAACTAAACAATTTTTCTTTCATTTTGATGATTCTAACCCATATTGAATTAGAATCCACATTCCCATAATCCATATTTTCTTGCATTTACACAATCATTTAGTTACAATGAGACTTATTGAAGATATGTCACTTACCTTGGCCTCATTTATGCATTCCATGGTCCGCTTATCCGTTTGATCCTTTCCTCCTCAAGCTTCCACCTAGCTTGACAAGATCCACTTCTCTATACTCAAGATAAATCAAGTTAGTCATTGTTTCAAATAACTAACTCATATCATGGGTTTTCACACTTTAATTTATTAAAACTCATATTCGGGTCAGTTTGACTTTTTATTAGTCAAACTAACCTTTTACATGTTGTGTACACTAATCATAAGGCAATAGTTTTAATTATGAACTATCCCTTCTATTTACCATATCAATTCATTAAGTTTAGTGCGCATTTAACTTCCTAATTATCATTAGGCAACTCATTTCCTCATAAAGCGTGTTTTCAACATAATATTCATTTAACTAGCCATTTTCACAAACACTTAGTATGCATAACTATACCATCCTTGGTTATTCCAAATACTAGTTACCTAGTAAGTAACCAATTCATGAACTCATCATGAAAACACCATTCTAGCCATTATGTTTAGCTATCCTTTCAATTCAACTTGCAATCAACCTAGCACATAAGTATCATGCAATACACATAGGATGGAATTTTTACACAACCCATGCTAGAAACATACATTTACAACTATTTTAGCAACTTCAAAGCTACTAATGAAAACCTAAAATCATCATCTTTTATAACCAAGCAATTTCAAGTAATTAAATCATCTCTATGTCATTAAAAATGATCAATATCATTTATAATCAAGCAATCATATGAATTTAACCCTATTAACCAAAACCCACCTGAGGATTTCAAATTATAGACAAAATGGATGGTAGGGTGTTAATCAAGGAATTCTCTCTTAATTATTTTTGAGAGATTTACATTCATTATATACTATGTTTACAAGGCAGAAAATTAGGAAACGTAATAACACATAATAATACACTTTGACTATAATTGAATTCACAATATTAACAATAAAGGCAGGCGAGATTATAGCAGTGATTGGTGTGGTGATGATATTATCTGTTATAGGGTTCTTACCTTAAGCTTAAATCTTAAGGATAAACTCTCTAGAACACACCCTTCATCTTGTTCTTCGATTTCCTTGCATAATCTCTTCAAGTTAGTGATTTTAGGGTTTGATTTGGCTCAAGAATGCCCCTTTTGGGGCTGAATTCGTTTTTGACCTAAGTGGGTGTCATTTGGACCTTGTTTTAACCTCAAAATTACACTATTGGCCCTTCAACTTAGCCCCCATGAACCCTTATAAGTATTTAACCCAAAATCTAACTTAGTTAGGTTCTTTTGTGTTATCTACATCGCATTCTAGATAACAATATTAAAAAGGTTATTTCGATATTAGAACATAACCCTCATCCTTACCATCTAAATCTCGTTTCGTTTATCCATAAAACGTTCATTTTACTATTTACTTCGTTTTGTATTTGTTAACCACGCCTAATAGCGTAATTAAGCGAAATGGATTTTTGGGGTGTTACATTACGCTCTTCCACTGATTGCTACCAACGAGAGTACATGTTCATGATTCGTTCAGTTCTGGAGATAACCTCTTCTGGAATAGGAGGAGCTTTAGCCTGGAGCTTTGCCTCGGCATTATTCATCATCTCTTTAGTACCTGATGATGATCCGCCACCATCTATGGGTCCAGGATCACCACCACCTGCATCACCACCATCACCATCATCATCTTTGTCATCATCCTCTTTATCATCATCATCTTCCTCATCTTCACCTTCTTCCTCTTCTTCTTCATTACCAGAACCAGCTGCTGAACTTGAGACACCAGTAAGTCTAGGGTGATCTTCAATTAACTTGTCTACCCTTGCCCTCAATTGCTGGTTTTAAGCTTTGTACGCCTCTACTCTTCTTTCATTGTTGACATTGGCAAGCTGAAGCTAGTTATACTGAGATTCAACATTGGTCAGTCTAGACACCGTTTCTTGATTTGACTGCACCAACTGTTGGTTTGATTCAACTAACTGCTGATTGGATTCTGCAAGCTGCTGATTTGACTGTTGGAGCAACCTATTTGATGCTTGAACTTCTTTGTAGATCTTAACTGATTCACTTAGCAGCTCAAGTATACCCCTCTCATTTTCTTCAGTTGTAGTTGCCTTGCTCTTCAACTCAGAAATTTCACGCCCTTGATAGTTAACAATAAGCATCAATTCATTTACTTGGCGTTGGAGCTGCTCATTTGAAGCAGAAGTTGTAGAAGAAGAAGATTATCAGGCCAAAGCTGAAGCAGAGGACTAAGAAAACAGTTGTGCCCTAAGATTCTTCAATGAGTCACCAATAGATCCAGACACAATCTGCTGTGATGCAATTGCCACACCAACAGTACCTGAGACAGACTCAGTGAAGACTACTGTTGATGGCATAGGCAATGTAATACCTGCAGCCATTGCTGCACCTGATGTTGTAGCTGTAGTTGTTACTGTGGTTGTTGTTGTGGTTGTAGCTGTAGTTGTTGACGAAGTTTCAGGCTTAGAAGTAAGAAAAGCCTCAGGGAGTCTCCCGAATCTTGTCTTCTTTCTTTTAGTTCTCTCGGGGGATCTATGAGCCATCCTTTTAAGTCCACGACTCTACCTTGCCTTAGTCTTTTGTTTTCCTTAGCGCGGAGTGTTCAGCTCTGTGTCAATATCAGCAATTTCAGTATCAGGATCCACTGTGGGAGTAGGATCTTTAGCTAGAGCCTTTTTCTCTGCCTAAACCTTCTTTCTCTCAGACGCTTTCTTAGCGTTTGTATCTGGAGAATCATCATCAGGATTAGGACCATCAGACTCAGTCTCACTTGTTATATTGATAGACTCATCTTCATCAACAACAAATTTTCCTTTAGCACTTTGGGAAGACCCTTGATCTCTCCTAGCTGATGATTGTTCAGGGGTTTCCAACACATCCGTATCTAGTAAGTCATCATGTGTGATAGCAGCTTCAGCAGTGCTACCATGGATTTTTGTACCCAACTCTGTCGACTCTCAACCATATATATCACTCTCTTTGAACGTTCGCCTTTGGATAGTGATGTCATCTTCAGAATCACTATCTTCATGTCTCCACTTGTTTCCCGGAGGTGCTTCATAATCTAGCTTGATCAAATGACCAAACAACCTTCTGTCTTTAGGTTGTTGATCCTTTGATTTACCCTTGTAAACTTACATCCTCCCCATTTCCCTTTCTTTTATATGAGTTAGAGTAAGATACTCTAGCTCATTCTTCACCAAATCCGGCACTTGATTATCAATGAATATCTGAAGAAACCGAGGATATACAATGAATGGATTCTTTGTTATCTTCGACTGATTAACTTCTTTGAGATGGTGCATAATCATCCCAGAGAAGTTGAACGGTTTGTTGAGAGTCAAAGCAACAACTGTGGATGCTAATGTATCCCTGATTTCATCAAAAGTCGCCTTTCTCGGACCTAGGCACTTTAGGACAACGTGTATGTGATACTTAAACTGTGGCGACACGTTTCCCTTTTTCAACATCTCATTTGTGGTAACTTCCGCATTGTTCTTCATACGAGGAAAACCACCGCGGATAAGTATGGAATCAAAGGTAATTAGATCATCGGATGAATCTGCAAATTGGAGTTCTTCTCGTATAGTCTGCTCAGAGACAAGTACTTCCTTCCCTTGAATTTTTCTCTTGATGATAGTAGGCGTGACTGTGCAATCCACTTCAGCGTTATGTTAGAATTCCCGAAGAATGTCTTTGTAAGGCACGTGTTGCTTAGAGATAGCATAGATAATCCTTGAGCGCTTCAAGAAGTCAATCATCCCTTCAAACATCTTGTATTGATCTTTCACAATGGGACCAAGGAATGCACAAACATTGTTCTCAGGCGACATATCCCAATTCATGTTTCTGAACACACAAACAAGTTATTAGATCACAAAATCATAAAAACGGACACAATGTGATACCCCGCAATTTCAGGTTATCACTTTAACCAGACTCTAATTACTTGTACATACTTTTCATGCAACTTAATTAACTAGGGTTAGTTAGGATGAGTATACATTGCACAGTTATAGGTTAATAACTGCATGAAATGGTAATTCGGGAAATTACAAGACTACGTACACAAGTAGGGAACCCGAAATGTTGGTGACTTGGTGAAATGTGATTATTATAAACTTACATGTTGATATTATGTGCCATTATGTGATTATGTGAACTTATGTGATTATACGTTAACGGAACGGTAACCGGGACAGGACAGACCGGGATCCAGATGTAAATGACGAACATTTATGTGCCTTTTTGAATATTAATGTTTGGAACATTGATATTGTAAAGTGGTTAGGGTTATAGAATAAATAAAAATAAAAATTTGAATTTTCGTCTTCCCCGCGGAGCGTGGAGGGAAAGGGAAATCCCCCGAGGTCCGCGAGGGGGTGGAATAAAACCTGGAAGTTTAGGGGGTTCGGGCGGACCGCGACGGGAATTAAAAATCCTCCCGCGGTCCGCGACGACATGAAATACGTGGAAAACAAGTTTTGGCCTCATTGAAACGATTTTAAACCCATGCAATCTCATTATCACAACCCTAATCGTCCCTAACACCTGTTTTACGAAAAATTACAAACCCTAATACCTGCTAAGGCTTAAGAACACCATTCGGGAGGCTTGGAGAGCATTCGGTTGGTGATTTTGAAGTGCTTTCGGTATACTACTCAACCTTAAATGTTTTAATTACTTCTAATGTGTTTTTAAACATCAAACCATGTTTGTTTAGGTCTGAAACACTTTTGTAAAAGTTAAAACTCGGTTTTTATAAAGATTAGAAGGATTAATCATGTTGTTAGTTGATGGATATTATGTGTTTTGCATGGTTATGCATGTTCTTGAGGTTTTAGACTTCTCGGGTTTATGAATGATAATATAAACATGTATCTTGCTAGGTTTTGATCATATTATGTCTTATTAATATTGTATGATGTTTATTGGGTGTTGTTGATTGATAATATGCAACTAGGGTTTGATATAGTTGATGGTATTGCATGATTAAAATCTGGACAGAATCTGAATGTCGACTTGTAGGGTCTGTTACATGGATTAAAAGTAATTGTTTTGATCGATTCTTTGAATGGTTGTACTGTAAATGGTCTTAGCTTTTCATAATGGGCAAAACCATCAGATTTGGACTTCGTTTGAGTGGTTTTTCGAATTTTATTTGATTAGAGGTCATATCATATTTTCGGAGTTGTAAATTGGGTCATCTTTAAACGATCATAACTTGAGTTTTACAAAGAGTTAAGCTTTGAAATTTGGATAGTAGGTCGACATTGGAAAAACTTGGCTTTTCCAAGTGGATTCAACCCGTTTGGGTGAATACACAATTTTTGGGAATTTTTCTACTAAACTGACATGTTGTGGAAATTTTCTGGACATAGCTGTGTTGTACGAATTTTAATAATTTTTGTGTTTGGTTTTAAGACAAAACAAAAATATGGGTTATCAACTGAATCCCAAAGAAAACTCAATTTTGGGACTTTAATTCATTCGTTAAGTATTTTAAATAATTTGTATTTCACAACGCACAATCTGCCTAAAAACGCAGATTGTGTACGGGATCTTTATGTGCCTATTTGGAGACTTATATGGTATGTATTTGACATGAACTTGTATGGACACTTGTATGAGATGTATTTGAGGTACTAAACTGATAATAATCACTATGATCACCAACGGGTTACGTAGGACTTACTTGATCATGTAGAGTCATTAGGTGTCACTACACGGTTTTGAACATTTAAACGTCTTGGACAAACGGGTTATATGGTGTATTGGTTATACACATATACTCACTTAGTGACACTTGTAATCGAGAGTCGGTAGCACCCTATTGTTTTGGAGTTTGGATAATTTTGCTTGCAACCTAAGGTGAGTTTCACTACTTTTTCTCGAAAGCATGCGTCTCGGGTTTGAGACAACTTTGGTAAACATTTTCTAGTCCGGTTTAGGACTACTCTTACAACTCAGGTTTTGACTCCTTGTGTGGATCGGATTTTGGACTCCTTGTGTGGGTCGGGTTTTACGATTCCTTTTGTGGATCATGCTTTTATCAATTTAATACTTTACTGTCCTTTGTGAACTAAACACACTCTATCGTTTAAAGTCCTTACATATTATTGGGTTAATCGCTGTAGGCGAACGGGGTACTAGATGAACTTTTAACCACGCTCTTAAGGAGCTGAACTTACTAGTGTTGATAGACACTAGTACTATGGCAAATTAACAACTTCTGTATGTTCCCAATAATCACCTGTTTAGTTACAATGAGTGGGCTAGCTACCCCTGACAAGCTTAAACTGATGACACTCTTCTGTAACTTTTGGGCTTTTGACAACTTTACATTTGTTATCCAAACTTTGAACTCACCGACTTTATGTTGACACACTTTAGCATGCTTTGCAGGTCTCTAGGTATGGAGCACGATTAGGGCATGCATCATACTGTGTCTTGGGATATGAAACTATTTACTTTATTTACGTTTCGGTAACTACTTTAAAATGTTTGGTTAAACTATGAAACTGTTTTTCAACAACGAACTAAATGGTTTGGGCATTAAGAGTCGTTCATAATACTTATGGATATGGATCCTGGTTTGTCATGCGCCTCGTGGTAAAACCCCGCAGTGGAAATTTGAGGGTGTGACAGATTGGTATCAGAGCCATTGGTTATAGTGAACTAGGACTGCATGTTGAGTCTAGTCTATAACCATCATAGCATAAGTATTAGTACACTCACAACTTAAGTGCACAATTAGCTTTTAGCTACGTATATCTACAACACATGATTTCAGGAGATATGATATCTTCTAGTTCTAAACCTGATTCTGAACACGTCACTGGTGGGACCCAGGGTTACACCAGGTGGCGCATTGCTGGGATTAGTATCCTAACGAACCTCGTGGATGAGTAAACGATAAAAGTATAGGGGAGAAAGCCCTTGTGAGCATTATGGCGCACGTACACAGGAAGCTGCACGATGCGCATGACGTGGTACCATTAAGCCGAATCATATTCAAAGAAAGTCAAATACTGAGACTTATCCTTTTCACTGAGCATGGAGACAATAAGTTTATGTTCCTTGTTATTTGATCTTTCTTACTCTCATTTGAAACCCAGATGAGACTGGGTTATTCATATAGAAATTTTATTCTTACTCTAGTACTCATCTGTAAGAAGGCTCGAGTAGGCTCTACTCGTGTAGCTGTTCACACGAGTAGAGTTTCTGCTTGTCTGACAGGTCAAACGGTCACTAACTTTGTCCAATTTTGATTTTGGGTCGTTTTGGGTTAAGTCTTTTGTGTATCTAGAGCCTAATATGATCGAAGAACAAAAGCCCCATGAAATATTTCATCAATACACATGGATTATAGGTCAATTGTTCAAATGTTTGCGATTAGGGTTCGGTTCAAAAATTTGGGCATTCTTGATTTAGGTTGTTTCCAATTAAGATTTTGGTGTAATCGTGTTCTAAGAGGGCCGATTAAGAGAACCCTATCTTCATTTTTCATCAAAATCGAAATTAAAGTGTTCTATTAATCAACTTCATGATGTTAGGGTTTCGGCTCAAGAACAAGGATTTTAAACACTAAAAACATCATGTTAGGATTTGAGATTACACGTGAACATTACCTGGGTGATGATTAACAAGATTAGAGAATCAAAAAATCACGGGCAATAGGGATTCACTATGAGGCGATTGGAGGAATTGATGTAACAGTGAACTTAGGTTTTATAATATTGATAAAAGAACTAAGTGTTTGTTTTATATGAGGTTTTACTCGTCTAACTTACACACGAGTAGGAAAGGCTACTCGTTGAAAGTAACACACGAGTAGAGGCTTTATACACGAGTATAGGTCTACTCGTTCAATTGACACACGAGTAGAACAGTAGTGACGAGTATAAAACTTTATACACGAGTAAGTTCTAATGGGTAGTTAAAGCACACGAGTAGGTTAAGACATGCGAGTAGAACTCCTACTTGTCCCATCGTTTTCTACTAGTCTATAATACCCCAAAATACACACGAGTAGAATTTCTAATCGTGTCTATCACACTGATATACCTAAAATGCCCCTAATCTTTTAAAAATTGACGTTTTAGGCCCCTGAACTGTTAAACATGCATTTTCACTCAATTTTGCACAAGTGATTCCAAATCCGACACAGAAATTTTTCATTTTTCACTATTTCACCTCGATACTTGAGAGAAAAACGGTTTTGACCCAGCAAAAACACAAGTTTTGATCAGTTTACTTTCCGGATTTTATTTCTGAAAGGAGTAAGATTACAATGGATTAGGATTCCAGCATCGGTAATCAAGAATGAATAAAGACAAAATCTTTTTGTGATTTTTCAAGATAACGAACAGAAAATAAAAAGCAGGAAATCAACTAACTATACACAAGCATATTTTTGTGAGGTTCATCAGTTAGGGAATCATATCAGTGCACGGACTTTGCTAGAACCCTTAATTGTTTAGTTTTTGTTCAAATTACCAATAAGCATCCTACAAAAACTGCCAATATTGTTGTCCACCTAAACTCAAAATCAAGTTTTATTGCTAGGCACTTAAGATACGTTATGGTAATATTAAGACTGATTAAAGTTGTTCCCCGCACATGTGATATATTACCGTATCAAGGCATGCACAAAGCTTCCTCGTAACCGGTGAATAAGCTGTTGTCATACGTATTTACAAGGAATGGACTCAGTGGTGATCAGGTCTGCATGAACGCTGCAGCAAAGAGACCAGTGAGATCCAGACCAGGGTTCAAGTCAAATACCGTTAATTGATTTTTTGGTACAATGCTTTAGGTATATGATTTGATACCTTAGAGCGAATTCTCTTTGAGAATAGGGTTTTGGAATTTATGAGCTTTTTGCTCTTAAAGGATTCCCAAACGTCTCCTTATCAGAATTTATTCTATTTTTTTTTCATTTCTTTTTCTTTGCGAATGACACAAAGGTGTCTCAATTGTAGGCTGCGAACCCAATGTACGTCACATATGCCACCCCCTTTTATTCTTAGAGACGTCCAGTTCACCCTGGATGTACCAACCTCCTAAAGACCAGAAACCTCAGATTTTGGCATTCTATCAAAGGAGATTTAGGTTTTTAGACCACATGCCAACGCGACGTTAATCCACAGAATCCTCAGTTGATTTAGGTTTATATCACCGTGCCGAACCTGGAAATGATTTCGAGCCTACTATCACATCATTGTAAAGGCTACTTATTGATTCCAATTCTTTTAAAATGATAAGGATTCAGGTAGTCCAAACTGATGAGTTGATATCATTTTCCTTATTTCACCAGAAACTTATTTTTGCTTTTCTCATTTTTTTATTTTTGATTTTTGAAATTTTTTGATGTTTTTGTATTTTTTTTGATTTTCTCCCCCTAAAAATCTAAAACAATTTGCAAAAAAAAGACAATATTTTGGGATTTTTTTTATTTTTGAAGAAAAATATTTACAAAACGATCACCGATGAGGACCTAATCCTGCTTTTCTTCAATGCCATTTAAAATTAACAGATAGTCAAAACGAGGTCCGTCAAAAGCTTTGGTGAATAAATCGGCACGTTGGTAATCAGTGTGGATTTTAACCATGTCTATCAGTTTCATTTTATAGCAATCGCGTATGAAATGATACCGAACATAGATATGTTTCGCCTTGGAATGATTAACTGAGTCTTTAGCAAGCGTTATAGCGGACTCATTGTCATAGTAAATGGGAGTATTAAGAAACTTCAAACCGTAGTCTCTCATTTGTTGTTGTATCCAAAGAACCTGGGAGCAGCAGCTAGATGCAGCTACATATTCCGACTCACAAGTTGATAAGGACACGGAGGCTTGCTTCTTGCACTGCCATGAGACTAGTCTTGATCCGAAAAACTGGCATCCAGCCGATGTGGATTTTGCGTTTTTCTTGCATTCACCATAGTCAGCATCACTAAAAGCGATGAGGTCAAACTTATCGTCATTAGGGTACCATAGACCCTTGGTCGGACAAACCCTTAGATAACGTAAGATCATCTTCCTAGCAAACAGGTGGGACTGTTTCGGCCTGGACTGGTATCTGGATAGTAGATAGGTTGCGAACATTATGTCAGGTCTTGACGCAGTGAGGTACATCAACGAGCCAATCATCGCCTGATAAAGAAAAGGATCAACGACTTGTCCTTTCTTGTCCGGACCAATCCCATGATTGGTCTGAATAGGGGTACCCACAGGAGTAGAGTCTTCCATCTGGAACCGGCTTAAGATGTCAGCAACTTATTTAGTCTGGTGGATGAAGATCCCCGACGCTTGTTGTTCTACTTGTAGACCTAGAAAGAATTGCATCTCCCCCATCGAGCTCATCTCGAACTTTTCCTGCATAAACTTTTCAAATTCCCTGCACATTTCATTGTTAGTAGACACAAAAATAATGTCATCAACATAAACCTATACCAGCAGACGATCACCACCCTTTTCCTTGGTGAATAAGGTGCAATCCACGAGTCCACGGCTGAACCCATTAGATATAAGATAGTTGCTAAGCATTTGATACCATTCTCGCGGAACTTGATGGAGTCCGTACAACACTTTGTTCAATTTGTAGACTTTTTCACGATGAAGCGGATCCTCAAAACCCGGCGGCTGTGCAACATACACCTCTTCTTTCACTAAACCATACAGAAAAGCACTTTTCACGTCCATTTGATACACCTTAAACCGTTTGTACGAAGCGTAAGCTAAGAACATCTGGATAGCTTCAAGGCGAGCAACTGGAGCGTATACTTCGTTGTAATCTATTCCTTCAATCTGACGGAAGCCGAGGTCAACTAGTCGAGTCTTGTTTCTGATAATCACCCTGCGGTCATCCCGTTTACACTTGTAGACCCACTTTGTTCCAATCTTCTTTGCGCCTGGAGGTAAGTCAACTAAGTCCAACACTCCTAGCTTTTGAAACTGCTGAAGCTCAGTTTGCATTGCTTCAATCCATGGTTCTTTCCTTGGTGCCTCTTGCACGGTTCTTAGTTCTAGTTGAGAAACATATAGAGCGAAAGACCAATCGTTCTGATGACCTGCTTTTCTGATCTCCGAGTAGAGTGCCAGGGTACCAGCATTGTCACTTGGACTAGCATTTCTGAGCTGACTACGTGTCATAACTCTGCTAGCCGGATCACCAATCACATTCTGCAATAGATGAGTGTCGTAAATCCGAGATTCCAGATGTGCCGGCACTGGATCATCCGATTGCAGATTGAGATTTTCCAATCCTTCAGAAGATTTATCTCTGCGGTGCTTGAACTAGAGGGAGCAGCGGGTTGCATATTAAAATCGGATAGATCAATCCGAAGACCAATTCCAAGAGCTGCTAAAGTAGAAGGACCAGCTTGATTGTTCCCTGTAGGAATGACTAGAGTTGTAGTGGTAGATTCACCATTTCCAGCCAGTTCATCAGTGAGAGTTTCACGAGACTCTGGGAATTCCTCGACTGATGAAGATTCTAGAACCTTTGCTGACGCTTCCTGAAAAACTTCCTCAACTTCGGCTGCTGCGGTTTTACCAGGGGACCCGTGGATGCTGAAGCATCAGATGTTGTTGGTGCTGGTGCATTAACGACGATCGGACGCATCAGCGGTGAGCTAGCTGTCAGAAAATCAACCCATTTTCTAGAAGGAGTTTGTGTTGATCCCGATGGTCCGGCTGTAATAGAGCTTGAAATAGATGATTCTCCAGGATTTGTCGGTGATTTGGGCCTCCAAACTTGTTCTGGTTTCTTAGACTTTGACTTCTTCTTTGCCTTGGGGCTAGAAGGTCCAGTCTCAGATTCCTTAGATGGAACAGACTTTGGATCCACTTTTGACTTAACTGCACGTGGAATAGATTTAGGGTCACCCTTTGGTTTAGCTTCAGCCTTAGCTTGTGGCTTAGGCGCTGCTTCAACCATTGTGGGAACTGGGCTCCCCCTCATCTGTGGACCCCTACCATCAACTGGCTTTTGGTTCATAGCAATTTTGTTTCTGTTGTCATAAAAAACAGTCTGCTTCCCATTTTGTTTTTCAGAAGATTTTGGGGAAATTGACCGTTTAGTATTGCTAGAACTTGGAGCATCATCCACTTCGATTCATTTCTGTCTAAATTCAAGGCACGCAGCAACTAAATGCCCACGTTCCTCACATTTATGACAGGATCTATATTCCTCAAATGATGGAGCATTTAAAGTCTTACCCTTTTTCTTAGACTTAGTGGCAAATGAGTTCTTATGCTTTAGATCCTTGAGACATTTGTTTTGCATATCTATCTCGAGATCGTCATTAATCTCATTTCCAGAAGATCTAACAAACTGGGTAACATGCTTTCTCGGAGATTTCTGCTGAGCTTGAGTTGGAGAGTCAACAGTGTTTTTCTTATTATTATTTTTGGACAGATTACCTTGTCCCTGTTTGCCCTTACCCCATTTTTCTTATTCAATGGTAATGACAAACTCTTGCCAGATTTTGGCGACCAGACCGGATGCTAAGCATCTGAGGGGAAACTCCTCATCAGCATAGATTTTATCAGATCCCTTCATTTTATAAAACACTTTTAAACTCTTACCATCCGCAGTTTGCACTTTCGGTTTAAGCTCACTGAAAGTTTCATTCATAATGATATGATTTTGAGGAGGAATATAAGCATCCTTGACCGATGCATACCTCGGAGGTTCATCAAGCTCATCATATGACATGTCTATCTCCCAGACACTCACATCATCTGCAATTTCACCAGCTTTGGCCGCTTCAGCAGCTGGTGCAGCCTTAGCAACTTCAGCAGCTTTAGCCGCCTCTGCCGCCTTAGCTACTTCTGTAGCAATATCCACAACCTCCTCCTTCGTCAAGACATCAAAATGATGATTTTCGAATCTCAGCGGTAGGGGACATTGTGCATATATTGGACTGGTGGGATTGTTTACCTTATCTGGGTTGTCAATTATGTGATCAAGAGCATACTTGCAGTTAAGGTAACTTTCAAGTTTCTTCTTGATCTTTTCATAATCACAGTTAACAATGGCCAATTGCTTCATAGTGTCTTCAAGTTCATTAATGTAATTATTTATGGCTATTTGTTTATGAGCAAAGTTTATCTTCTCGAAGCTGACTATTCCATTACTCGCCTTCTTTTGTTATATAACCCCCTTTATTACCAGCAAAAGCAAAATACCCCCCGTTGATATTCTTGATGTCAAATAGCAAGGATAAGTCACCCGTCATGTGCCCAGAAGCTTCACTATCAACAATCCAGAGACTGCTGATAAGGCCCTATGGAACTCCCTGCACAACAGTCAAAGTTTAGTAGTTAAAGGGGACACAAGTCTTCACGGTCTAGGGTCTTCCATCTTCATCTAATGTCAGAAAATCAACCCATTTTCTAGAAGGAGTTGGTGTTGATCCCGATGGTCCGGCTGTAATAGAGCTTGAAATAGATGATTCTCCAGGTTTTGTCGGTGATTTGGGCCTCCAAACTTGTTCTGGTTTCTTAGACTTTGACTTCTTCTTCGCCTTGGGGCTAGAAGGTCCAGTCTCAGATTCCTTAGATGGAACAGACTTTGGATCCACTTTAGACTTAACTGCACGTGGAACAGATTTAGGGTCACCCTTTGGTTTAGCTGCAGCCTTAGCTTGTGGCTTAGGCGCTGCTTCAACCTTTGTGGGAACTGGGCTCCCCCTCATCTATGGACCCCTACCATCAACTGGCTTTTGGTTCATAGCAATTTTTTCTGTTTTCATAAACAGTCTGCTTCCCATTTTGTTTTTCAGAAGATTTAGGGGAAACTGACCGTTTAGTATTGCGAGAACTTGGAGTATCATCCACTTCGATTCATTTTTGTCTAAATTCAGGGCACGCAGCAACTAAATGCCCACGTTCCTCACATTTATGACAGGATCTATATTCCTCAAATTATGGAGCATTTGAAGTCTTGCCCTTTTTATTAGACTTAGTGGCAAATGAGTTCTTATGCTTTAGATCCTCGAGACATTTGCTTTGCATATCTATCTCGGGATCGTCATTAATCTCATTTCCAGAAGATCTAACAAACTGGGTAACATGCTTTCTCGGAGATTTCTGCTGAGCTTGAGTTGGAGAGTCAATAGTGTTTTTCTTTTGATATTTCTTATTATTTTTCTTGGACTAATTACCCTGTCCCTGTTTGGCCTTACCCCATTTTTCTTTTTCAACGGTAATGACAGACTCTTGCCAAATTTTGGCGACCAGAACGGGTGCTAAGCATCTGAGGGGAAACTCCTCATCAGCATAGATTTTATCAGATCCCTTCATTTTATAAAACACTTTTAAACTCTTACCATCCGTAGCTTGCACTTTCGGTTTTAGCTCACTAAAAGTTTCATTCGTAATGATATGATTTTGAGGAGGAATATAAGCATCCTTGACCGGTGCATACCTAGGAGGTTCATCAAGCTCATCATATGACATGTCTATCTCCCAGACACTCACATCATCTGCAATTTCACCAGCTTTGGCAGCTTCAGCAGCTTGTGCAGCCTTAGCAACTTCAGCAGCTTTAGCCGCCTCTGCTGCCTTAGCTGCTTCGGCAGCTTTAGCTGCTTCTGCTGCAATATCCACAACCTCCTCCTTCGGCAAGACATCAAAATGATGATTTTCGAATCTCACCGGTAGGGGACATTGTGCATATATTGGACTGGTGGGATTGTTTACCTTATCTGGGTTGTCAATTATGTGATCAAGAGCATACTTGCAGTTAAGGTAACTTTCAAGTTTTTTCTTGATCTTTTCATAATCACTGTTAACAATGGCCAATTATTTCTTAGTGTCTTCAAGTTCATTGAAGTAATTATTTTTGGCTATTTATTCGTTAGCCAAAGTTTTAGACCACTCAGAAACATCCTTTCTTTAATTTTCAATTGTGTTTTGAAAATTTTTCTCCTTTAATCTTAAGGCATCAATTGACCGTTGTAAAGGACCCACATAAACTTTTAGATTCAGATTCTCATCAGTTAATTCTTTGATTCTGAATCTAAGCTGATCACACTCAGAATTATCTTTCTTAAGGTTCTCAAAGGTGTTTTTAAAACCCTTTTCATTGGTTCTTAAGACATCTATTATGTACTTTAGCTTACCACACTCTACACCTTTAGGTTGAGAATTGGAAGATGAACTTACCTTGCTAGACGATTCTGTAATGGCCATTAAAGCATAATGAGCTGCAGTCTTCTCAGCTCCAAAAATTCCACCAAGGTTGTTCTGCACAATCAGCATCTACAAGAAACGATCTTTTGCTGATCAATTCATCTGCTTCAGCTAATAAATCTTCCAAATCCATTCCCGCATTGAAATGACATTCAGAGTCACAATAAGACGCAACAATTTCAGGAATAATGACTTCTGATGGACTTGAGCATTCTTCAACTTCAACTTGTGCAATAGAAACTTGTTGGACATAACATGCTGCACCACCTTGCGGAGCATCATCTCCCCCTAAGTGAAGGTTCCAGTTAAACCCTTCATCAGCTTGTATTACCAGAGCTTGTCCTTGATTGTTGTTTTCAGCAGGCCTCTGGTTCTGGTTTTGCACTGGGACGAAAGCTCGTTCAGTATTTGGGTTAGGTTGTGTCTGAGCTTGCTGTCTCTAGTTCTGATTATCACTGTTGTCATTGAAGGGATTCTGGTTACCCTGCTGTTTTGGTTGGTCACATTCTCTTGCAAAGTGTCCTTTGGTGCCACAGTTATAGCCGTGACCTTAGTCTTGTCAAAACCGAATCTTGTGTTGTTGTTTATCAGCACATCTCTCCTTCCAGTTCTATCCATGTAGTCCTTTGCTCTTCTAACCACGCTTTCGAAGTGCCACTGGATGTCTATCAAATCCATGTCATCCTTATCAATTTGTGCATATTCTTCTTGAGTAAGATAAGGATTCCCAATCTATCCCGCCACTAATCCACTTTAGGAGTTGACCAAGGTGGACAGTAGAGCCATATGTTCTTGGGCTAGCTCTACAGCCACCTTCTCGAAACCCGTTGTGTTTAGCTCCTTGGCAATTGGATTGGTCCGGTAGCCACCGTGATTTGATGTGAAAGCACCTCCATAACCACCATATCCTGACGATGAAGCACCACCAAACCCTGATAAAGAAGGTCCACCAAAGTTTGAAGCTGCTTGTGCTGGTGCTGCACGATGAGAATAAGGTTTAACACCAAACTGGTTAGAATTACAAGATAAAGGATACGAATTTCCTTGTCCAAAGGGATAAACTGGAGGAGGAACATCAGCTGGGGGACCATAGTTGTCAAATGCAAAACTGGATCAGGATTGACAACAAAAGCCATCTGAGGTTTCGATCCTCCCACGCTAGTGTCCGATGTTGTGTTGTCGTAGGAGATGCTGGGATTATGGGGAATGAACGCCTTGTTCGCCATTCTAATTTCATCAATCTCTTTGTTCTCCAGCTCGGCCACATCTGTGAGGTTGTACACTGTGCAAACTGATGCAGAATGTCCTTTGGGAGAGCTTGTGTCAATGTAGCCATCGCCTTCTTTTCATAGTTGGACTTTCTTCGCTGCTCTTCAGTCATAGCTTCCAAAGAGACGGGAATGTTGGAATTTTCAATCATCGGCCTAGTATACCCGTTTTCAATAGTAGCCCATAGAAGTCCATTAATGCCCTCAATATGTGTCTTGAATCTGCCTTTCCAGCTGTGGTAGTCGGCCATAAACTGAAGTTTTGGTGCCCTATTAGAACTGCCCGTTTCCAAGTCACTAAGGAGTACCGAAGACAGATGTTGTCTCTGTTGAGTCGCAGCGGTTGCGAGTGCCCAAGGATTAATATTAATCATTTGCTGCTGTTGCTGAGCACGTTGTTGAGCCGCAAGCGCCCACGGATTGCTTCCGGCAACATTAGCTTGTTGTTGCTGTTGTTGCATCCGTTGCGCATTACGCTCGGCCGAAAACTGCCAAGGATTCGTGGGTACATTCATTTGGTTATTAATTTGTTGGTTATATTGTTATCCCGGTTGATTCAGATGTCCCCACGGGTTTGCCATATGTTAAAGTTCGATAAAAGTCCGATACTTAGTCAAATTTTGGTTACAGCATTGTTACACACGAGTACAAGTCTAATGGTGTGTATTTCAGACAATAACACACGAGTAGAAGTCTAATGGTGTGAATTTCAGATGAGTACAAGTCTATAAGGTGTTTATTTCAGACGAGTACAAGTCTATAAGGTGTGAACAGTAGCACGAGTACAAAAATCAGGGACGAGTACAATTTTTAGGCGAGTAGAAGTCTACTCGTCTGTAATAGACACGAGTACACCTCTACTTGTGTGAAAAGGAGCGAGTACACAAACCCTACTCGTCTTTAAGCTTTGTACTCGTGTCTTGCAGGACTGAGTTGTACTTTTGCACGAAAACCATCTTTTTTGCTTCAAAATCTAACAAAAACACTGTGTTTGATTCCCAAATGATTTGGAAAGTTGTAAAAATACTTTTGGAACAAACCCTAATCAAAACACACGTTTTTAACCATTAAAACACACTTATATTTTGAAAAATGTTGTTTTTTTATGAAAGCTCAAAGTTTCAAACTTTCAAAACGGGTTTTTGCTTAAAAATATCAACTTTTAATCGGAAAACCCACTGTTTTGAATCCGTTTTGCTATCAAAACGCTCGTGATAAGAGCCATAGCTCTGATACCACTTATAGGGTCGACTTTCGGGTCACCCGAAAATCATGAGCTTTACTATTCAGAGTGCGGAATCCTCTGAAAAGGGTCGGACAACAAAAATGACAATGAAACTAAGATAAACGAAGCATCAACACACACAAAATACGGTTAAAATGTTGAATCGATGATAAAACAGAGCACGAGTGTTTACAGACAATCTCAGACCTTTAGACTTAGGTAAGGTACTTGGGGAATGTGTGATGTGACAACTTCCTCATTAGGACAATGATTGGAAGCTTTTATACCATGTTCTACTCATCCAGGGCCTTAGATACGAGTAGAAAACATTACACACGAGTAGCAGACTGTACTCGTCCCTAACAGTCTGACTACACACAAGTAGAAAGTCTACTCGTCCCAAACTGCTTGATTACAGGCGAGTACACTTTGTACTCGCCCCTAACCTGTTCTACTCGTGTGTTTCAGCCAATCATGCCAGAACGACTTCCAAACACACCCAAGCACCCGTAAACTATACCAAACATCACCTATACTAGGCTAGGTACATCGTGTACTAACATCACTCCATCAAGTTGCCTCCTGAGGTTACGGAGGATATACGTGCGGCTGTGGTAGAGGCTGCCGAGTCGCGTCAGTGGCGTGAGCGGATGGACAAGGCGATGCGCAGGTTGATTGCACGCCAGCGGGAGATCTATCGCCGCCTGGACATGCAACCTCATGTCGCATCGATTATAGGGCCCAGCATGCAGCAGACCCATACATCCACCGATCAGGCCAGTACGTCCTCGTAGCAGGTCGGGACGTCCACGCAGCAGCCGCCGCCGCCTGATGATTCGCAGATGATGTACTTTTATCTTTCTTATCATATTTTGTAAACGTTTATGACAACTTCTGCTGTGTATTTACTTCTTTGTTTATATTATACTAGGTTAGAGCCCCGGGTGTACACCCGGTACATCTCCGAGTCAAATGAGAAAATTATTTTATAAAGATTGTAGTATGCAAGTTTTATTTATTGAAACATACGTAAGACAACTCGTATGGATTTTTGTTGCATGCAAAATATCATAAAAATGTTTAATGTTACTCAATAATGAATATATGAATCAACAAATGTTTGATTGGATGTAATTTAAAAACAAATAATGAAATGAATAATAACATGTTTATTGTAACAGGATGCAAATGAACATTAAAATTCAAAGTAAATAAATATAGTTTAACAAAACATACAACTAAAAAATTATATAGAAAATTAAACGATTTATACAAAATATGATTTGTTACACGTGTAGAACAAAAGATAAATAAAAAGTGACAAAATATGTAAAGAGAACAAAATAACTTCATTGGATTTAATTAGTACTTTAAAACATATCATGAATCAAAATATCACATAACGAAGTAAACGATAATTATGAGGGAAAAGAAAGTAAAAAATATAATTCACTTCATAAAATATCTATAACTAACATCAAACGAAAACATTACAAACTCATTACTAATACAATATGCGAAACCAACATAAACCATTACTTTAAAGGTATCAGGATTCAAACCAAAAAAAATTACAAAATCACTATCCATATTATACTCCAAACCAACTATACAAAAAAAAATAGCATACCCAACCATAACATGTCATATTTGAAAATAATCTATAAATATTATAGAGATTTTTATTGTTATAAGTTATCCCTTTTACTATGTCGCCATATTATGTTTTTATGAAATGTAAATTATAAAAAATCCACCTACACATTAAATGTTAATATACCAATGTATTGTATAACCACAAACGTTGTGTAATAAATTAAATTTTATGTTTATTGAAGCTAAATTAATAAATTATATTTTATGTTCATTTAAATTTTAATGCAAATCAACATAAACATCAAATTAAACATAAAATATAAATAATATTATAATACAGAGACATTTAAACAGTAAATTTATTCATACGAAAATCACGCCATGATTCCTTTAATCGTGTAATTGAGAACTGATTTTAGGAAAGTCATAAAAATAATAATATCAATAATCAATAACTTAGATTAAAATCTTAATAAATAAGATTAAAAATCGATTCAAACAATAAATTTATTCATACGAAAATCACACCATGATTCCTTTAATCGTGTAATTGACAACTGATTTTAGGAAAGTCGTGAAACTTGGACAACAACATTAAAACTAAATTCGTAATATTAGTATTAGTAATATCGATAATTAAGTTTAAAAATATCAATAAATAACTACAAAATCATAATCAATCATTCAAATCAATGACATTAAAAACATCCGCGTTTCAAATTGCCTTACCAATTATCTACAAATTATTATTGACATCCTAAAATTAGCACACTTAAAATTAGTACACTTGTTGAAATGATTTTGATGATTATCCTTTAATGACAATTGATTAAAGGAAAGTCATAATATAAAAATTAAATTCGGTCAACAATAATAAACGTTAATGGATCAATACTAAAGTTTATTGTAAAATGGTAACATACCATTCTTAGGTATGAAACGTTTTTATGTATAATAATTAGTGCACTTTTATTTTAGTTTTAGTATAATTGAATGATTGATTGAATTTATTATTATTGTTGAGAAAAATATTTATTATTCCTAATAATAATAAACGTTAATTGTAAATTTGTATAGTAAATTGGTAACTTACCATTCTTATTTTAAATCGATCGTATATTTTGAGAAACTTTTCTTATTATTAAGAATAATAATAAACTTTCAAAGTCCTATGTATAGTTTATAATAAAATGGTAACTTACCATTATTAGTAAAATTATTTATTTATATATTTAAATTATAAAAATGGAAAGATTGGTAATTGACGTGAATTGCTCAACAACACTAATACTAACATAGAATGTTTAAATATAATTGAATATTAGAACCGATTAAATATTATCTAAAAAATCAATAACTAAAAAAAATTGGTATTTCAAAAGAATAATCAAAACCGAATAAATCGTAATGATCATTCTATGTTTTAATCTTATTTATCGATATTACTATTTTTACGAACACACGTTTAATATTGTTGACCGAATTTAATTTTTATTTTATGACGAAGATTTGAATGATTGATTATGATTTTTTAGTTATTTATTAATATTTTAAAAACTTTCCTAAAATCAGTTGTCAATTACACGATTAAAGGAATCATGGCGTGATTTTCATATTAATAAATTTGTTGTTTGAATCGATTTTTAATCTTATTTATCATGGTAACTTATTAAGATTTTTAATCTTATTTAATATGATTTTGATGATATTTATTAAGATTTTTAATCTAATTTATTGAGTATTGATATTAATATTTTTAGATATATATATTTCGGTTTAATATATGGTTTTTAATGTCATTGATTTGAATGATTGATAAGGATTTTGTAGTTATTTATTAATTTTTTTATACTTAATTATTGATTATTGATATTACTAATACCAATATTAAATCCGATTAACCAAAACTAATATTAAATTTGATTACTAATACTAACATAGAATGATTAAATCTAATTGAATATTAAATCTGATTAAATATATATCTAAAAAATCAGTAACTTAAAAAATCGGTATTTCAAACGAATAATCAAAACTGAATAAATCAGAATGATCACTCTATGTTTTAATCTTATTTTTAAACTTATTTATTGATATTACTATTTTTACGAACACACGTTTAATATTGTTGACCGAATTTAATTTTTATATTTTGACTTTGATTTGAATGATTGATTATGATTTTGTAGTTATTTATTAATATTTTTAAAACTTTCCTAAAATTAGTTGTCAATTACACCATTAAAGGAATCATGGCGTGATTTTCGTATGAATAAATTTGTTGTTTGAATGGATTTTTAATCTTATTTATTATGGTAACTTATTAAGATTTTTAATCTTATTTAATATGATTTTGATATTACTTATTAACATTTTTAATCTAATTTATTGATTATTGATATTACTATTTTAGATATATATTTTTGTTTAATATATGATTTTTAATGTCATTGATTTGAATGATTGATAATGATTTTGTAGGTATTTATTAGATGTTTTCTACTTAATTATCAATTATTGATATTACTAATACCAATATTAAATCCGATTAATCAAAACTAATATTTAATCCGATTACTAATACTAACATAGAATGATTAAGTCTAACTGAATATTAAATCCGATTAAATATATACCTAAAAAATTAGTAACTAAAAAAATTGGTATTTCAAAAGAATAATCAAAACCGAATAAATCGGAATGATAAATTTGCTGTTTGAATCGATTTTTAATCTTATTTATTATGGTAACTTATGAAGATTTTTAATATGATTTTGATGTTACTTATTAAGATTTTTAATCAAATTTATTGATTATTGGTATTACTATTTTTAGATATATATATTTCGGTTTAATATATGATTTTTAATGTACATGATTTGAATGATTGATTATCATTTTGTAGTTATTTGTTAATATTTTTGAACTTAATTATCGATTATTGATATTAGTAATACTAATATTAAATCCGATTAATCAAAACTAATATTAAATTCGATTACTAATACTAACATACAATGATTAATAAGAGTGAATATTAACTCCTATTAAAAATATATCTAAAAAATCAGTAACTAAAGAAATTGATATTTCAAAAGAATAATCAAAACCGAATAAATCGGAATGATAAACTTCTTGAAGCACACGAATGAATGATTATATTATTTTCGCTTCAATATTTCTTAACATTGCTATTCAATCGGCAAATAATAGTAATGATTATATTATTTTCTTAACAAAATCGATATTTTATCATTGAAATGAATAGATCAGAATACTTCATCTTTCATAATTGGTTAAAAAATCGTAACTTAGGTGATAAATCATCCAAATAAAATCGTTTAAAACATCGTAACCAAGAATGATTTAGAATCCTAAATCATTTAAAAAAAGTCGTTTGAAACATTGTAACCAAGAATGATTTAGAATCGTAACTCGTTTAAAAAAATATTAAAACGATTGATTTATGTTGTGGAGAATGAATCGTAAATCGTTTAAAAATCGTAACTTAAGAATAAATAATGAAGCGAAAATAATAATAAGAATCAACATTAGAATAGTATGATCGATGATTACCTTTAATCATTTATGGAGAATCAAGAAACTATGAAAGATGAAGTAGGAGGATAGAGAGGTTTGTTTGGTAGAAATGGAAAATTGAGAGTGTGATGGAAGAATGTACACAATTAAAATATAGAAAAGAGTATTTATAGGGACTAACTTGGAGCTCCATATTCAATATGGATACCTCAAACCCTCTCTAAGGCCTTGATTCAACCCAAGTAACCTCAATTATTATATAGATAGATTATTAGTGTTTATTTGTATTTGTTTGTTTATATAAACGCTTGTGTTAACGCTTACACGCTTATCTAGACGGCAAACATAAAAAAAAATAACATTTTATAGTAATAAAAAAATAATATTTTATACAAATAACCAAAATTTGGTAATCAAAATTAACAAATATACATAACAACATATTTAGTTTAAAAACAACATTTTATAAAAAAAAAAAACAAAAACATGTTTATCGAGACGGCCTTAATAAAAACAACATGTTTTCTAATTATAGTTACATAGAAAACAACATTTTAAAAAAATTTACATAAATATAAAAAAAATGCATATATTTTTTATTTTTTATAAAAAATAACATTACACATCTTACACACCCATCTAACCCATCCATCCCACCCAAATTGGAGATTAAAATAATCAGACCTTAAATACAGCCCGTAGAGACCTTTACAGGCCGTAGAGGAACTCTCAATCATTGGTTGTCAGGACTGAACCTCGTACCTCGTTTTTATGCTTATCTACGGCCCGTAAAGACCCTTACGGACCGTAATTAGTGTTCTACGACCCGTAAGGGTCTTTACGCGACGTATAGGGTTGTCTGAATAAAATGTTGCACTGTGTGAATAACCGGAGCCTAAAATAATTGTATTCTGCAAAATAGATAAAAAAGTTGAGGTAGAAGAGACACGCTTAGAAGATCATGGATAATTTATATATTGAGCCCAATTATGGTACTAAAGATCGAGGTACGCGAATCATACAGGATTATTATGGTTTAAAGCACTAAGGAGACTTAAGCATTCACAGTAGGTACTTAATCTTATCTCTATAATTACACTAAAAATTACTATTTTTCTCTCTTCTTTTATATTTAACTAGGTTAGAGACCCGTGTTGACACACGGTGGATCCCCAAGGTAATGTTATAACTAATAATGTACATATACGCATATGATACGAAGATATTTACTGTTTGACTTTATATAAGTCAAATTTAGGTTGCAAGTTCTTAACCTAAGTTTTACATAACTATCATGAGGAAAGTCTTGTGGCCAATGTAGAATGAGAAAAGCTACAGTTGTTTTTTTGTTGAAAAGTATAATATTGCAAGTGTGTGATTTAACAACCATGAAATATCATTTGAAGAGAGGTTAACTCTACATAAACTATGGCGTATTATAAGTTATAATGTACATAAAACTATACGCAATGGTAAAATGTTTATCATATTTATAAAATGTAATCTGTACATAAACTTTTTCTATATGCTTCTTCTTATATACTTTATGTACATAAAACTATACGCAATGGTAAAATGTTTATCATATTTATAAAATGCAATCTGTATTTATTTTTAAAACTGAACTTCATCAAACACGCCGAACACTCAAAACGGATATTTTAACCGGTAATAAAATAGAGATTTCATGGCTGCAAACTAAAAGGAGAATTTATGTTAACTATTTGATTAGATCCCCGGGTGTACACCCGGCAAATCCCCGAGTCAAATGAAAGAGAATAACTAACTATAAAGATTGTATATTAGCCTAAAAAAACCAATATATAGAATTTTATAGTTTTAACAAAGGATTAAGATGTGGAGAGAGAAAATGGGCTAAAAGTCTTTAACACTTCAGTTAAAAGTTAGAGCATTCACAGTAGAGCCTCCATATCATTGTGAGAGGGGCCTCCATATTATATACAGTGTGTATAAGTGGTTGTGAATAGAGGAGATAGAGAATATATAGAGAAGTTACTATTCATCAGTAAATTTGATATGGAACTGTTCATCCTCCATAATTGTTTAATATTTTTTAAAGTGGTTGTGAGTAGAGGAGAGAGAAAAGGTAATGATAAAAGTATAGAATATATTTTACTAAATAGAATTAAGTGAGAAAAAGTAGTGTTTTTAGAGTAATTATGAAGAAAATATGGAGAAGCTACTGGGAATGCTCTTACTATCATAACCTGTGAGATACAAATGGGAAGAGAAAAAAAAAACATGACACACTAATATAACAAAATTACTTTATTTTTTACCCATGAATACACCTGTACAAACACAATCAATTTCTACAATTTTTAATCTGACTATATCTAAGAGCAAACCAGTAGGTGAATAAGTGAACAATTGATACCTAAACATATATTGATAAGAAATCAGCGTAAACATTGCAAAACATATAATGTTTGTAAAATGTAAGATAAAATCATGCATTACGTAGTCATCCTCCCTCATTACTTGTGAATGAGTCAATGGGTCATGCATCTAAAAGGAAAAAAAAACGGTACAGCTTAAACAAAAATATATAAGCCGATAATGGTGATTTAGGCACACAACCTAAAACAAATACACATAAGCTTCCAAATCATGAAAACCTAACTCATTATATCCTAAATGGGATAAATTTGAACTTCAAAAGTCTACCAAATAAACCAGCAAACCCCCGTGTAACCTGCACAATCGTTGTCAACATTAAATTTAACAGAGGTATGCACAAAACATACCTCCTCTTAATGGCTATCGTTTCCAAATATAACTTCAATAAAGTACAAAGTTAAGAGTGAACAGTTGGAAAATGTTGATTAAGATTGCTTATTTCCAACTGATGATTTATGGTTGAAAGTCACCAAAAGTGTACTTTAATGTATATAACTTCTAAACCATTTAAATCAAAACGTCGGATTATTGAATTGATTATTTTACATAATCATGACAAATTTCCATCTACAAAATTAATCAAAACTTTAGGCAAAAATGTTTAGCGTAACACAACTCTCTTTGACCACACTAAAGATTACTACAGGTTTTGATCGTTAGAAGTAAACTAAACGGGTCAAATTAAAAAAAAATCATTTAGACCCAACTTCACCCATTAGTATTGTCACTAATACTCAAAACTATGTATCAATATACATCTTTAGAACATACTGGTTTGCTACAAGTACCGTAAAATGAGATTGAGAAACCTTAATTATTGGTTTTGAAAGATGGAAAGTAAAATATATAATAGCTAAAGTGATAAGAGAACTTATAGACAAAAATCACATCAGTTCAATTAGTAAATTGAACTTAGAATACTAACATGTGTGATATTGTTAAATGCTCATAACATTTATCTTTGTAGCCTTTTACTTGTTTTGCCTTTTTAGAAGATACAATTTGCAATAATAGTTTTTCTGCATTTAAGATCAAACAAAATATTAAAAAAATATAATTAGTTTAATTAACAACAATACGTACTTGCTAGCTCTGATGATTTAATGCGGATGCAACAACATCAGCACCTTCAGCTTTAGCAACCTCTTCAGCAACTTGTTTACCAAGAATTTCTTGCATTTTAGCTACCCTACAAGTGTAATAACAAATTTTTTTGTTTTAGTTTCAGACAAAAACTATGATTCATGATTTCTCTTAGATCATTTTGTCATTCTCATCAATCAATAATTAAACAAATTTAACACTTGAGAAGGTCAAATATTATCATAACGCCACCGATCTACACGAAGGGACAACATCAAAGTGAAAACGTGTTGTAGGAATCTTCGCCAAAATCCTAGCTGCCACGCCAGAGGCGACGCTAGGGTTTCTAAGTTATCATCGCTACCGCCAAGTAAAAAAGAAGACGGGTACATGTTAGTTCCCATACCAAGCCTTCTACCAGTTTCCTTAGCAATAGCAAGTTGATCAACTATAAAATAAATATTAAACCAGTATTTAATTAGATTAAAATTTGTGTATATAAAATAAGCGAAACGTTATATGAAAATAAATTTACCAGTAATCATCTTGACATTTACACCAAGATTGAGAGCCCTTCTAATGGTCACAGCACTGTCATGCCTTGGTGGATCAAAGAGAGACAACAATCCAATGAATTCCCATGGACCACCCGCGCTAAATTTTGATTTTTGAGGCACTTCCTACAAGTTTACAAAAAAACCATTGATCAGTTAAAAACAAAACAAAACATGTTACTCATATTGTTTGTCATATACATTACAATAGATATGAAAACTATTAAATAACATATTGTTAGGAATCAAACAACCCAAACTTTTTCCTTATGAAAACTATTAAATAACATGTTCGGTAAACAGCTCATCTCCAAGTTTTTTAACTGCCACTTTAAGTAAACTATTAAATATGATATTCAGTAAACTATTAAATAACATATTCAGTAAACCGCTCGGTCAGATTTAGTCAAATCTATAGTTTTGGTTGTGCCGCAACAGTTGCATAAATTTGCAAAATAGTAAACTAACAACTGTTCTATTCTCTAACTATTATACAACTTTCTAAAAGGACTAAACTTTAATAACAAACTCAACCAAACACAACATTAGTCGAAGAACTTGGCGCTCTTGAACCTTCAGCAATCATGTCGAAATAGATTAAATCAGAAACATAATAACCTGAACTCCCACTACAAGCTCCATACTAAAACTTATAACTGCACTGATTATTTAAACAGCCTGAGTCAGATGACCAGGCCAGTTGATCACATTGTTGATACGCACAATTAATTGCATGACTTATTATCATAGTGGTCACTAAATTATATAAAAACCAATCCCTAAAAGTTATAACGAAACTACAGAACATAAAAACCAACAATATAAAATTACCTTGTCACGGTGGTTTGGAGCAGAGAAAACGGTGACAAGTTTATCATCATGTTCGATTTCATAGCCTTCCTCTTTAACCTCATGAGATCGCACAACTAAATCTGGAATACAAAACAAAAAATCAATGAAAATATGCCGCGTATATGAATTCAAATCTTCAAAACACCTAACTTTTTCATTTCATAAAACAACCACATCATCCATTTTCTTGGTATGTGGTATATCATATTTAGACAAACAAATAATTCTGAATTACCTGTATATGATCACATCTTGCTTGTTCTTTTTTGTTTTCTCTATATAACTAATCTTTAAGACACTATCTTTGAACTTCAATGAAAAATATAGATAAGAGAAAATTTATGTATTACATTGTGCTTAATGATGGAAGTGTGAACCATGAAGGAATATCAGAGTTATCAAAATTGTTATTGCTCATGTCCCTGCAAATGTTATAATATGTGATATTAGAAACTGGAAAATTAAAATACTGACCACATTATAAAAATAAAAATAATTTAACCAACTTACACATAAATAGTGAGTTTCATTCCTGAGAGATCTGGAACAGATCCATTCAGGTTGTTGTTCAACAAATACCTGTAAAAGAACAAAGTATTAGCGTAGAAAAAAAAACCTTGTTTTAATATTCTCTTAATACTTACAGCTCACTAACACTTTTTAGCTTCATTAACTCCTAAGGCACTTGCCCCGTCAAGGAATTCGAGTCCAGGCATCTGTTACATAAAATATGGACAAACACATAGGTGTTATAATGAAAGTACTTAGTTCAGAATATTGAAAAATAGAAAAAAATGATCGATGATGCTTACACGACCTCAAGAATCTGCACGGTTCCTATCAAGGGAGGAATTTTTCGGTTGTTGTGTAACTATACTGTTACACAGCAAAAGCATGTAAATGTAAACACTTTTGAATGTATTGTTATATCAAGTAGCGAAACTACAAACGTTGGAAAAAGAATAAAGAAGCATACCTCTTCCTGCCCAATGTGAATGAATAAAGCCTTTTCAACGCACCAGCGTCCTGTTCAGGCTACACTGGCAATGCACCAGCGTCCGCTTCAGAGTTGGACAAGTTTTCCCTGAAACAAAGACTGTCAATATCCATTATTAATCATCCACGACACACTAATTGTTTATGAAAAAACTACATCTTAAGACAAAAAGACGTCTTTTTTGAGTTTTAGCCAACCTGCCCATTTTATCACATCCACTAATAAGAGTTTTTTTTTAAAGGTAAACTTCATTAAAAAAATGGCGAAAGCCACAAGACATGGCAACCCCAACACAACAAACAGACTGCATCAAAAGAAAATTACACCAATTATTCCAAGTTAAAGATTTAAGCTTTGCTCTATGTTTAGCCCAAAGGAAACCCACCGCTTTCACTTCCCCTATAATATCTTCCAAACTCGCCTTATGGTTTTCAAACTTTAATTTGTTCCTCGTCTTCCAAATGGACCAACACCCAATAATGATCAGCCCATGAAAAATATCCTTTTGAATCCCGACCAGACCCAAGAAATCATGCATCTGCAAGAGGTCTTTAACAAAAAACACGAACAGGTTCGGCACCTTGCACCAAGAACTAATATGTGACCAGAGGACAGACGCGAAAATGCAGGCTGCAAAAAGATGGTCTGCAGACAGCTCACAACTTCGACCGGCACGTTCCTCGTTTGCAGCGCCAAAGCGATGGGGAATTTTCCCCATCTCGGCGCGCCACACAAAGATATTACATTTATGAGGGATCCATTTGCACCATTTAAACTCGAAATTGCTACTGAAGTCGAACTCTCTGTACAGAAGCGTTTTCACCGAACGAACATTGAAAGCCCCGTCCATCGACCCTCCCCACTAATATGAGTTTAGCCGCCCATTTTACGACATTTACTAATAAACGTTTGTTTTTACCTGAAAATAGAAAAAGGAAAAAGTAACCGCACTTAGCCACAATAATAATGACACACACAACAAAAATTTGATGACCATTAAGCATACTTTTATATAGATATGTAAAATGTTTAAATGCTAACTATTATGTAGGATTTATTCTTCTTATTTCCATTAAATACATTAAATTAGCTCATACGCCTAATGGGTCAACATTTACTAATAACAGTTTAGCTGCCATTTTATAACATTTACTAATAAACGTTTGTTGATTTGTCGCCCATTTTATAACATTAGGATCCTACATAATAATGACGCCCATTTTATAACTCAGATGCCTAATGGGTCAACAAATTATTTTTTAATGACAAGATAAATTCTAAGATATGGAAATGACAAAGGAACTACATTTCCAAGGTATGACCTGCATAATAATGTTTGTTAATTATAAATAAAGTATATGGCAACTAATACATATTTACATTTTACAGTAACCTAGTCATAAAAAGATGAACGGCACCTCTATTATGCAATTATATAATTGCTTCTTTTCTTCCGTAGATGCAAATCCAGATAATGTAACTGCAGCCATTTTCAATATTCTCATAAGCTGGTAGATAACATTCTGTCCTGCCTACACATTTAAAGTTCCATTTTTAATTAAAAAAAACTTTGGTTCAAAAATCCAGTTGTCTATTTAGAATGCCACATCTTTTAGATGCTCACCTTACCACTCTCTATAAGTTTCGGGTGACAATAATAACAATAACAGTATAACAATATCAATAACAATATTTAAGGAAATGGGAAGTGCAAATTGGAAAGATAACTAACTAATACGGGCTCTTCTTTAGTTGAATCAACAATAACACTTATAAGACAAAACCACATCATCTTTGTCTTCCTGCAAAGTGAAAGAAAGATATTTCAGAAAACATTTAAATTTCCAAATCCAAAAACTAATCAACAATTAAAAAATCAGAAACCAATGAGACAACCGACCTTTATGAAGATCTCTATGAAAAAAGTGAAAGTTGAAGATCTCTATGAAGATTCAATCAACAAAGGAGATAATTTCACATGTCACCATATTAAGAATGTCAAATATAACTTTGACTGCTATGTATGTGCGTTTCAGTGTAGCATGGGTATTTTGAATTTTAAAACAACACTTTATGTGCCTCTAATAATAAAATTATATAAATTATAAAAATTAAATAATTAATTATTTAAGAGTAAAAAGAAGTCAGAAAAGGCACATACAGTCATTTCCGGCAGTGAGTTGAGCTTTTTGACAAAGTCCTTAAACTCGGAGACTGTCTGATTCTGATATCACGCACCATTTGGTTGCATGAGTAAGATCATAGATGACATTTTTAACCATTTCTATAAAATATCGACTTACAGTAGTTGTCATCTCCGTGTAGTCCTGTTTCATGGATGTTGCTTTTTGTCGAAGAACCTGCAAACATACTGCAAATGGCAACTAAGATAGAAGTCCATAGGGATTATATATTTTGCATAATATAAAACCCAAAATTTGAGCAGTTGACTGTTTCAATTAAAAGAAGATGGACATAAAAGCAGTCTAGGCTCAAAGTACTATGAAACTATCACGAGTCACAAAACGTAAAGGGTGATTTTGTTACATTTTGGACCAACTATAATACTGTACTGCCTTTACTCATCCATAAGCCGCTCATACGCCAATTGAGTACACATAGGAGTAACCATATCCAACTGTAATGCAACAACAAAAACTCACTTTTCAATAAAGAAACATATAATTAACCCTAATCCCATAAATCAGATGAATTACCTCTCTGTCCAGAATAATAAGAGTATTTATCTCAGGGACAACCATCTGTAGTTTCAGAAAGAAGGTATGAATAGTTTCTATTTTTACAAATAAAATATCAATAGTGATTACTGCTAAAATAAAAATAAAAATAACAAATGTATAATGCAGAATTACATCAGTTGAATTGACAGGTTCTTCAGCTTGCATACGGTTAAGCATGTCAGCAACGCGTACAGATGCTTTCCCTTTTGCCCTAACATAGAAGAAGCAATTATATATATAAAAAAAAGAATTAAAATGGATCTGTGGATCTAAATGAACAAACAATCAAATAAACAAAACAGTTTAAGTGTGAATGAGTAACAGAAAGAAAGAAAGCAGTTAGTAATAATAGTTACCCAATGAGGAAGACAGAAATCTGACTTGATGTCGAATGCATAAAATTGATTAAAAGAGCCTTTACCTAATATTAATCATAAACACAGTTTGTGGTGAACCACATACCTTGTCACCGATTTCCACAGCTACATAATCCATTTTTTGTCTGCAACATAGAATTAACAAAAGGAAGATGGTTAAAACAACAATAAGCATGTGATTGACAAATAACAATTAGGGTATCGATTAAAGAGGAAGATCACAGGTCGAAAATTACAATTAGTGTATCAATTTTTCTTCGACTCAAGAAGAACATATATCGCAACAATGGTATATGTTCGTGTATAATAAAAACTCCCATAATCTAAAGATATATGCTCATGAATGAAAAACCCTAGATTGGTAACCAAATAAACCATGAACAACGATGATATGGAATGGATTGTTGAAGAAGAGTGAGATTGTTAAGATAAATAATAAAAGCCATAACAACATCTGAGATAGAAGGTGAGAAAATAGTGGATTAGGGTTAAAAATAAAGTTGGATGTAAATCGATACCTGATAACAGGAGAGGTGCGGCGCAAAGAATAGAGTTTTAGGGTTACAAAAGATACGTGAATGAGAGAAACCATAGAAACACTGAACGATCGATGGCTGCAGTTAGGGTTTATGTCAAATGAGAATGAAGGTTGAATGGATTGTTAGTTAAAATCCAAAAAGAAAAGAACAATATATACCCGGGTTTTAGGGTCAGAAAACCGGGTCATGGTTCGGGTATTAGAAACCATACCCAAGTTAAACGGGTTGGAAAATGCTGAGGTGGACACCCTAGAAAGGTGACACCTCACCCCTAGATACTCCTTTATTATATGTATAGATAATACTTATTATATACTTTTATCATTACCTTTTATCTTTCATCTACTCACAACCACTTTTAAAAATATTAAAAAATTATGGAGGATGAACAGTGTCTCCTCTAAATTTACAGGTGAACAGTGTCTGCTCTAAATATTTTCTCTTTTCTCTACTCACAACCACTTATACCTACTCTATATAATATAGAGATCACACTCAAACCATTATGAAGGAATACGCTGAATGCTCTTAATATAAGGTCAAGATAAAGGTTCACGTGTCAAAAATCGATGTTTTGATTTGTTTAATGTATAGTGTAAGTGCAGTGCATTTTGGGAGTATTGAGAAGTTCCCTTGGTGTGAGGACTTACTTAAGATGTCTACTAGGGATATTCGCACGTGTGTGATTACTCATTTTGTTTGTTATTTTGGGTTCAAATAGTTAGCATGTTTGATTAGGATGTAAGAGAGAACACAATTAAGGGTGAAATACAATCCTATCTTTATTTAGCTTGTGTGTTTTTAAATCTGTTCTACTTTTTATTTAGACAAAATTACAGAAATCAATCTTTATGTTTGGCTAAAATTGCAGGTTTCAACCTTTATGTTCCATTTGCACCTAAATCAACATTTACCTATTGATTTTACTACATGTTCCAACCTTTAGCACTAAATCCGTTAAGTTTCTTGGTTAAGTCCCCTCACGTGCATATCACGTGAGGGCAGTTTGGTCTTTTCACCTCCTTTAAAAATCAAATACTAAATAAAAAATAAAATAATGTAATATATTGTATTGTGGGTCCCATTCTTATTATTATATTATAAAATAAAACCCATAAAGGTTGATTTCTATCATCAACTTTTGGTTAATCGAAGAGAGAGAAGAAAGGAGTCGAAGAGAGAGAAGAAAGGAGTTAGAGCCCGACCTCAGGTGGAGCTCTGACGGAGAAAGCAGTCGGAGCCACCGCACCAACATCAACACCCCCCCCCAAACTCACTTTATTGATTATTCTAGAGAGAGAAAGATAGACCCGAGAATGAGAGAAAGCATCAGAGAGAGAGAGAGAGAACCAAACGATTACAGAGGAGAAAGGGACGGACGAAGAGAAGGAAGACGACGGCAGTGACGGAGGATTGTTGTGACAGGTTGCGTTAGATCAGACCTGGTCACAGAGGTAAAACCCCTGATTAATGTATCCTCCTTCTTTGAATATACTTCGACATGGTTATGATGATGATAATAAGCTGGTGGATTAAGGTGGTTGCGGTGGCTCACAGTGGAGAGTTACAAGGTTACCTTGTGTTGGTGATTAGTTGAATATTAATTGTTAAATATGTGTTTATTTTAATGCGGATTTTAGGGCTATTTTGGAGTTTTATGGTTTCTGCAAGTTGAATATTTGTGTTTGATAACTATAATTAGAAACAAGATTCAGCTAGAAAACAATGTATATTCAAACAAGTATCATTCTTTGCACTTTAGGTTGACTTTTTGTATGTATAGTCCAATTGTTATCGGTTTATGTTCGTTTTCGGTTTATTGTTACAGCTTTTCTAGGTGCAGTTGTTACAGACTTGAGTTTATCTTTTATATGGCGGTGATTGATAGTGGCAGGTGAGGGTAAAGGTTGATAGTGGTGGTTAATGGTGGTGGATGGTGGGTGTCAAAGTGAAGAAGAAGAAGGGTTTGTATTTTTTTTATTTTTTTACTTTTTCATTTTTTTTCTTTTAAAACAGGCAGGGGATATGAAAAGACCAAACTACCCTCATATGACTTGCATGTGAGGGGACTTAACCAAGAAACTTAACGAAGTTAGTGCTAAAGGTTGGAACCTCTAGTAAAATCAATAGATAAAGGTTGATCTGGGTGCAAATGAAACATAAAGTTTGGAACTTGCAATTTTGGTCAAAAATAAAGGTTGATTTCTGTAGTTTTGTCTCATATTTATATTACTGATTTCGATCGCGGTTCATCAAATTTATAGTGTATTTTCTCTTATTCACTATTCCGCTAGTCGATATTCATTTTTTGGTCCTTATTGTTGAAGATCTGAGGGACTGACCTTACAATTGGTATCAGGGTTTGTATAGCTCATTTCCGAGGTTGTTAAGATCGAATATATGGAACTTAAGATCAATTTGAAGTATGTGTGGATTTGGAAGTGTTCACGAATAAGGTTTCGAAGCCTGATTATATGTTTTTGTTAGAGTTTTGAGGTAAATTGCATAGTTTCAAAGCATCGATTTCGAAACACGTATGTTTTTTTTATAAATTTTGGTCATATTGAAGCTTGTTTCATGTTCAAACTACTTGAAATTAAGGATGAATTCATGTAAGTGTTGCGGTGTATATAAGGTTGTTGGGTTTGCATTCAAAATCATCAACTAATTTCGACTTTAAATATTAGTTAGAGGAATTAAAAAAAAAAAAAAACACACATCGGTACGGGTATTTAGGAAAAAAAAAAACCATCCCTAGTTAGAATGTATAAGGATTTATTGTTTAATATTTTAGATGATTTAGAGTAAATAGATTTTAAAGAGATACTTAAAAAAATGAATGTCAATATAGTTTAAGATACTTCCTACACATGAGCTTTAGCTGTTCTTCAACTAATTATTTCACTTAAAGCTAAGTTTTGAGTATTATAATAGTATGTGAAATCCACTCATCATGTTGTCTAAGAAAACAAAATTCACTACAAGTGTTCACTATGTTAAAAATGCTATATGACACTTTTTAAATTCGCTACAACTCTTTCATTATGTTAAAAAATGCTATATGACACTTTATAAATGTAGTTCTCTGTGTATTTTTCAAGGATGACTATGTTTACCCTTTTTTATGGGATTTTTTTGCTAAAATAGTGTTATAGTAAAAAAAAATTGTATATTTGGGGTGTGTCAGAATTGAGTTTGGGATTTTGGCAAAACCGCAACTTGGACTTGCGGTTTAGCTGAGTTAGATGCTGATTAAGATAGATGCTTCGATGTACAAACGATGATTAGGAGGGAGGAAGGGTTCCGCAAGTTCAACTTGCGGTTACTCTTCCAACTTTCTGCCTACTTGGGAATCCAACCTGCAAAGTATTAAAGCAACAAAAATATAACTCGTGGACTACTGTCAAGTGTTTGAATGCTTAAGCCACAAGTGTTTGAATACTACTGTCTAGTATTGGAAGTATTGAAGCATTCATTGAAGCAAATAGTATGTAATCCGCAACTTCAAGTTGCAAAGCCAAGTGTTTGAAATTAGCATGTAATAATATTGAATGTATACAAGTCTGTGTGTCTGTGTGTTGTCAGGAATTCAAAGAAGAATCCGCTGGTTCAACTGCGGGTTTCTTTAGAAACCGTAAGTTGACTTGCGGTTACAACTTCCTCATTCCTAATCATCATCCAAGTAGGCAATGTTCATGCATACAATCCATACATCGAAGCATCTATCCTAATCAGCATCCAACTCAGCTAAAACCGCAAGTTGGACTTGCGGTTACACCAAAATCCCAAACTCAATTCTGACACACCCCAATTGTACAAAAATTTTTTACTATAGCACTATTTTAGCAAAAAAATTCTTTTTTATGGCTCCTTACGCTTTTATTAATTAGACATTTTGTTTACACCACCACAAAAACTGAAGGATCGTCGACTAATCATTTTAGTGCTTCTAACACACCTCGGTGTAACAAGATTCAAAACATTTTAAAGAAGATTTAAATTAAGTAAAAATATGAGCAAAAAAACATATACCCACAAAACCAAAGAAAAAGTGAACACATTTTGCTCGGATAATTGAAATTTAAGGTTCTACATGATGTTAACTTCAAAACTGCATTACCTCAGGAGCAAGCTCTAATAACCTAAACAAAGAACTTGGTACAAATTTCCTAGCAAACAAGAAGCACAACCTTGTGGGTTCTCCATTGTACATACACTCGGTTCCATTCTGCATTCGTCTCAATAAATTAACTGTGACATCCCACCTTCCAAACTTGTAGGGGTGAGGTCCACCTTTAGACCAGTCAACATAAGTCAATGTTCGATCCGAATTTATGAAGGGGTACTCAATATTCAAGAATGTAGGGATATAATGTTCATCTGAATAACAAGCAGGCTTGCAATAGTCTCGAAACAATGGGTAATATTTCCTGTCACATATGACCTCTAGGGCTATGTGACGGTCCACTTCAAACCATTGGGACCCTTTTCGCCATTGTTGTAATGTTACAACTGGTTCCATGTTATGGTCATATCGTCCACGCCCGACAGGCCCTTCTTGGTCATAGCACTCAACATAAGTCTTTCTGGAGTTGATGAGATATGTGTAAATGGTTGAGAAGTTGTAAAGAGGAATGCATGCCTCAGAAAGGAGGACAAATCTTTCATTTGAGAAATCGAGTAATGCACTTGCTAGTAGGCGTCGTTCAGCTTCCACCATACTTATTTCTCCCCACGTAACGACCTGCATTGTATATTATACACCGTATTTTTATTGTTCAATTTAATATTTTGGTGAAAAATCATCTTTACTACATAATTCCATGCTGATAAAAACGTACAATATATGACTTTAATAACAAAAGATATGTAGATGTAGGGGCTGTTTGGTAAGGATCTTAATGAGCCTCCGAATCATTCAGTGCGGAATGATTCAGCATTCAGCTCATTCAATATGTTTGTTTCAGCATTTGAATGTAATGGTTAAAGCTGAACCATTAAGACTTGAGATGTTGTTGAATCATTAAGAACTGAATGAATCAATTTTTATTTTCCCTACCAATGTGGGATAAGAAGACTAACCATTTAGAGGTCCAACAAAACATCACTTAATGATTCAACACTTAACCATTCAGACTTCTTAATGATTCAGCACTTAATCAACCAAACAACCCCATAGTCTTCTTAAATATGTGTGTAGCATTTTGAACCATTGAGAATATATAGGGGAAATCAGACAGTTGACCAAACAAATCACCAAAATAGTCATTGACTTTTATAAAACCAGCTAATTAAGCTGTCAAATTTGGAGGCTACACCGGTAGATTTTGAGCACTAAGGTGACATATTTAAGGGCTAAGCCGTGGCCGGCACTCAATGACTTTGCATATATTTGTAATTTTCCCTTGAAAATAACATCTATTTTGTGTTAGAAGTAGAAAGCATCTAAATTCCCATTTGTAATTAAAATCTCTACTATTTAAAATCGGTTAAATAGTAAGATAGTAAAATCTCTACTATTTTGATGTAATTTTCTCAGTTAACAAGATCTGTTAAATTAAATTAAAGAAATTAAAAAATATACTATTGAACTAACTATACAAATGATTTTAACATTGCAAATGCAACTTTTACTTATATATATTGTTGTTATAGTCAAAATTTGAGAACTACTGATTATAAACAAAATAAACAAATAATGATAACAAACTTGGCCCAAAAATGGATATTTTTTTCTTACAAATTAAAATATAAAGTGTTGATATACATATGTTATAACGTGATGCATTTGTGCTTGTAATTTGAATAAATCGTTTGCTCTTCTTATAGCACACCGTTCTTGGGATATAAATGTGTATAATATACAATAAAAAAATTACTAGTGAAATAAGAGGGAGATTTAATCCAGGATGAACATACCTCACTTGGAATTCTTCTTCCTTGAAACATAGGTTCAGAAGCCACTTCACCAATAAAGTATGGTTGAGTATGAACATAAATAGAGTACAATCCTTTATATCCTCTAAAGAACCTAGCCCAAAGGGGAGACAATGGTAACCTTCCTCTTACTAAGAACATGAAAGCAACCTTTGGTATTTTCTTGAACGGCGTCTTACGTATTCTAGGGACCATTGACGCTCTCCAAAACAACTCTTCGTCGGTCATGGTGTGTAAAAATGCGCTTGATGCAGCCGGTCGTGGTGTTTCTGATACGTCTTTTGGTTCTTCTTCTTTAACACACTTGTTGCTTGTGTTAGTGACCACAATGTTTGTGGGGGGAGTGGTGCTCTCTTTTTGGTTTGTCACTTGTCGATTGAAAGGATAGAGTCGTGATTGTTCTATTAAATTGTTAGATGGTACGAAGAATTGCTTCTGCTTTGAGTTGAAGGGTATACTATAAAGGCAAAAGATTAGTGTAGCCCCAAGCCCTATGCCACATACAAGTATTATAAAATAAAGGGCTAATGTTTTCAGATGTACTTGTCTAATTTCTTTCTTCATCTAGAGACACAATACTGATCAGTGATCACAACTCCCAAAAGACCAAAACAAGCAATCCAGAAACTAGACTACTTATAAATGCTATTTACAAGAATAAAATTTCTATCTTTAGTGATGCTAAGAATATATAGAAAATGATCCCTTTGACACTAATGTCGCCTGATCACAAACATATTAATTATGTCTATGAATGTCACAACTATTGTCCACTCGAAAAGGATTATCCGGTGTAACCCTCTTCATAAAATGTAAAAGGAGATCAAGTAGAAGATGAAATATCCTTATCATCTAGGGATGGATCAGCTAGAAACAAAGAACTATAAAAAAGGTGTAGATGTCTAATATGACAACCCTTTGATGTAACCAGAGAAGATGCTAAATAAAACTGGAAGGATGGTTGTTTCTTGTCATGAAAAATAACGAAATGATGGAGCTTTGTGGAATCCACCCACAGGAATACAACAACAAAATGATGATGATGGAAACGAGGAAAGAGATCGGCCAAGAGAGAGGAGAGTGGTGCCATGTGGTAGTTACTAGTCCCAAAGTAGGTATTATGTCCACAAATTAAGGGTTGCCACTAAGTTGTCACATTACTTGGCAAGGTTACAATAATTTTGGGTCCAGATCTAAAGAGTCGAGAAAAAAGTGTCATTCCTAGGCAAGGTTATAACTGTTTAAACATATAATTTTAGTAATTAACATTATTATTATTTAATACCATGGATGCGTCGTTTTTTGCCAACTCCGGAGCGATGACACGTATGAAACGGGTATCAATAGGTAAAATTGATACAAATACCATAATATGAAGCAAAGCAGAATATCAAATTCATTACTATACCCAATTTGGTACCCATGCCATATATACCCGTACGATAGCGAAAGTACCGAATACCAAAGTTAATAAAATTGGGTACCGATACGTACCTATACCAAATACCTAAAATCGGTACCGGTCCGGATACGGTATGGGTATTTGGGAAAAATGCTCATCCCAACAAATCAAATTTGTGACGCATTTTCAACAAAATCTTGATGTAAGAAAAACCCTCGTCGGAAACCAATTACTACACATTTACTATGCAATTTTTAACATACATTTACTATGCAATTTTCAACGTATTTCTTACGAAAATATAGTGTAGGAAATTTGTGATGCAATTCCTACGCATTTCTTCCGCAATTTTCAAAGTATTGGTCGCTATTGTGTAGTAAATTTGTCACAAAAATAAGGGTGTTTTTTGTCGTCACAAATTAGTAACAAATTTGTCAAAATTTGTGATGCATTTTTTTCCGTAATAAATTTTTATAGCAAAAGAGCCACTTTTCTAGTAGTGCACTACCCTCTCCCCCTTCTTCTTGTCCCTCTCATATGTCATTCGTTCTTTGAGAAAGCCCCATAATCCAAAATTATCTAAATTATCTAAATTATCTAAATTATCTTTAACAAAAATATGTTGATTTATTTCTTAACATAGATGTTTGTTTGTTTTAACCGTTTAATACATGTTAACCAAAGCTCTTGTCATTTTCATATTGCTACAAAATGATTATAAAAGTATTTAAAAATAGTAACAGCTAGCAAAAATATTATTAAAATGTGGTCTGCTTAATACTCCAAAGTCCAAATGATCCCGAGTCCGCCTGCGTAATACACCCAAAATTTCCTACATGGCATGTTTTTAGTGATCTATGTGGCCTGTGCATTGTGCACTTGATGCCCAAAGCTTATAGGTGGCAAACTCTTATATTGATCTAATTAGTCAATTTTTATAAAGAAAAACCAAAAATCTATATTTATCTAATTTTATCAGATCTGTATTTTCTAAATGCATGACGGATCTACAAGAAAAGTCAAGGGATAGCGCAGGATAAAAAAAATTGTTTAAAGGTAGCAAATACATAAAACGAGAAGAAAACAAAAATTGTGCACAAAAAATGTACTTCGTCAAGAAAGTTGAGGGTTAGCGTTATCTAGCCCTCTAGATCCTCCCCTATCAAGTAGCAACTTACTATGTTTGGCATACATCTTAAATCTTAATAATACTTACTATGTTTGGCATACATCTGTAAATCTTAATTATACTAGTAATTAAAAACCTTTTTCAAACCCTTTGAATTCCATAAACTATGAAGCTAATACATGTTGATCACCTAAATCTGTGGATAATCAACCACTAAGCTCACGAGTTCTGTCAAACTCTTAACCATGATGTCTTAAAACGATTCACAACCATGCACCCAATACATATGCATATACACGCGCATATATATACATGTGTTTAAAGATCTTATTGTCTTAACACTTCATCAAAAATTGAGGCTTACACCCTTGTACACAAACTCAAGAGACACCTTGCCACGCTTTGTAATACAATCCTACTCACTCATCAAAACTATCTCTCTTTGTCTACATCCACGGTCGAAGCCAAACATACAAGGCATGTGATCATCATTTCACACAACTAGGTCTTGATCATACCTATAACTACATCCTAGACCCTAGTGCTTGTCAAAAGAATGATGATCTTGATGACATACCCATCGGCCGAAACCCACAACACCTCACTTACCTCAAGTCACTTTCATACATATGGTTAAACCTTGCATCCAAATAGAAAGAAACACTTAAACTATCAAGACCCTAAACAACTACCCCTTCCCTTTTTAACCCATGACACCCATCGGCCAACCTAATGTGAACGGGACTAGATGAGAAAGCTTCTAAAACATCACTTTCATCAAGATTGGATCACCTCTTTCCTATCCATATACTCGGCCGATGCAAGACAAAGGAAAGCTCATACCATGTTGTCATCTTACACCAAAACAACTATACTAGAAACCTTCTTAACACTTCTTTACAAGTCGACCTTTCCCTTTGTAAGCACTTGTCCTAATTCGGTTATTAACAAGGAAGAGAAGGCATGACATAGGATAGCATGAAATTAAGTAAAAGACAAAGATACACTCCATTCTCCAAGAAGGAAGTACCTACCCCTTTTGGGTTCTATGCTAGCCGAAGGAAAGGGATGGAACAAGGGATGATGGGTTGTCAAAACATAAACATGCATTTGGTGTCTATACCTCTTGATCGATTCCTAGAACAAGGATACCCTTACCCTCTTTGTTTTGTCCTCTACCCACTTGAATCTCTATATAAAGGAGGCCTTTAGATCAATCAATTGCACCAACACAAACACTACAACCCTCACAAGGTTCGGCCCTCCCTAAACCACTTCTTAAAGCCCCTAATCAATCCATACAAGACCCACTCTAGGAAGATACAAGGCCATGAGTTCCCCAAGCATTAAGGTAAGTCCTAATCATCTATGACTCGTATACCCCATCGGCCCTATTGTGAACCCAAACCCAAGTCTTTTTTATCATAATAATCGGCCCTTGGATTGTGTTAATAATCGGTTTAAACCAAGCTTCAAAGTCGTGCACATTATGAACATTTTGTTCTACTTATATTTGATCAAGCATGTTAATACAACCGGTCACACTTACATATGAAATCTTGGAACATCTTGGCTCAAACCTCACATAAACTTATCGACTAGGCACCGGTTTTTCTAACTAAAACATGTTTATTTTGTATTTTAAAACAAAGGTTCTTAGTCAAGGTATACAATCGGTTTCCTACACAAGATCACACATTAACACATATTGTAATGAGCCGTAAGTACCTTGACAAGCTAAGCTTAGCCCCTAGCTAATCATTTACGATGATACATTATGTGGTATAATCGGCTATCAATTGCTAACACATGTTAAGTTCAACTAAAACACATGTTAGTGCATGCTTAAACATATTCAAGGCTTGACTCATGTTAAAACACTCGTTTTTACAATTAAAACAACCTTACGTGGTGGATTAGAGAAAATATGTGGCCCATGACTCTACATGGGCCCATATGGGTCCACTTCATGATCTAATATAAGCCTCCCATACATACACACAATCCACATCGAATGACACGGTTCACAATAACGGGTGTCCCACATGTATGATAAACAAAAACAAACAACTTACTATGTCCTCAATAATCATAGGGCAATTACTGTTTGGACGATAATTGCTTCATATTTCGGCTTCACTAGACCACATATATCTCTATCAGATGAGTTTCACGGCCCCATTTTACTACTTTTGGATTTTTGGGGGATAAACATGCTACAAAGTATAATTTACAATTGTGTGATAATTCTATCGTGACTGCCATGTGGAACATGAAACATCGGTTCATGAGCTCATTAGTCCTCGTATTATATTTACTGTAACCATTAGTTATCAAAAGCCATGGAACACTTTAATAGATCTATTGGGTTGACACCCCCACTCTTGGTTAGTCACTCTAACCGCTTACATACAAAAAGTGTTAGTATTCTACTATACATACATTGTCTTCGATGTACAATGCATGAAGCACAACAGTCAAGAGGTTTGGTTATGGGACTCATGGTTTAGACAGTGATCATTTGCTTAGCTAGTTTATGATTGGCCATACACGAATTACACAATCATTTTACTTAGTACATTCAAACCTATGAACTCACCGACATTATTGTTGACCAATCTTTCGTGCATGTTTTTCAGATAACTAATGATAAGCAACGGAGATTTGGTAGAGGGGTTTGAGCAAGCACTAGGTGGTACCTCGTTGGAATGGGTTTTGTCAGTCCCGTGTTGTTTTAGTTTTAATATTATGAATTTCAGACACTATTTCTGACGATGTCGTGTTGGTTTTAAATAATTTATGACAATATCCATCCTATGATGGAACTATTTTAATAAAAATTGTGTGTTGCTTAAACCTTGTGCTTGAAAACTTTTCGAGGTCGCATCTCCGTGTTTTCGCCTTGGCGGGGTGTGACAACATATGATAAGGTTGATGGGTCAGTAGTTTTTTACTTATATTAGAAGATAAACACTCTCACTCAAAATGGTTTAACTGTTTCTGAACACTATCATAGATTAAATATAATGTGGAAACAGTTGGATCAAATTAGGGGTGACAATTTCTGACACAACCCGAAAACACGATGACGTGTGCGTAACTATACATATTTTTCGATGGATTTTAACACACGTTCCTGCTTTAATATTTATAAAAATGGTTTCGACCTTCATATTAAAACACACACACTAGGGCAAGTGTACCCTGTCATATATGTAGTAAGTACAGATAAGAACCAAGTATCGATCCATGGACGCGCGCGGAGCAATGGTACTAAAACTCTATCCCCGATTCACCAGTAAGTAAAAGATAAGTTGAGTTTTGTTTAAAACTAAATTAATTCTAAAACATGTAAATAACACATATAAGACTCCAAATAGAAAATGTAACTATAAACACAACCCTAGCATGTTATCTACAAATCATATAAAACACAGGCGTGTGATCAACATTCCCATTTTCCGACAGTTAGTGTCCCTCTCGGGCATCCTAACATGACAACTATATAGAAAGCTAACACGAATACACACGTTAACCACTTCAAGTTGTTCATTAGCGAGCAGCTGATATAATCTCATGTGAATCTTTAAAGATAGGTTAGTATCACCTTTCGGGAGTCCTCAACCGCACTAGTTAAGGAAAGCAATATCGAATACACAATACGACCACCTAAACTAGCATAAAGTAGAGCATTTCACAACCTATTCCATTTTACCAACTTTGAACACAAATCTACTAAGATCGCCATTTTCACCAAAACAACTAACAAAGATCATCAACCGTGTCAAAGATTGGTAACAACACCATTAAGCTTTTAAGACTCTTTTACGTGTCGGTAAACATCTATAATCGTTATTCAAGTGACTTTAACCAAACCAATACCCGGTTACAGTTTCATGGTGTAAACTTTATTAACAAGTTAACTAGTCTACTATCGGACGATTAAACGGACGGTTTCTTCAACAAGTAATCCGCCTAACACATTCGACAATCATCAAAGTCATCCAAACACAACTACAAATCTAACAACAATGAAACAAGGTTGCGCTATGATCATCAAGATTCAAACATGAAAAACGCCAAATTCATACAAAACATGATTTCATACAAATGATTGTTTTAACTACTAACTACTACTAATTATTATCCGTAGACTATAATACAATACATAAACGACACAAACAAGCCAAAATATTCAGATTTGAACAAACTTAAAGTTTATAGATCAAACCATAAATCTTGAATGTGAAGGATTGGATGATGTTAGATGATTAGGATGAGATCCCGAGCTTGTCAAACGCCTCACCAGCAGCTTGGTTAGTCCAGAAAATCGCCCAAATTCGCTCTCCAAAACCCAATAATCGATCAGTGGGCTGAATGGGGCATTTATAGCAGAACAGGGCCTGTGAGCGGCCGCTCGAAGCCTGTGAGCGGCCGCTCGCTTTTCCCAGGCAAGTGGGCGAGTTGCTGTGATGACGTAGGCCTTCTAGAAGGTTGCTGAAAATATCTGAGGATCGCGCGGCCGCGCGAAACTTTGGAGCGGCCGCGCGAAAAGTCTGAAGTCTTGTTTGCGCGCTGAAAACTCCGTTTTTTCGTCTGTTATGCTTCCGGGACATCATTTAAGACCTGTAATCATAAAGATACCCAAATAAGTACCAATTCATCGTGTATAAGGCCCAAAAACGTATATAAACGGGAGTTAAACGGGGGCTTTTATATGTATAAATTGACGCATATCAAACATCCCCACACTTGAACTTTGCTTGTCCTCAAGCAAACAACAAAACAGAAATAAAACGAAAAACTCGCCAAGAGCCAACAAAAACAAAATATAACCTGTACAAACGATAATAATCAAGCCCACAGAAGATATAAACAGGTGATAAGATAACTAACAAGCAACGACTCACTTCCGATCCACAAAGCATGATAACCCGTACATGAATCACAATGTTCACACACACTCGGTTTTATTTATTATACATGCGTGTAATGTGTATGTGTAAATCGCTCCATTGCCAAGACAATGAATCATGCAATATCATAAGCTTGTCAAAAGATCTAGTCTTCACCAATTACGTGTGAAATAGCACAAATCAAGAGGTCTTATGAGGGTTGTAATGTCAGGCAAGGGTAAGGGTGTGGAAAGGATATATAAACAGTGACGAAATGGCTAAAACTCGGCGGTTAAGTCTAACTAAACTGAAGCAAAAACTACTATACATTACACACGCGAACATAACCGCATTTTATTCAAATCGAGCTAAACGTATAATTTCTAACTTTAAAGCTCTAAAAACTGCTCGATCACTGCTAACTCACCCTATTTTAGGGTGTTCTATTTTTCTGGAATTTTCTGGATTTTTTTTTTCTTTTTTTTCTTTTTTTTTTCTTCTTTTTTTTTCTTTTTTTTTCAACATATATATCTACGATATAACTGATATTAAAACACGAATATAATCAACATACGGGCTTTAAATATACAAACCCGAACTATTTACAACGCAAAAACGAGTCAAACATTAGCCTAAACCGAGTTTCAACACAAAGGGTTTAAAAGAAAAAGGCTAAATTTGGTTTAGTGGCGAAATGGTGTGGTAAATAAGAAAAAACACGGATTAGGTTCAACAGAGTTAACTAGTGGATAATGTTTGGGTGCGGGAAACAGATATAACGAAAAGAAAAGGCTAAATCAAAAGGGTATCCTAAATGCCTCAATCATGTTCGTACAATCTCACACGAATCTGGTCTAAACAAGCATGCTAATGACAAGTTCTAAATGGCGCAAAACATCCGGCTCACTCGATAAGCATGTCAAAGAAATGAAATCTATACTAATAGGCTCAAATGCTCATGTAACCGGAAGGAAATGGGTGCAAATGTACAAATTTAGTATGCTAGTTTCACGTCCGTTTGTCGCGCCTCAAGTTATTTTTATCAAAAATTTGTTAGGCTTGATGTTTATTATAAATATATATACATATATGTACTTATAAAGTTTTTTTTATATATATAAGTAAAAACACAAGAGGACAAACTAGAACATTATATAATCCCTCCCCACACTTAAACGTCACATTGTCCCCAATGTGAAAAATAGAAAGCGTTTATGAATTAGCTAACTATTGTGTGAAAAGGGAGAATAATACTCCCCTGGTGGTGATATCCCGAAAAGCATGGTGACTGCATTGAGCATCCATACCGATGCTCGTCTGTTCATGCACTACCACCATTCTTGACAAAAGCATAAACACATCAAAGCTATCCATTCATCACATTTATTCAAACAAACCAAACAAAACTATCTAAACTACATTCAAAACACTACCAATCTTAAAGTATTGGGGTTTTGTTAAACATTTATGAAGGAAACCCCAAGAAATCAAGATCATGAACAACAAATTATAACCTAAAACATGAGGAATTTGTGGATGTTTAAACATTTATGAAGAATCCCCAAAATTCCAAGAACAAACCTAAATTACACTAACATCTACACTAGCATACAATCCTATTATGAAATTAATCTACAGTTATACTAAACTGTACTAAACACAAGGTTATAAAATCACACAAATCTTTAAAAATTTTTGGATTTAAGTTAAACATTATGAAGAAAACCCAAAAACTCAAAGATTTGGACAATAATCAACCATTAATCTACACTAACAAAGCAAACAATCCATCTAATAACATTAGGGTTTATTAAACATTATGAAAGAACCCTAAAATCATGAAAAGATTGCATATAACTAAACTACATTACACTAGAACAAGAAAAATAACAAGAAAACTAGAGATTCATACCTTGACTTTGAAGATTTGAAGTGGAATTGATGGGTGTTTGTGTGTGTGTTCTTGAGTGGAAGTTGCAAGTGCTCGCTCTGTTTCGACACAAACAACCAACTTACCTGTTTTGCTACGCTTCTTAGTAAAATAACCCGGTTTTGAAGCGACTTTCCACACAATCATCTGGCGCAAATCAATCCTGGCTAAAAACTTTATGAAGTTATAGGACATTTCTGCCCTTGCACATCGCTACATTTTACTCGAGTGAGTGAGTCGATAGCTGGACTCGGTTTTCCACGCGCGTTTAGGCGCGCGGTTGTGGAATTCAAGTTTTTCCACATGCGGGTCATACGGGTTTTAATTTTATATTTTTAGTTGCTGCCCGTTGACTTTTAAACGCAGTCCAACTTTGACTTTAACTTATTGGAATGGCCGTTTTCATAAAAGATTTTCTTAAAGATCGCTTTCGCCCGAATGGAGATTGAGTACGGGCGAGAAGATCGATCAAGCAATGAACAGACATCGGCCATCCCCACACTTAAACTGACGCAATGTACGAAATAATTACAGACTCGATCTAAGAAAAACGGAAGGAATATACACAGATAAACATACTAAAAACTATACACTAAACTTAAATTATGATAATATATAAAATATGAAAATATACAATATTTTCAGCGAAATCTGAGTCGCTCGCGCATCGCGAAGAAGTATAGACCGCTTCTCGCGTGGCGCAAGTGACTACAATGACTCAAGGCGCTCGCGCGTTGCAATAAGATAAAGACTGTCTTTTGCTTGCGCGAAAACAACCCTTTTTCACCGAAAATCAATATAACGGAAGTTGATGGATAGAAACGATGATGGATGCCAATGTATTGAGTTAAAAACGGAAGATAGCGGTTATTCACGTCACGCGAAGGACTCTGGTGATCCTGTTCGCGTATCGCGAACAATAAAAGATAAAACCCGGGGTAATTAGGAACTCGCTTAAAGCGGAACCATAAGCCCAACTTCTTTGCAAATCGCAAGGAAGTATTTTTCACAGAAAATTATTTTTATTAAAACCACTTCTATATTAAATAAATTTTCCAATTTTTCTTAACCCAAACCATTCATAAAAGCATCCGAACCATCAAATTTAAACATAGCATACCCAGACTTCCATTGTATATTTAAGTAAAATAAAAAGTATATATATATATATATATAGATACATAACAATCAAATAAAAACCAATAGAATCAATAAAATGAACAGAAACAAACAGACAACGCATAAAACTATTCAAAGCATGAATTAATAATTAGTTCAAATACGAACAAATAAATCTAATCAATCAAATAAACAATAAATCAAATTCATAAATAAACCAATAAATCCAATAATCAATCAATTAAATCTATCAATATCCTAATGAACGAATAATCAATCAAACAATCCTATAAGCAGATAAATGAACGAATAGATGTGCAAACCTATGAACCAATCTAAAATCAATCCAAAATATCAACAGACAGATAAATCAAATAAACAATCAAAGAATCATATATGCAAATAAATAAATGAAATAAAGAATCAACAAAGTATAAACAAGTATTCACAAGCATGTACACTGGTAAAAGGTTGACTCGGTTCGTTCCTAAAGCTCGTCGCGTCCCCGGCAACGGCGCCAAAAACTTGACGTGTGCGTAACTATACATATTTTTCGATGGATTTTAACACACGTTCCTGCTTTAATATTTATAAAAATGGTTTCGACCTTCATATTAAAACACACACACTAGGGCAAGTGTACCCTGTCATATATGTAGTAAGTACAGATAAGAACCAAGTATCGATCCATGGACGCGCGCGGAGCAATGGTACTAAAACTCTATCCCCGATTCACCAGTAAGTAAAAGATAAGTTGAGTTTTGTTTAAAACTAAATTAATTCTAAAACATGTAAATAACACATATAAGACTCCAAATAGAAAATGTAACTATAAACACAACCCTAGCATGTTATCTACAAATCATATAAAACACAGGCGTGTGATCAACATTCCCATTTTCCGACAGTTAGTGTCCCTCTCGGGCATCCTAACATGACAACTATATAGAAAGCTAACACGAATACACACGTTAACCACTTCAAGTTGTTCATTAGCGAGCAGCTGATATAATCTCATGTGAATCTTTAAAGATAGGTTAGTATCACCTTTCGGGAGTCCTCAACCGCACTAGTTAAGGAAAGCAATATCGAATACACAATACGACCACCTAAACTAGCATAAAGTAGAGCATTTCACAACCTATTCCATTTTACCAACTTTGAACACAAATCTACTAAGATCGCCATTTTCACCAAAACAACTAACAAAGATCATCAACCGTGTCAAAGATTGGTAACAACACCATTAAGCTTTTAAGACTCTTTTACGTGTCGGTAAACATCTATAATCGTTATTCAAGTGACTTTAACCAAACCAATACCCGGTTACAGTTTCATGGTGTAAACTTTATTAACAAGTTAACTAGTCTACTATCGGACGATTAAACGGACGGTTTCTTCAACAAGTAATCCGCCTAACACATTCGACAATCATCAAAGTCATCCAAACACAACTACAAATCTAACAACAATGAAACAAGGTTGCGCTATGATCATCAAGATTCAAACATGAAAAACGCCAAATTCATACAAAACATGATTTCATACAAATGATTGTTTTAACTACTAACTACTACTAATTATTATCCGTAGACTATAATACAATACATAAACGACACAAACAAGCCAAAATATTCAGATTTGAACAAACTTAAAGTTTATAGATCAAACCATAAATCTTGAATGTGAAGGATTGGATGATGTTAGATGATTAGGATGAGATCCCGAGCTTGTCAAACGCCTCACCAGCAGCGTGGTTAGTCCAGAAAATCGCCCAAATTCGCTCTCCAAAACCCAATAATCGATCAGTGGGCTGAATGGGGCATTTATAGCAGAACAGGGCCTGTGAGCGGCCGCTCGAAGCCTGTGAGCGGCCGCTCGCTTTTCCCAGGCAAGTGGGCGAGTTGCTGTGATGACGTAGGCCTTCTAGAAGGTTGCTGAAAATATCTGAGGATCGCGCGGCCGCGCGAAACTTTGGAGCGGCCGCGCGAAAAGTCTGAAGTCTTGTTTGCGCGCTGAAAACTCCGTTTTTTCGTCTGTTATGCTTCCGGGACATCATTTAAGACATGTAATCATAAAGATACCCAAATAAGTACCAATTCATCGTGTATAAGGCCCAAAAACGTATATAAACGGGAGTTAAACGGGGGCTTTTATATGTATAAATTGACGCATATCACACGACCCGAACCTAACACGAAATTAGCGGGTTTGGGTTTCGTCTAAATGGGTTCGGGTCATGTTTGGGTTGAACCCGTGAACCCATTTAACTAAACGGATCGGGTTCGGGTCAACCTGGACGGGTTGGCGGGTTGACCCATTTAACCTATTTATACTATATATTGTTTTTTTTACAATATGTTTTATGTTATAAATTAAATTGGTTAGGTATTTTATACTACACTTGTAATTTAAAATAGAAATTCGTATGAGATTTTATATGTAAAACGAAAATGTTTTATATATGTTAGTTTTTTTTAGTAAAATTTTAATTTTAATACCCTAGTTTGTGAAAAAAAATTTAAAAAATAGGTTGAACGGGTTGGGTTCGGGTCAACCTGAGCGTATTCAGGTCGGGTTCGGGTATATATGTATGTCACAATTTTCGGGATTGGGTCGGGTTGGACCCGCGAACCCACGAACTCGACCCGTTAAGCACCCCTAGATCAAATGTTACAACTTCCCTCATGTACTTGTAATGTTGCCACCAAGTTCAATAGTTTTTATCATATGATAAAACTAATGCAATTTCTAATGGGTTTAGATAGTACTTATCATGGGGTTAAGTCTAATTTGTTAATGAAAGAAGAATTACCTTCAGTTAAGGAAGCATTTGCTATAGTTTCTAGGGAAGAATCCCATAGAAACTCTTGTGGTGCTTCTAGGAAAGGTCAAACAGTTGGTTTTTTCTCAAAATCCAACCAATCTTTTGAGTTAAATAAAAGGTCTAACAAAACTTTAAACCAAAGTTTAAAGTGCACCCATTGTAATAAAAATGGTCACACTGTTGATAAGTATTTTGAACTTGTTGGCTATCCCTATTGGATGAAACCACCAAGAGGATCACAAGGAAAACGGGTGGTTGTAAATGCTAGTAGTAGTAATGATAAACCTGATGCTTCTGTTGGTAACCTGAACAGTGAACATTGGGCAAAATTGTTGAGTCTGATTAGTGACAACACTAGTGAAACTCCTAAAAGTCATAATGTGTCATGTAGTTTATCTATCCCTTTCTGTGCCAATGTGTATACAAAACCAATTTATTGTTTTCATATTGGGAATGGGAGGATAAGGTTTGGATGGATTGTTGATTCTGGAGCCAACCAACACATGGTGAATAATGAAGAGTTGTTAACTAGTTACATAGATGTATCAGATTTGAATATTCAAGTAAAACACCCAAATGGAACTAGTGCCTTAGTAACTAAAATTGGAAATGTTGAAATTGGAAATGGGGTTGTTCTTTATGATGTGTTTTTAGTACCTGAATATTCTGTTAACCTGATTTCTATTCATAAGTTAGCTAAGGATAACAAACTGTATGTTTGGTTTGATGAGTATAGATGTTATATACAGGACTTACACACAAAGAAAGTCTAGGTGACTGGTAACTAATCAGAAGGGTTATATTTTTGTGGTCAATCTGTTGTTAGCAGTCAGGTGTGTTGTAATTCTAGCAAGGTTTTTTATTTATGGCATGCTAGGTTAGGATATCCTTCTGATGTGGTTCTAAAGAAACTAGAACATGTTATTGGTCACAAAGTTGTTGCTAGTGATAATCCTTGTGATATGTGTCACAAGGCCAAGCAACATAGGGAGCCTTTTCCCTTGAGTGACCATAAAAGTACAAATGTTGGTGATCTTATTCATCTAGACATTTGACGTCCCTATAGGGTCCAAAGTAAGGAAGGTTTTAAATACTTCCTTACAATTGTTGATGATTATTCCAGAGCTGTGTGGGTTTGCTTAATGAAACAGAAAAGTGAAGTGTTTGAAAACATTGTTGAATTTGCTAATATCTTGAGAAATCAGTTTAGTAAAACCATTAAATGTTTTAGAAGTGACAATGGTCTTGAGTTTGTTAACAATCAAATAACCAATTATTGTAAAGCTAATGGAATATTTCAACAAACTACATGTGCATATACACCATAGAAAAATGAGATAGTTGAAAGGAAACATAGACATTTGTTAAATGTTACTAGGTCTTTGTTGTTTCAAAGTAATTTGTCTGTTTGTTATTGGACTGAGTGTGTGTTAACTGCTGCTTATTTAATCAATAGGACACCTTCCTCTATTCTGAATGGTAGAACTCCTTATGAACTGATGTTTGGTTTTGAACCCTTCCTAAATCATTTAAAAATGTTTGGATGTTTGTGATTTGCAATTGTTTTAAATGATTCAAACAAATTAAATAGTAAAGCTGAAAAAGGTGTTTTCATTGGGTATTCTAATAAGAAAAAGGGGTTTAAAGTTTTAAGTTTAGAAGATAAAACCATATTTTTCTCAAGGGATGTAAAATTTTATGAAACAATATTTCATTTTAAAGAAAAGAATGTCTTTTAAAACATCCAAACACTTTAGAACAAATTAATTCATTAAAATTTTTTTTACTTGTATGAAACATCCAAACATGATGAAGAGCCCTATGATGATGGAATGGGTCTAGGTAAGACTAAGTCAGAAATATATGGGTCACAACAGTCACAATGTCCCACAAAGGCTGCTGATCAGCAACCTAATAGTGAAGGAATTGTAGACAGGGCTGTGGATATGATATATGACAATGAAATTAATTCCAATTATAAGGGCAATGACTCAGCCATATCAAATGATACTTTAAATGAACCAAGCATAGTTAGAAGGTCAACTAGGAGTTCTACAATACCTAGAAAGTTGAATGATTTTGTTCTTGACACTAAGGTTTGTAGTTAATTACTCTAAATTGTCTTGTGATAACAAAGTGTTTGCTACTATGTTAAATAAAAGTTATGAGCCAAAAACTTATAAAGAAGCTATTAATGATCCTAATTGGATAAAGGCCACGAATGATGAAATTAAAGCCTTAAATAGAAATGGCACCTGGGATCTAGTAGATTTACCTAAGGGTAGAAGTATTGTAGGGTGTAAATGGATCTATAAGGTTAAATATAAATCAAATGGTGAAATAGAAAGGTTTAAGGCTAGACTTCTAGCAAAAGGGTATAGTCAGAAGGATGGTATTGATTTTGATAAGATATTCTCACCAGTTGTTAAATTTGTTACTGTGAAATGTATACTTTCTTTGGCTGTCAAAAATAATTGGAAACGTTATCAACATGATATAAACAATGCCTTCTTATATGGGGATCTCAATGAAGAGGTTTATATGAGTCTACCTGAAGGTTATAGTTCAAGTAATAAGGTTTATAAATTGAAAAAGTCACTCTATGGGCTTAAACAAGCCCCTAGAATGTGGAATGAAAAGTTAGTAAGTGTTCTAAAAGGCTTAGGATTCAAACAAAGCAAGTGTGATTATTCATTGTTTGTTAAACAATATGATTCTAAAAACTTAATCATGCTTGTTTATGTGGATGATATAGTGTTGGCTGGTTCTGATGTGACTGATATAGAACATGTTAAAACAAAGCTTAAAGTCAACTTTTATGATAAAGGATTTAGGTGAATTGCAAAATTTCTTAGGCATAGAAGTTGTGTCATGTGATAATGGTTTATGCTTATCGCAAAGAAAGTATTGTATGGATCTGCTAGCTGAGTATGGCATGTTAGGATGCAAACCAGTTAGTAATCCACTAGAACCTAATCATGCGTTGACTGCTTTGTGTAAAGATCATGCATCTGTTTTGGAAAGTATAACTGGATATCAGAAACTAGTAGGAAAGCTAATATATATTTCTCATGCTAGGCCTGATATATCCTATGATGTACACTTTTTAAGTTAGTACATGCATAGACCTACTGAAGGTCATCTTAGAATTGCCATAAGACTTTTACGGTATTTGAAAAGGTCTCCTGGAAAAGGAATCCAGTTTAACAAAACAGATTGTTTTGATCTTAGTGCCTTTTCAGATTCTGATTGGGCAAAATGTACTGAAACCAGGAAATCAGTTTCTGGATTTTGTGTGTTCTTAGGAGGGTCATTAGTTTCTTGGAAAAGCAAGAAACAGTCGTCTGTATCAAGATCATCTGCAGAAGCAGAGTAACGGTCAATGTGTTCTGTTGCCTGTGAAATTTTGTGGATAATCAATCTTTTGTCTGAATTAGGTATTAGTGTTAAATTACCTGATAGTATCCACTGTGATAGTAGTGCAGCCTTAGCTATAGCTGCTAATCCAGTGTTTTTTTTTCTTTTTTTTTTTTGACAAAACTAACATTTTGAACTTGACATTTTCTTTTTAAGAGACTTGATCTCAAAAGGTTTGGTAAACACTTGTAATATCAAGTCCACTAATCAAGTGGCTGATATCTTTACAAAAGGTTTAAATCTTGGACAACATGATGAATTGTGCAAGTTGCTCAAAATGTATGACCCATTTGGCTATTAAACTAAGGGGAGTGTTAAAAATAATAATACAAACACTTCCAGTTTAATAGTCATTTAGGGTCTTAGTTGGATAAATTTAAAATATGTTGCATAAGTTGTTTCAGGTAGATGACATGGCTGGCTGACATGGCACTAGGAGCTGATGTGGGAGGATGATGTGATGGAAGCTGTTGCTGGTTAGCTGAGCTGGACAAGTTTATAATTGTTTCTCATATTATTCTGGTTTTGGTCCAGTTATATTGTTTATTAGGTTTTAGTTTACATTGTGTTCAATAATAGTGTTCTCATAAGCCCAATAGGTCAACCCAAGTTATAAGTCTGGCCTAAACCCGATGGTGTGTTTTCTTTGAATGATGTGGCAATCCTAGTTATTATAATCCACAGTGTGGTTTGTTTCTTATTCATCTCGAGATGAATCTTCTAGAGTTGTTTATATAACAACTTTCTCTCTCTCAAGATCGTCATTCAACACACTCGTCTAATTGTTTCGTTTTCTCTTAAAAAACCTTTCCAGACTTTTGTTCTCAGTGATCTTTCTAGGGTTCTTGATCTGTAACATCTTGTTTCAGATTATTGTAAGTTGTTCTCTCGTTGTATAGATCGTGTACTGGGTTTTATAGTTGATATTGAGTCTGGATGTATAGGTTTAGAGTTGTTTTCCCTGTATTTTAAGAGTCTTTGTAATTGTTCAGTTTTCTCATTAATAAAATTAGTCTTTGAAGTTGGTGATATCATGTTTTTGACAAATCAGAGTATGATAAGATGTGAATATTGTACTTATTTTTATATGAGACATCAAAGGGTACATTATATAAGGTCTAGACAATCTAAAACAAGAAATAAAATCAAACAGCTACTTGATTGATATCAAACGGCTAGATGATTGAGGTTTCTTAGATGTCGATATCTTCTAAAATGGGAAATGATGAGAGTTCTCTGATCCCAATTGATCTCTTTCTAACACTCCCCTCAAGTTGAGTAGTGGAATTTCGATGCTCAACTTGTGTAGGCAAATGTTGTGAAGTCTTTCGTTGACTGGTTTTGTAAGTATATCTGCTAGTTGGTCTTTAAAGTTTTCTATTTATAAAAAATCTTTGTCAAGTTTTTGGTTTAAAAATGACGATGTCTAAACCCAAAACCGAAACCGAGGCGCAAAAGCAAAAGCGGTTGGCTTGATAATCTAGTTTTTTGTATCTCATAGGTTTTAGCTTCGTCTATGAAAAATATAGCCACAAATACAATTTTTATATGATTTTATTTACATGTATAAGCCAAAACACCTTATGTACAACATGTTGCACAAAAACAACCTGGGTACAAGAGGAACACGCCTCATGCCAAAAAACCACGAAAAAACCCAAAAAAAAGTGCCCCTTTTGGCACTTTTTTATGTAATCTAGGTGCTGAACAGAAAAGCGATGTACATTTGTCTTTGATGCGCCTCACGCCTTAGGCGCTTTTTAAAACCTAGGTCAAGTTAAGTAAAAATAAATCACTAAATGTTTACAATAATTTATCTCGTTAAAAAATACTTCATTGGTCAATATTATTCAAAATTCTACTAGAAGATAAAATTGAGAAATTCACCCACATCCACATCCTAATAAACATTACAAACCCCCCCCCCCCCCCCCCCCCCCGGCCAAAAAAAAAAAAACTTCCATTGACTTATGTAATCAAACACCAAACTAAACTCGAGTTTCGTAAGTTTTGACCACACCATTATTGTCAAATGGCTACAACTTATATAGAACACAGTAAATCTCACAATTAGCGAAGTTAAGAGTAAGGTCTGGGGAGGGTGAGATGTAGGCAAACCTTACCCCTATCCTTACGGATAGAGAGGCCGCTTCCAGAGAGACCCCCGGCTCCATAACTCACAATCGACAAGCAAACACTAAAAAAAATAATAAATGGACTGAATTTAGAGAAACACTGAAAGCGCCACGTAGTAAACAGAGGTATATATGCCATAACTCACAATCGACAAGCAAACAACAATAAACCATAAACACCCAAAAACAAGACACCCTTATAGGCCTCCTACCAATGTAAGAAAAAGTCTAGGCTCCTGAAACCACGCTACGATAAAAACAAACCCACCCTAATAATCCTTAACCTTAATCATGCGTCTCCACGAACCCCTATCATCGACCATGTCCTCAGAGAGGTGCATCTCTGCTAAATCCAGCCTAATCCGCTCATCCCAAATCAATTTGGGTCTTCCTCTACCCCTCTTTCCCTCTATAGTGAGGGTTTCCACTACTCTAACTGGGGTCGTCATTTGCCTCCTCTTCACATACCCATACCATCTTAATCTTCCTTCCTTTATCTTGTCTGATATGCTAGCTACCCCTAACCTCTCTCTAATAACTTCATTTCTTATTCGGTCTACCCTAGTGTACCCGCACATCCACCTTAGCATCCTCATTTCTGCTACCTCCATCTTGCGATCTTGTGTCTTTTTGATGGCCCAACAATCTGTCCCATATAACATAGCAGGTCTCACTGCGACCCTATAGAATTTTCCTTTTAATTTAGTTGGGAACCTCTTGTCACATAAGACCCCACTGGCGACCCTCCACCTGCACCAACCAGCTTGTATGCGATGAGTGACATCACTATCTAGCTCTCCATCCCTCTGAACAAATGATCCTAAGTACTTGAACTTAGTTACCTGCGGGACAACTTGACCTTCTACTGAGAGGTGAGTATTTTCATCGCTGCTTGCACCACTGAAACCACAATACATGTACTCGGTTTTAGAACGACAAATCCTTAAACCGTTGCTCTCTAAAGCTACACGCCAATGCTCTAGCTTCTCATTCAGACTTTGTTTGGACTCTGCAACTAACACAATATCATCTGCAATAAGCATGCACCTTGACCTTCTATTGAGAGGTGAGTATTTTCATCGCTGCTTGCACCACTGAAACCACAATACATGTACTCGGTTTTAGAACGGCTAATCCTTAAACCGTTGCTCTCTAAAGCTACACGCCAACGCTCTAGCTTCTCATTCAGACTTTGTTTGGACTCTGCAACTAACACAATATCATCTGCAATAAGCATGCACCTTGACCTTCTATTGAGAGGTGAGTATTTTCATCGCTGCTTGCACCACTGAAACCACAATACATGTACTCGGTTTTAGAACGGCTAATCCTTAAACCGTTGCTCTCTAAAGCTACACGCCAACGCTCTAGCTTCTCATTCAGACTTTGTTTGGACTCTGCAACTAACACAATATCATCTGCAATAAGCATGCAACTTGACCTTCTATTGAGAGGTGAGTATTTTCATCGCTGCTTGCACCACTGAAACCACAATATATGTACTCGGTTTTAGAACGGCTAATCCTTAAACCGTTGCTCTCTAAAGCTACACGCCAACGCTCTAGCTTCTCATTCAGACTTTGTTTGGACTCTGCAACTAACACAATATCATCTGCAATAAGCATGCAACTTGACCTTCTATTGAGAGGTGAGTATTTTCATCGCTGCTTGCACCACTGAAACCACAATACATGTACTCGGTTTTAGAACGGCTAATCCTTAAACCGTTGCTCTCTAAAGCTACACGCCAACGCTCAAGCTTCTCATTCAGACTTTGTTTGGACTCTGCAACTAACACAATATCATCTGCAATAAGCATGCAACTTGACCTTCTATTGAGAGGTGAGTATTTTCATCGCTGCTTGCACCACTGAAACCACAATATATGTACTCGGTTTTAGAACGGCTAATCCTTAAACCGTTGCTCTCTAAAGCTACACGCCAATGCTCTAGCCTCTCATTCAGACTTTGTTTGGACTCTGCAACTAACACAATATCATCTGCAATAAGCATCCAACTTGACCTTCTATTGAGAGGTGAGTATTTTCATCGCTGTTTGCACCACTGAAACCACAATACATGTACTCGGTTTTAGAACGGCTAATCCTTAAACCGTTGCTCTCTAAAGCTACACGCCAACGCTCAAGCTTCTCATTCAGACTTTGTTTGGACTCTGCAACTAACACAATATCATCTGCAATAAGCATGCACCACGGCACTGACACCTGAATCGAAATGGCTACAACTTATATAATTTAGATAAATCTAGAAGTTCATATTTTAATTATATATGACTTCTTTTTTCTGAAAGTGCATAAATATGCTCATATTTAATCATCATCAACGACATGCATTTTCATAAGAAAGTAGAAATGTCATTGCCCACGGTTTAATGTGATTACTCCTTTATGTTCATGTCCATTCGTTTATTAAATAAACAAAACGAATGTACATAAGTTTGGCATCTACGTATATAATAAACGAATGGACAGCTTTAAACAGTCATATTGATCCCCTCATCCATTTGTAAAGAAAAAATGCCAAGATAGGTTTAGTTTTCTTTCATATCGTTTATATCCCTGAGTTCGGCTTGGAATTGGAACAGCTTCTTGCCGCACCTCATTTACGAAAACGTGCTCAAGTTTCTAAGTTTTCCAAACGAGAAAGTCTTGTGTGTGTCGTTGTAAATCAGCATCTATATCATCACATAATCTAAAGAATTCTCTTAACATTCGGTATTTCCTACACAGTATAATAATGAAGTGTTACGTTTCAAAGTACAAGGAAACTAGCTTTCACATAAAAAAATGTAGTGAGTTGAACAATATTACCAGAATTTTTTTTGCCCAGTCAATCGTGTGCACAATTTAGGGGCACTCAGACATCATAAAACATTGTTGGTTGACAAGCTTCAAGGCTGTATAGTTCCCGCGATCAAAGGCTAGAACGTCATACTTCATAAGCATTGTGCCTTAGGCTTGATTCTTTCTCGGTGCTGCAGAAGGAAATTTCAAGCTATACATAAGAATGAAACAATTTGGATTAAAATGTTTTGTTCAGGGAAATAGGCCTCCAATGTATTTTTATGTAATAAAATGTTTTATTTAGAGAAATAGATTATTATTGTCATAATATATTTTGCTGGAGTATGGCCTACTAAAAGCTTGAATCGAGCCACAAGCCTATATTGGTGCTCATTTAATAGCCAACCTTGAGACCGAGCTTCGAATACAAAGACAATTATTGATAAAAAAAAATATTAATATAATCAACTAATCTTTTTTTATATATAATTATAATAAAGATAAGATACCTAAGTTATAAATAACAGGATATATACATATGTGTGTGTTTGTATACACAAAATTACAATCATAAACATAAATAAAAACGATAACAATAAATGAGCAGAGTCAAAGCCAAGCTTGCAATATCACTCACAAGGCAAGCTCAAGATTCAGACGTAGACCTTGAAAAGATCCGAGCTTATGCGCCTCAGATTTGGCTCCGCTCGTTACCACCCCTACCAGAAATACAAACCATGATTTAATACTATATAAAAAAATAATATGACAAAAAAAAAGCGCTTCGCGTTAACCGTCATGTTTTGATCCATTCGGATATGTTACACAACCGGCCTAGTGGTTGCCTCAGGAAAAATATCTATGCACAACCTAGAAAAGTTGATCATACCCATTTCTTTAGTTGTTTGGTCAGAACTCAGCATACAATGGCCTACCCATCCCGCAGGACCATTTGGCCACCTCTATTAGATGCTATGCCCATTTAGACAAAAGGAAACACCCAAAAGTCCCCCCTATATTATTTGATTTAAAAATACATATTATAAGTGAAATTATAATGTTATCATATTATATACAGTTATGTGGTGTTTGTTTCTGAAGTTGATAAAATCTGTTTTTTTTTTCCCACCTCTTATGCATAAAAATTGGTCAAAAACTGCTTGAACAGAATGGATGATGTAAAGAAACTTTTGTCAATATTGTAATCAAGCAATTAAAGAAACCTGATGAGTTATAGCAAAGGCCAAAAAGATTAGAGAGTGGCCTCAATCTATAGGTTGTTGCATGGAGACGATCTCTAAAGAGCTTCTCTCCTCCCAAAATCAACTAAGGGCGAAAAATCTAACTAGTAAAATGTTTGAATCCTAATAAATCACAGCTGAATGATTCACACATGCACAAATATACATATACATATATTATCATGAATGTAAGTTCTCTAAGTTTGTCAGCAATCAACCTACCTCCCAACCCTCAAAGAAAATACAAGTTTGCTTTACACATCTATTGAGTGTAAATTGTCAATAAAAATGACAAACTAGAATAATCACTTCCATGCCAAAAAGATAAATTTAGCATCGGGTCTGAGCCAATTTTGAAAATTACTCACAAGGCAAGCTCGAGATTCAAACATAGGCCTTGAAAAGATCCGAGCTTTACCTCAGATTTGGCTACGCTAATTACACCCCTGCTAGTAATAAATACGTTGATTTAAAACTAAAAAAATGGTTAAATGACAAAAAAAGTGACTCAAGTCAACCAACCTGGCATGTTTTGATTCATAGAAAAACCTTAATCCATTTGGCTGTGTTACACAACCTGCAGACAGGCTGCATCGGCATTAACTTCTATGCACACCCTAGAAAAGTTGATCATACCGATCTTCAGTTGTTTGGTCAACAACTCAGCATACAATGGCCTACCCACCCCACTTGCCCATTTGGCCACCTTTGAGGGACAGGCGCATATAAACAAAAGGAAACCGCCAAAAGTCCCCCTATATTATACTATTTAAAGATACATTTTATAAATGAAATTATGATATAATGTAATCAAAATGCATACAGTATGATGGTGTTTGTTTTTTGAAGTGATAAAATATGCTTTTTCCACCTCTAACAAGAAAAAACAGTCTGTTTAAAAACAGATTAGATGTACAAAAATTTGTGTCAATATTGTAATCAAGCAACATTTCTGCTAAATGTTATATATGTGTATAATCTCATATCTTTATCAAAACAAAAATCAGTCACACATATTAACAAGGAGTATAGCATATTAGCATGTATTACCAATGATGAGCAGGAAGGATGGGTAGAGAGAAGATCAAGGTGGTCTTGAGGTCTGCTGCAGAGGACACCGTAATATAGGTATTTAAGGGCTGGGAATGGCAGAGCAACCGGCTGCAGATGACAGTGCTTGGGCTAGGGCGACAACCGGGGGGAAATGGAGACGGGGGAGGAGGGGATGGTAGGTTTCAATCTTTTATATCGAAAATGTTTTAATAACTAATGGCTGCTCAAAATCATAAAAGCCCAAAAGTGCTTTTTGGAGGTTAAAAAAACAAGGGCAGAAAGTTTTGACCCATACCAAAACATTGTGTGTTTCAACCCGTTACCCAACACACCCATTCTTCCACCATTAATATTGCTCTAACGACAGAACAAGCACGTGGGAATGCCCCACCCATGTATCTGTCAAACTGATTATCTTTGTTAATTCGGGTCGTTTGGAATGGGTGGGTTGATACCCGCTGGACCCAACAGTATAAACTAGAATTACTTGAAAAGGTTGAAGACCCACGATTGCAAGAAACCACGTTTACACCACCTGCAGTTTCTTTTATTTTTCCATGTTTGTTCTTTGTTGTCGATCCCTCGTGTGGCGTTTATGTATTATCTATCTGTTGCTTAACCCGGTGCCTATCACATATAGTCTTGCTTTATAATTTTCCCACAAATATACAATTGGTTATGAATTTATGATATTAGAAGGACTGAAGGAGAGCAAATAAAAGTTGGCTAGGTTAACATATTGATAACGAAGAGTGATGATGAAAACAGAAAGATATTCAAATCATAAACTGAAAATGGTTAGAGTGAGCACAAAGGGGAGAAGGAGAACTAACCTCATAGCTTTCCATACTGAATAATGCAGTCTCATAATTCATAGTACCTGTAGAGGACTTGCCCACAAAAGTGCAGTACCGCATCCATCTCTTATCATGGAACAAAAGTCTGATGGTTTGACTTTTGACATCAAATTTAAGTCGGCTTTAGATTCAGACATGATCTATCATATTCTGTAGAATGGAGGTGGCAATCTCAACACATTACTCGAGAACAGGCTGGATAAAGTTATGTTTTACCTCTAATGGGTCAAAAGAGTAATTAAAAAAAACAACCTTTAAGGTTTAAAGGAGATAGGTAAAATGTTGCCTAAAGTTATTTTTAAATGCATAAAATATCCTACATGATTTTACTAAAAAAAAGTTATATAACCATTCAATAACATATCTTTAGATTGAATTTGACCATAGTTGTTAAAAGTCATCGCCTCTTGCGCCTAGGCCCATTTTTCAGGCGAAGCGAGACAATTGCGCTTTAAGTCGAGGAAATTGCGTTTTAATTCTCTAGGTGATGGTTTAGGACTTTAGGCGCATATTCCAGCAAGATTACCAAACCCCCGAGAGTTTCTAGCCAAGTTCTCTAAATCATGGTTAGATTCCAATCATAATTCTACTTTTATCTTAAAAAACAGTTTTTGTTCACTAATATTTTAAAACATTTGATACCAATTAAATGATATAATGTTATATAATAGCTTTTGTTAATTTTATAAGAATAAATATTACTATTTTACTAAAGTTTAGGCATTGTATCCAAGCAACGTAACGCCCCTAGCTGACCTGTTTCAACATGTAAAAAAATTACCTGGTTTGACTGTTCCCCAACCTGCCCATTTGCCACCAATATATTAGTTTGACAATAACAGTTTTAAAAGTGCTAGTGTAGTAGAAAAGGATGGCAATATGGCATATACAAACTTGGCTATACTGATAACAATTAAAGAAACCTGGTGAGTTATATGGGTCGGAACAGCCATAGTAAATGGCAAAAAGATTAAAAAGTAGCCTCAATCTATCCGTTGCTGCATAGAGAGGATCACTAAAGAGCTTTTCTCCTCCCAAAGCCAACTAAGGGCAAAAATTCTAACTAGTAAAATGTTTGAATCCTAATAAATCACAGATGAAAGATTCATACATGCACAAATATATATATACACATATATTACCCTGAACATAAGTTTTCTAATTTGCCAGCAATCCCCCACCCTCCAACCCTAAAAGAAAATACAAGTATGCTTTTTATCGAGTGTAAATGTTCAACAAAATTGAAAAACAAGAATCAACACATCCATGCCAACAAGATAAATTAAGCATCAGATTTCGGGTCAGATCCATGCCATGCTACTTATTCAATTTTTGGAAATCAGGATTTCCTTGCAACATGTCTCGTATAGAGTATTAAAAACATCAAGCATTTGTGCCTTCGAAAGTGGGGATAAAAGTAAAACCCGAACAACCCTTTTACTAGCAGATCAACATGGTTGTTAAAAGCCATCGCCTCTTGCGCCTAGGCACATTTTCCTAGCAAGGCGAGGCAATTGCGCTTTATGCCGGGCAGTTGCGCTATAATTCTCTAGGTGATGGTTTAAGCGTAAATTCCGACAAGATTCTCTAAATTATGGCAAGATTCTAACCAGATTTCTACAATTATATAAGGAGAACTACTTTTTTACACTAATACACTAAATAATTTTAGATCTTTTAATACTCATCATGATGATATTAAATGTTATATAATAGCTTTTTTGAAATTTTTTTCACTAAGGCCCTCGCTTTTTTTGCGCCTTGCGCCTAGGCCCCAGGCGAGGCCTATGCGCCTTGAGTGCGCCTAGCGCCTTTGATAACTATGCAGATCAACACCATGTTTTAGTATTCGTATATGATTTCCATTTATATTAGGTTACACAAAATGAAAAGGAAAGATCCCACCAAGTATGAAACAACATAAAACCATAGAAAAAGAAAGAGTTAATTTCTAACATAATCAGGAAAAACAAGATGATATTAGCAGTTTGGAGTATTTCAATACAAATAACAAGACTAAACCAGAATTACATGATGTCCAAACACAAACAATCCCATAATTCTGTAAATAACCACAAATCCAAAAGTTGTATCTTTAAAAGAAAGAAGGTATACAAGCATACACAAACAACATGAAACAGTAAAAAACACACTTCGAAAGTAAACTGACCTTGCAAGGAAAAATTCAACTCAAAGGTATGCAAACACTACAAAAGGAAATCAGGTATTACTGGTTTTTGAACAGCAACATCAATAACAACATCAGCTCTTCGCCTAGATTTATGCTTGCCTCCGCTTTTCTGCTTACCTTTTTCATCATTTTCTTCAACATTTTTACCATGATTACGATGTTTGCTTCTTCTTTTACTTGAATTGCCAGTTTCAGAACTCTCCACCTTAGCCTTGGAATGTGACTTACCTTTTCTTCTTCCAGACGGATTATTACTATGCGATGAAGCTTCATTTCCTAAAAGAACATCTCTCACCGCTCCAGAGATCAAGTCATCATTTTCATCTGTTTTCTTCACTGTAATAGGAAGTCTATCTCCCTCATCCAGTTTGACAACAACAGGTCTCGGTTTGCTGAGATTCGGCTTCCTCTTTAGCACTAAAGATTCTTCCGTAAGCTTAACCAGATCTTCCACATCTTTATCTCTTTGATTAGGATCATTTGCAGGTGGGAAGCTTGACGATGCATTCTTATTATCATCAGAAGGAAGGTAAAACAACCCATGTCTCTTTCGATGTTCAGCAAGTAGCGACGTGGATTCTGCAGCAGACGTTTCTGATTCTTCTTCATTCTGCTGATTAGAAATAGAATCACCATCGGTGGGCCGGAAAACAGGTTTCACAAGAGAAAACGATTCAATTACAGGTAACTGAACATCTGCACATATACTGTCCAATTTGCTAAGATCCTCCTCAAGCACCAATCCATCTGGGACAGGCACCCGCTCTTGAGCACTGAACGGAACTGGACCAAAATCCTCCGAGAGCGCATCGTTTATTAATCTAATGATAATAGAAGTTTTTAAATCCACTCTATCAACCATCTTTTCTTTCTGGTCATGATGACAAGATATCTCTTGCTGTGCTAATCGAGCTAAACCAAGGACATTCCTCACTCTCTCTTGTATTTCAACATCATGGCTTTCAGCCAATGGGGTTAAAGACGTAATAACAAGTGTCAACGCATTAGCAATAGACTCATGTGTAAACATATCCCTTTTGTGCAAACTTAAAGAGCTTGTAGCCTGATCAGTTTCCGTAATCTCTTGTTCAGATTCCGAATATGTGAAACCTGGTTCAATATCAACAAAGTTTTGCGGCCAAGAACTCACACCTTTCTCAAATAAAAGAAAAGAATGAAGGCAAAAGCTAAGTACTTTAAACGTGGAATGAATATATACAGATCTTATCAACGGTGGCAAGAGATTAGTCCGTGGTTGTAGTAAACCTTCCATGATCTCAAACGGATTCCTTGAAAACTTAACATACTCCCCCGAAACCCATGCAGCTGCGGATAATATCCTATGAATGAAAGGATTCCCTAGCAAAGCCGGATCAATCAACAGATCACGGCCAACACGAACAAGCTCCGGTCTAACGTCTTTAACCCTCATACCAATATCTATCAACTGATACTCTATTTCTTCTCCGTTCTGACAATGCGGAATCCTCGCCATTTCCCCAAGAAGCGAAACATACCAATCGAAGTCAACAATAATCTCATAAACATTCCTCGAACAAGTCGACAACATCGCTCTCAAAATCTCATTACAAAACTCCGGATCAGATTTCAACGCATAACCAATCAAAACCCTACAAATCTCAACCACATTATCCTCACAAACCATCGCCATCACAAGCCGCAACGCCTCAACCTTAATATTCCTATCCACATCACTCAACGACTTAATCACAACCTCCTTATTCTCCACCACCGCCCACAAATGATTCCGCGAAGCAACCAACAGCCCTTGCAACCCAAGATACCTCAAATTCAAATCACTCTCCATCAAAAACTCCCTAATCTTCCCAACCGCCACCTTCACCGCAACCTCATACTCATAAAAACTCCCAACTATCGCCCTCACACACTCAAACACCAACGACTTCGCCTCACTCCGTTTCATCACCTCACATATCGGCTCCACCACCTTCTTCCCTAACCTCGGCTCTATCTTCCCTAACCGCGCAAATATCTTCACAACCTTAATCAAAACCCAATTATTCCTAGACTCCACCAATATCTTATAGAACTCCGGCGCTAAAGGCAAATACGCCTTCGCCTCTTTTCCACATAACTCACAAAACACACCAACCGTAGCCGCAACCAATGTACCATCATTACTATTACTATTACTATTATTATTATTATCCAAATTATCAACTAAGCGTTTAAAACAAACACGAACGGCATCGGGGTATTGCGAAAACACTTTCAACAAACAAGCAACGGCTTTTTTCCTAACAAACGTTTTATTACTAACCAAAAGGTTAAAAATATCAGGAGTGAGGTCACGGGCGAGATCTAAACTACAAACAACGGATAAACAGGATAACGCAAGGCTGACGTCATGGGGATTAGATGAAGCAAGGTCTTTACGTAACTGATTAGTGAGGAGGAGAAGAACAGGGGTGTTTGGATGGAAGGATAAGGAGGCGGCTAAATAGCCGGTTTTTTTGAAAGGGAAAAAAGGGGAAGAGGTGAGTTCGATGGCGTGGAAGGAGGCGAAGGAGATGTCGATGTGGTGGAGAGAGTGGAGGTAGGTGAGTTTTTGTAAGGCGGTGTGTTTGGTGTGGAGATCGGTAGAAGGGAGTTCACGACGGATTTCGGTTAAGGATTTGGAGATGAAGGTGGATTGGGATGGGTTTTGGGGGTGGAGACGGAGGCCTTTGATTAGGTCGTCGAGTGTGCGTTGGAAGAGATTGTCCATCAGTGATGGACTGCCGGTACCGGACATAGACGATGGAATAGGATCGGGGTTTTGGAAGAGTTGGATTTGTTTGGCCGGTGACGGAATTGGGGGTTTAGGTTATGGAAGGGGTCCGGGAGAGGACTGGGAAGGAGTACATGGATCTTTGTTTTTTTGTCTTTTTTTTTTTTTAACCAAATGGACTAACGGGCTGTTTAGTAAGGGGGTGTTTGTTTTTTTACTAGAAGTGCTTCTGGCCATTTATGTCTGCGCCGTGCAAACGCGGGCAGACATTTGGGACGGGAAGCTTGTTTGTTTTTTAGAAGACATAACCTTTCAAAAGCTCTTCCTCACCTCTTATTTCAAGCAGACTTGTACCCACCTCTTCTCAATTCTCCAAACCTCTTCTCCTACAAAACCATCCCCTCTCCTTCCTTCTTGGCAGCAGCACAGCAACATTCATCAGGCAAGTTCTCCTCCTTTCTTCTTCTTCTTCTCTTCTTCTTTCTTCTTCTTCTTCCCCTTTCTTCTTTTCTTCCTCCGCTCATCCCCGTCACCCTCTGCCGCCCTCACTCTTCCCTCCGCCTCCCTCCGCCGCCTCTTCCCGCCGACCTCCGCCGCACCGTCACCACTAGATAAAACCCTAACCGCCCTCTATAAATCCAAACGCACAATCTCTCCATATCTCAAACCAACTTTTAGGGGTTATCGTTTATCTTCCTCTTTCACTACAAACAAAGGCTTTTACTTTCAGCTCTCACACAATTTTCTTTTTATTTATTTCTGATTCAAGTTTTGGGATTTATCATTCTACAGTGGTTTATGATTTAGGGGCTCCTTTTTGTTTATTGGGTGTGTTTGGCCGATGATTAATACAAAATAAATGACAAGCATATGTCTAAATCATACTTTGTTGTTAAATCTAATCTTCTTTATGAGGCCAACCTTATTCATTTGATTTAGTTTTTATAAATTAGAATCTTGCAGCTCAAATGATGATCTTTTAGGTGTTTTGAATGTTTTGTGTAGTTGGAATGCTTTGGAAATAAAGATTTTAGCTATGAAGAATTATTGATTGTGGTAGGTTATGGTTATGGTGGGTTGTGATATGTTATAGTTATTGTTTTGGGTTACAGTGCAGACGTTAAAAAACAAACAGTCTTCCTCTTGCTGACTGCAGTCCTTTGGTCCACCTCTTCTCCTGCAGATGTCTGCAGATGTGGTCCGCAGACTGCAGACATTTTGCCTCAGAAAAAACAAACAGCACCTAAGGCTCTTTAACCATTTAATACTAAACGATTTAGCATTCAGGGCGTTTGTTTCATCTTCTGAATGGAATGGAATGGTTAAGGTTGAACCATTAAGAGCATCTTTGGCTCTCCTTATAACTTATTACTTTTCCAAAAAGTTAATAAGTTAAAAAAAATGTTTGACAAATGAAAAAGAACTTAATGTTTTAACTTTTCATTTGCCTATAATAAGTTGTTTTGGTAAAGTAAGCAAGGTGTGACTTTTTGAACCTTCTTATAACTTATTGATGGATATTTACTTAGGTGTTCTCCATATATCTTTATACCTACCCACTTTATATATTTTTTGGTCATTTTACCTGATTAAGCTAAACCAAACATTTTTTTTACAAAATAACTTCTACTTATTGTTTTTCTCCACCACATAAGCTAATCAAAACATTTTCTAAAAACTCTTTTTTAAAAATTCATAAGTTAATAAGTCATTTTAACCAAAAGTCCTTTTAGACTCAAATAAGTTTATCCAAAATGCCATAAGATTTGGGATGGTGTTGAACCGTTAGGCACTGAACTAGGCTCTTAATGAGGCTCTCCTACCAATGTGGGACAAGAAAACTTACCATTAAGAGGTCCAACTTAATGATTCAACACTTAATGGTTCAATTAATGTTTCGAAATCCTATAAACTCGTAATTCTAAATACTAACACTTTTTACTCGAGGGAATGGGGCACTACCCAAAAAAAAATTTCACTTCACTTTCTGTGGACGTCACTGTCGAATAGACTAGGGTTGAGTCTTTGTATTGTGTTACATGAGATTCTGGTGATCCATAAGGGCATTTTATGGATCTGATCCATTTGTAAGTATATAGAACAATACACAAAGTTTACGTTCGACCCAAGGTAAAGGGAGAATGTGGAAACATTCCACATTCGACCTATACAATGGGGCGAAGGTGGACTTTGGTCCACATTCGACCTTTACAAAAGGGCGAATGTGGAAACATTCCACATTCGTCCAAAGCAAAGGGGCGAAGGTGGAATTCTGTGTTGGACTATAAATAGCAATCTCATGTGTTGGTTTTCATTTGGTGATTTGAGTTTGTGCTTAGAATGCTCTCAAGGGGGAGGTCATGCCCGACCTCCCCCGGCCACGAGATAGATGTTTATCCTACTGATGACAGTGTCTGTAACCGTTTCTGTAGTAATACGAATCTGTGATGACTTTGTTATCGTTAATATCTGTCTCGTCTCGAATCTTCCGTCTGGGACCGAGTTGTTTATACGTATTCGATCCACGAATTCGGTTTATAACTGGATTCACAACATCACTTCACTTCACTGTTTTTTTTTTGAGGCAGCACTTCACTAATTCACATCACAAAAATATTTTTTTATAAATTAAACAAAACCATTCACTTTATTTTGAAAAACACAGACCATTTTCTTTCCCACCGTTCATCATCATCATCATCATCAAACTCTCATTTTCTTTCCCAAATTTGTAAAACATAGACCGTTCATAAGCAACAGTGAAACCACAAACCACCCCCACATTACTGAAAAATGTTTCGGTAATGTCGGTCGGGGCTGCGATTGGGAAAGGAGAAGAAGGTGTCGATGATGGCTAAGTGTGGAGTGGCGATTTTTTTTTGTAGTGGTGGTCAACAGCTGTCAACAGAGAGAAAGAGAAAAACTCCAGTGAAGCCATTCTTTAACTGGAACCAGGAAACGGTCCACGGATCCACTACCAGCACCACCAGCGGCAGTGTTACTGTGCTGATAGTGGGGCACCCGTGACCAATTTTGGTTGTGCCCCATCGCCCTTGAGTTTGCTCTTTTATCTTTGACTAGTTTTCCTTCCCTGTTGCGCGTTGCAGCGGGGCGCGTATGCGATATCATAATGTATAGACTACAATTTGTAACAACCGGCAAAAATAAGGTAATTCCGTACTAATTAATTAAACGCGATTAACGTAATTAAATACAATTATGTGTTGATTATTTAACTGAGGCCTTAGAAAGATAGCAATTCCGAAATAATGCATAGGAATGCATATGTTTAATAACAAAACATGATGGAATCATGTGCAAATAAATCTATCCGGTATGAACACTGGCGATTACCCGGTAAAAATTAAATAAGCGAAACGAATCCCGGGCACCCGGAATATAAAATAAAAGATAATTTCACAAAATATGATGACTTTTGGAACTCCAAAGCCATACGTGAAAGCTTGTTATACAAATCTCCCGGTAACGAATAAAGTGCGCGTACCGCACCCGATACGCGCATAACTTATAATTTCACCCGGCAAAAGCCTAAATAATTTATCAACGCTTAACCCGGACCATATTTAAAGGTTATTAAAGGTATTTTTAATATCCGGAGGACGCGCGGTAAAAGCTCGAAAAATACCCGGACGGTACCCGAACGAAAGGGGATTAAACATAACTAATAATGGGGATTATTTGGCAAAGTGGACCCCACCAAAACACCCCTTGGGGCCGGCCTATGGCCCACTCAAGTGGGAGATTACTTGTGTTATCTAGTAAATCATTGGGAGATATTAATCATGAGCTTGCATGGGATGGTATTGGACATGAGAAATTAACCAATCCCCTTCCCTCTCTCTCCCAAAAATTACGGCCCAAACACCCTCTTATGTAATCTCTATAGATTTTTTTTTAATCTCACACAGTCTATTAAGATACATCTAATCTTGGAAGATTTGGGGAAGTATTATAAAGATACATAACACACACTTGAATCAAACCCACAAAACTTCTTCTTCTCCTTCCTTTGTGCCGTCGCACATACCCCCACCCACATACACTTTTCTTACAAATTTTATACTACCAAATCACCTCTAGATCATTATCTTTCAAAACCCCATTGTGTGTTTCAAGAGCTTGGAGCTTAACCCTTTGGAAGAACACACTAAACCCCATCCAATCCAAGGTTTTTGTCTTCCCTAGCCTTGAGCTAGTAGTAAGTTTTAACCTTGTTTTGATTGTAATGTCATATTATGTGTTCTATTGAGCAAGTTGTACATTGATGGGTAGAATGTGGGTTTTGAAATATAAAGCTTAATATATCTTACAAGAATAAAATAGAATAATAATAATAATATGGATGAATCATAGAGTTGATGTTAGTAATGTAATATATCAAGAAATGCGAAAATATGAACATGCATGTAAGAAAGATGATGATTTGGGCATTATTTTTAAAAGAGACTTGAAAGTGATAAAAGAGGGTTTTGATCATCATAAGATGACTAACTAATGTCAAAAATATATTAAAATGTGTTAGATGATCTTGCATGTAAAAGTTTCATGTTCAAAGTCTACTCACTTAGATGAGTGAAATTTGGATATGTTGGATAAAAACATAAAACACACATGTTAATGGCATCAATAAAGGAATATAAGACTAATAGAGGTGGAAAAATGTAAAAATAACCAAACATGAGAAATATGATTCTTCAAAGTCCACTAGTTGGATGAAAAATGCTAACTTTGGAAGTTAGGATGGAAAAAGTAACATTTAGAAGTTAAAGGACTAATGATGAGACTTTGGAAGTTGATGGACTAAAATAAGTATTTTAGAAACTTTGGTCTAAAATGTGTTCACGGAAAGTTTGGTGTCAAAAACGTAAATAATGGTTTTTCCAAGTATAGTTTTGGTAAACATGAGAAACCTACTTATGTATATTGTGAAAAATGTATTTTTATAAAAATGGAAGTTTTATAAAAATAAGAGGTTAAGTTAACATAAGGATTTGCGAAAATAAAGGTTTTATTAAAATATTGGACAAAAGTAAAGACTTGAGAAAAACTTGTACAAAAATGGATACTTTTATATAAATGAGAATATAAAGGTATCGGAAACATTTTTGGAATACAAGATAACGAGTCGAACGAAAAGTACAAAAGTATATTTTTCCAAGTAATATACGTTCGGAATTGGAAGTATGAATAAAGATACCATAGGACGCATATTGGAAGAAAACGCGGAAAAAGTTAACTATCGGACTTAGTAACATAAACTAACTATGGCGTATAAACGGACAAACTAGAGAAAAATGCCATCGCGGCAAAACATGAAAATATATATATTTTAAGAAGTAAAATATATATAACATGGGTGAAACTTATGTAACACTTTCCTAAGTGTTAGAACGAATATTCGTGGGAGAAAGCGTAACATAATGAATTAAAAACGTTAAACAACTTATGGACTTAGCAAAGAAAATTCACACGTTGATATATAGATACATGCTTGCCTCGACGAAATTCTAGTATATCTATTTAAATGGGAAAATAGATACGCGAGAAGGAAAACCGAGACGAGTAGGTGAAGTATATCTACGAACATGTAAATACCAACAAGATCCTAGTATATTTATTTAAATGGGAAAATAAATGTACGGTATGGTGAGTTGAGTCGGGCGTTAAAATATATTACCGAACGACAAAAACTTAGCATATTTATTTAAATGGGAAAATAAATATGTGGCAAAGAGAGTCGGGTCGGGAGATAAGAATACATTATATCGAACGATACGATCCTAAGTATAATTATTTAAATGGGAAAATAATTATACGTTAGGTAGAGTTGTGTCGAGAATAATAGTATACATGTTACAAATAATATTAACAAGAATAATATATAAAGAAAAGGGTAATCCATCGCCAATGGACCTAGGATGCGCGTCTAATTAAACGGGAATTGGGATAACACGTGGTCGGGGAGTTGGGTGTACAACTTGCCAAGACACATGCACTATAGGTGTAGTGACTTATACGCCTAGAACGTTTGTAGGTGCGAGACCACCAAATTTGCTATTTTCTTCTTTGAGCCGAGCACAGTTTCAGGTGAGTCTCACGGCCCCATCTTTAAACTATTTTATGTTTTCGGGGGAAAGATATGTTAGGGAAATGTTTGACGGGTTGGTTACTTGAGTTATGATCGCCACTCGGGGTTGAGACCTCTCTACTATAATCATTAATTCAGGAAAGTGAAACCGAAGGAATATTTGAATAGTACTATTGGTGCCTGACAAGGCCCCCCCTAATCGATAGCGTCGATTATGCATCGGCGTATGCCTGGGGTGCACGTATTCCGAAATCAAGTCGTAGGAATACCGAGTAATGACTTGGAGCGGTGCATTATTATTATTTGTCTTGGTTTGATTATAGGCTCAAGTAGAATTGTAGGAACTTGCAACTCCTATAAATTGTCATAACATGGAAATTCCCAAAAGATAATGTTTTGATAAACTAAAACCTATGAACTCACCAATATTTATATATTGACGAATTTTTAAACATATCTTTCAGGTAATTGATAGATGAAGGTCAACATGGCAAGCTGGGTCGGAGGAATCTCTTATCGGGGCGTCGGGTGTTTTGAAGGGGCTTCGTCTCTTTATCCCAAGGAATCGGGATATACTTGAGAAGCCTCCTTATTTGAATTAAGAACAATCTTTCGTTTATGTATGAATAATCAAACATGATTTTGACGTCTTAATAAATGACCCATTTTTTAATTACTTGTGATTTGCATTAATCTTGGCTTTATCCATTTGAACCGTCGCGCCACGTGTTTCCGCCGTAGTCGTGGTGTGACACAATTGACCAGACTCATTCCAATCTAAATTAAAGTCGAAACGGTTGGTAACTAAAATTTATGCCATCGAATCAAAATGTGCCGATTTATTTCTAAACAAAATTTACATCAAAACATAACATATTATAGTTGACCCAACTTGTTTTCAATTAAAAAAATACGTTAAAGCGTAGCCGTAGATGAACTAGAGTTAATACTGAAATGTCAATAAAAATAAAAACATAAGAAATTAGTTTTATTGTAAGATCGAAACCTTAGAAACTGAAAAGGTCAAAGTGGCAATTACAAAGGTAGAGAGTTACCTTTGACATTATAGCAAAGTCAAAGGGTAGAATGTGTTACATGTCAAAAGTTTGAGGGCAGAAGGGAAGTTATAAAGTATGAGCACTTTTTATCAAGCTAGAAAGTATGAGTATCATTTTTGTAAAGTTAGAAACTTGAGTTTTGATAAGTAATAAATTCAAAAGGGTGAGTTTTATCAAATTATATAAGTAATGGAGTGTCACTTAAATTGCATGGTCCACCGACCATCCAATTTGAGTGTGTGTGTGTGTGTATATATATATATATATGTAAAGGTTCGGGTACAAATGTCATATTTCGTAAGAAGTGTGAGAAGGATCAAGAATTGACATGTAGGCATCATGTTTTGGATTTAGGTGTGATGTTTTGGGTTGTTTTTGCTAGAAAACACCAAACACAACAATTTAAAACACAATGCAATGTATAATAGCCATGAAATTAAAGCATAGCTAAAACACAAAACTAAAACACAACATATAAGAACATGTGTTCTTGGCATGGTGTTTTAAGTTTTTAAGCCTAAAATAAATTGTTTTGTGTTTTTAATTGTTATGGTTGGTGTTATTTTAACCTAAACAATCCAAAACATCATGAATAAGTCCAAAAAATGATATCTACATATCAATTTTAATCCGTCTCACACTTCTCATGAAATATGGCCTTTGTACTCTATCCCCTATATATATATATATATATATATATATATATATATGTGTGTGTGTGTGTGTGTGTGTGTGTGTGGAGAGGATAATATGAAAACCCTTTCTTTTAGAAAAACTTTGTAAACTCTCTAGTGGCCATTGATTAACTTTGATCAATGGTCCACAAATTTTGTTGGTTTTTTATTTAAATTTAATACAATTTAATTCACTAAAGTAAAACAAAAATAAGGGCAATATGGTAATGTTCATTTTCTTAAAAGCATATTTAAAAAAGTTGATTTGACATTTGTCAAGTCATCTCTCTTCTACTTTGTGGCACTCTTTCCCACAAAAATATTAACATGTGTTAGTAATATGATACAAAAACCTGATCTCGTATGACGCATCACTAACATGTGTTAAAAAGGCATATACTAAAAGAACAAAATAAAAGAATACATATCATGTATATTTAATTAAGAAATGATAAAAACGATCATTACAATCGACACTAAAACGTATAAAAAACGTTTCATTCAAACATATGTATACTTCTTTAACAAAAACAATAGATATAGCTAGATCTGCACCAACCACAAGAAGAGAGAAAGAGAGAGAGAGAGAGAGAGAGGGGGGGGAGAGAAAGAAAGAAACATACCGGTCGGTCATCTCCTCCAGGTCCTGCGACCTCACCTGCAACTGGCCGGTCATCTCCTCCAGGTCTTGCGACCTCACCTGCAACTGACCGGAAAACACACCAGTCGACCTTTCTTCATCCTCTGTTACCGAGCACGTGGATATTCCATCAGACGCGATTGAGATTCTATCGGCTACCGAGTACGTGGTCATCTCTTCATCTGTTACCGAGCACGTGGAGCACGTGATCCATCAAAGACCTTTCTTCTTCCTCTGTTACTGATCCAGATTCCATCAGACTTTTCTTCACTTTTTCCCCTTCACTCTACATCACTTCAAGGAAATGGTTTAACACCTCTTAACTTTACCACATCCCCTTAATTTTCTCTTCTTTAATTCTTGTTAAAATGTTAACTTAGAGCCACTTTCACACCCCTTAACACAGGAAGGGAGTGGTGCATAATGAAGGCTAAAATGCCACCTCACCGTTAACACCCTTGATGTTAAAGTATACCCCAAGGCCTTACGTATGAAAAGATTGAAGAATGAGTTTTAGATATACTTAATCTCCTTCTTCGTAGCTTCTTGTTGTACGGTTCTATCTCGATCAATATATCACGGTGCAAGGGGACGAATTATAGCGACATGTTGGAATAAATATACATTATGTCTTGTATATTTATCAGTGTAGCCATTATAATCATTTATATTATGTTTGATCAATTGCTAAATACTCTAAGCCCATAACAGACTAGTCTTTGATGGACGGACTTGTCATTAGTTGGGCCTAACTAGGGTGTCCCCTGGGTATGCATAAATAGGAGGAGATTACTAGGGTTGAGGGATGATGAACACAATCATAACACCATAATAATTTCTTCACTCACCCTCTCTCCCATAACGATTCTGCAAAGGATCATTAGCCATCATAACTGCATACCCTAAAGGGAACTCGAACAGACTGACAGTTATGTCGACTTCAACGCTTTCAGCATCAGTAGCAGGTCTCACGAATCTCTCAGGTATATTCTTATGTGTTTTCCATTACTTACTAACAAAATTGATGCAACATGTGGTTTCAGAGCAATGTTGCTCATGATCGATTTTGTTAGTTCCATTAGTTTCGGAATCAAATCGGAAAACGAATTAGAAACCTGAAAATCAGATTAAAAAGGCTTTCGACTGAAAACCCTAACAGCCGTATTATGAAACGTTGTTTTTATTTAAAATCTATTAACGTTCGAGGATTATGATTCCTGTTAAGGTGTTTTTTTTATGATAATGTTCTTAGTTTCGGTTTAGGTGTTCTTAGAATGCATGATGAAAACCGAAACTTTGATTATGTTTTGCTTAAGAATTAGGATTGATTGTTGTTTGCTAAAATTTAGGATAAAGATTTATCCCCTAAAATATGGCAACAACCTAAAAGAATCCTAATTAAAATTAAGAGATAATACTGGTTCCTAAATTAGCTCAACAGAAACTTGCTCACGAAAGGACAGCCTGAGTTCGACCTCATAAAGGGAGTTCGACCTCACACCTGAGTTCAACCTCATAAAGGGAGTTCGACCTCACACCTGAGTTCGACCTCATAAAGGGAGTTCGACCTCATAAGGGAGTTCGACCTCACACCTGAGTTCGACCTCACAAGAGAGTTCGACCTCATTAGCCTGAGTTCGACCTCATTAGCCTGAGTTCGACCTCATTGTTTCTGAGCATTAAGTTATTTACGAACCATTATGTCATTAGCGAAAACCCACTTATTTTTCAGCAAATACGAACCCATTAATACGAAAACATCTATAAAATCAGGGGGGCCAAAAGGGGGCCATGCCCCCCGCACCCCCCAGAGAAGATTCCGTGGGTTTCAATATGCACTAAAAAGAGGTTTATCGTTAACTAATGAAATTATTTTGATAAAACCTAACGTATCAGTTTTATCATAACTTAGAATTTGCTTAACTTGCAATAACATTTGAGGTTTCACTTCTGCCCAAAGGTGATGTGTCACATTAGGTGGTAATACAGATCTTGTTAAGCATTGTAGCTCGTTCACATAAGTGCCATAAGGTTTCACTTCTGCCCAAAGGTGATGTGTAACAGATTATGTTAGTGAACTGAGCGTATTGCATTAGGACTTTGAATGTTTCACTTCTGCCCAAAGGTGATGGGTTACATTCACTGTCGGCAAATTTAATACTTAAATAAATAGCATATAGCCAAAGCTAGAGCATTGTATTTAAGTAGCTAATGATTTGGTGTTATGAATAGTTATCACAGCTTCATTAGTATAATGGTCTTCGTCCTACCTGCCTTAGATAATCAGTTGCCCCTTAGATCACTATAAGTTCTTCTCTAATGGTGTATCTTACTATTCTCATCTTTTCCACTATTAGCTCCCAACTGCAGCATCGCTACCTTAACTGGTGATAACTATGCTGCCTGGAAAGATTCGCTTATGTTAACTTTGGCATTACTGGATTTCTATTACGCACTGAGAGAGGATGCTCCTCCAGTACTCACTAACGAAAGCACCGCTGCTGATAAACTGGTGCATGAGAAATGGGAGAGATGCAACCGTATGTGTCTCATATTCATTAAGAATTCCATCAGCATGCCTATTAGAGGATCTATTCCAAATTCTAAGGTTGCTAAAGAATATCTGGCTTTTGTGGAGGATCAGTTCAAAGGAACCTCAAAAGCGCATGCTTCCACTCCTATTCTGAAACTTGTGACAACTAAGTATGACAGGAGAAGCGGTATTCGTGAGCATATTATGTCCATGAATGATATGGCTGATATACGTTAATTTACACATATAAAAGTCCCCGTTTAACTCCCAAATTTCACGCGTTTTTGACCTTATACACAGGAATTGGTGCTTATTTGTGTATCTTTACTGTTTCAGGTCTTAAACGATACCCCGGAAGCAAAACAGGAGAAAACACGCAGATTTCGGCGCGCAAACGGGACCTCGGGTCCTGTGAGCGGCCGCTCACAGGCTTCGAGCGGCCGCTCGCTCCTCCAGATATTTGTAGAAACCTTCTAGAAGGCTTACGTCATGCACGGACCAACTTGTACCACTTTTTGAAAAGTGAGCGGCCGCTCACAGGCTTCGAGCGGCCGCTCACAGGCCCTGTTCAAGTATAAAACTTCCATTTCAACCCACTGATCGATTATTGGGTTTTGGAGAGCGATTTTGGGCGATTTTTCGGACGATCTAAGCTGCTGGAAAGGAGTGGAACAAGCTCGGGATCTCATCCTAATCATCTAACATCATCCAATCCTTCACATTCAAGATTTTATGGTTTGATCTATAAACTTTAAGTTTGTCCAAATCTGAATATTTTGGCTTGTTTGTGTCGTTTATGTATTGTATTATAGCCTACGGATAATATCTAGTAATCGTTTGTAGTTAAAACAATCGTTTGTATGAAATCGCGTTTTGTATGAATTTGGCGTTTTTCATGTTTGGATCTTGATGATCATAGTGCCACCTTGTTTCGTTGTTGTTGGATTTGTGATTATGTTTTAGTGACTTTGATGATTATCGAATGTGTTAGGCGGATTACTTGTTGAAGAAACCGTCCGTTTAATCGTCCGGTAGTAAACTAGTTAACTTGTTGATAAAGTTTACACCATGAAACTGTAACCGGGTATTGGTTTGGTTAAAGTCGCTTAAATAACGATTATGAATGTTTACCGGCACGTAAAAGAGTTTAAAAGCTTAATGGTGTTGTTACCAATCTTTGACACGATTAATTATCTTTGTTAGTTATTTTGGTGAAAATGGCGATCTTAGTAGATTTGTGTTCAAAGTTGGTAAAATGGAATAGGTTGTGAAATGATCTACTTTATGCTAGTTTAGGTGGTCGTATTGTGTATTCGATATTGCTTTCCCGAACTAGTGCGGTTGAGGACTCCCGAAAGGTGATACTAACCTTTATTTAAAGATCCACATGAGATTATATCAGCTGCTCGCTAATGAACAACTTGAAGTGGTTAACGTGTGTATTCGTGTTGGCTTTCTGTATAGTTGTCATGTTAGGATGCCTGAGAAGGACACTAACTGTTGGAAAATGGGAATGTTGATCACACGCCTGTGTTTTATATGATTTGTCGATGACATGCTAGGGTTGTGTTTATAGTTATATTTTCTATTTGGAGTCTTATATATGTTATTTACATGTTTTAGAATTAATTTAGTTTTAAACGAAAACCCAAACTTATCTTTTACCTACTGGTGAATCGGGGACAGAGTTTTAGTACCATTGCTCCGCGCGCGTCCATGGATCGATACTTGGTTCTTATCTGTACTTACTACATATATGACAGGGTACACTTGCCCTAGTGTGTGTGCTTTAATATGAAGGTCGAAACCATTTTTATAAATATTAAAGCAAAACGTGTGTTAAAATCCATTGTAAATTATGTGTATATACGCGCACGTCAAGTTTTTGGCGCCGTTGCCGGGGACGCGACGAGCTTTAGGAACGAACCGAGTCAACTTTTTACCAGAGTACATACTTGTGAATACTTGTTTATACTTCTTTGATATGTTATTTCGTTCATTTATTTGCATATATGATTCGTTGAATGCTTATTTGATTTATTTGTCTGTTGATATTTTGGATTGAGTCTAAGTTGGTTTATAGGTTAGTATATAGATTCGTTCATTTATCTGCGTATAGGATTGTTTGATTTAACTATTCGTTCATTAGGGTGTTGATAGATTTAATTGATTGATTGTGGATTGATTAGTTTGTCTATGAATTTGATTAGTTCGTTATTTGATTGATTAGATTTGTTTGTTCGCATTTGAACTGATTATTAATTTCATTCGTTGTATAGTTTTAGGGTTAGTCTGCCTTTTCTGTTCTTCCTTTGATCCTATTTTTTTTTATTTTGACTTTCTCGATTTTATTGCTTTCTTTTGTTTTCGTATGAATTTATGAATTCTTTATTTATTTTTCTGTCTTTTATCGCCTTTTGGGTTTGTCATATATTCGCCTGCTGCAACTGTATCATTCTTATTTGCAGGATGATGTCCGCAAACCCCGGGCCTTCTGGTGATCTTTCTGACGAGGAGCGGAGGCGTGTCTTGAGGAGAAGCGAGCGGATTAGACTTCATAAATTGCGTCTTGTTTCTGATATTCTTATTTCTGCCCCTAGAATAGAGGTCCCAGTTGTTGAGGCGAGGCACGATCTGGCCGACGACGGGTCGGACGCCGGAAGCGACGTTATCATGGCGGATGACGACATTCCGCTTAATGATAGTGGTCGCCCAGGAGGAGATGGACTTGCGCCGAGTATTATCCGTCCGGCTATTTTGGCGGACCATTTCGAGATCAAATCTAGTATCGTTAATATGATACAAAACTCGGTGCAGTTCGGTGGACTGGAACACGAGGATCCAGGCCGACATATTGCTGCATTCTTGGAGGTTTTGGCCACCTTTAAGATGCAAGGCATCTCCGATGATGCTATACGTTTGAGACTCTTCCCATTCTCATTGCGGGACAAAGCCCGGACTTGGCTTCTGTCACAACCCGCAGGGTCGTTCACGACTTGGGCAGAGTTGTCACAACAGTTCATGCAGCAATATTTTCCTCCTGAGAAAACACAAAAGCTGAGGAATCGCATCATGACTTTTCGTCAGGATGACGATGAATCACTGTACACGGCCTGGGAAAGGTTTAAAGACCTACTCTTGAGTTGCCCGCACCATGAGCTTTCGAAAAGGCACTTGGTGCAAACTTTTTATCAGGGGCTCGGGTATTCGTCTCAGGAACGCCTTGATGTATACGCTGGAGGGGACATCGGAACAAAGTCTCCTAGGGAAGCGTGGAGCATTATTGAGAAGGCGTCCCTAAAGTCTAAGTCCCGGCAGAATGATAGATCTAGATCTTCATCTGCCAAGGCTGGTGTGCATGCCGTGGATAACTATACGGCGATTTCTGCACAAATAGCGGCTCTGGCTTCGAGGTTCGATAACTCTCAGCAGCAGCAGCACGTAGCGCAGACCGATTGTTTGTGTGAGCAGTGCGGGGTATCTCACGAGCCTGGCTCGTGTGCTCAGGGGGTGATGTATACAGGCCACGAGGAGGTGGACTATATGGGCAATCAGACAAGACCCTAGAATAACCCCTACAGCAGCACGTATAATCCGGGTTGGAAAAATCACCCGAACTTCGGGTGGAGATCTGGTTCCTCTAACCAGAACCCGCTCGGATATCAGCAGAGGGCCCCCGCACCACAACAGTCCCAACAGCCTTACCAGTCCAACCAACAGCCCTACCAGTCCAACCAACAGCCCTACCAGTCCAACCAGCAGCCTTACCAGTCTCGTGGTCAATCGTCCCAGCAGAGACCGAACCAATACCAGAGCCAGGGCGCCGGGAGCAGCTCCCAGCAGCACGCCCCTCATGGTATGTCCAAGCTGGAGGAGATGATGTCGCAACTTCTTACCAACACCTCTGATAACTATCAGCTCGCTGAGCAGCGCTACAAGCAACACGAGGAGCGCTTTACGAATTACGAGGGTGAGATGAGGGGCCAAAAGGCGTCGATGCAGGCCATAGAGAACCAGGTTGGCCAGATGGCGAAGATGATGTCCGAGAGACAGCAGGGTGGTCTTCCGGGCAACACTGAGCCGAATCCTAGGGGGCATGTGAATGCCATAATGACGAGGAGTGGTAAAACCACGGGACCTGACACATCGGACTCACCACCGATCACTGAGACGGTCCAGACTGAGTCTTCGGACGAGGTGCACGCTAGGCGAGTCCCAGCAAGTACAGCACAGATACCGAAGCCAGTCACAGATTACACTCCTCCTGTCCCATACCCTAGCAGACTTAGGAAACAGAAGGACGAGGCCCAATACGGGAAATTCCTTGAGCTATTCAAACAGCTACACATAAACATCCCGTTTGTGGAAGCCTTGGCCCAGATGCCTAAGTACGCGAAATTTCTCAAGGACATCCTCACAAACAAGCAAAAACTTGAGGACCTGTCCTGCGTTCTGTTGAACGAGAACTGCTCTGCAATTCTGCAGAATAGACTGCCCATGAAGATGGGAGATCCTGGTAGCTTTACCATCCCTTGTCTGATAGGTAACATGACTGTCAGTAATGCGCTTGCAGACTTGGGGGCCAGCATAAACCTTATGCCTTATAAGGTTTTTGAGAAGTTGGATCTGGGTGAACCTTCACCCACCAGGATGAGTATTCGCCTCGCTGATCGTTCGATCAAGTACCCACGGGGATTTGTAGAAAATATGCTTGTCAAGATTGACAAATTTGTTTTCCCTGTGGACTTTGTTATGGATGAGGACTCTAAAGTTCCTCTGATTCTCGGACGTCCTTTCCTTAACACGGCGAGGACGATTGTTGACGTGGCTGCGGGCCAGATCACACTCCGAGTGAATGATGAGCACGTGACTTTTGACATTCAGAGGTCAATGCGCCATCCTGAGAGCCAGGACGATACACTATACTATCTTGATATAGTAGACCAGTGTGTCAGCTCTCATGTCAGAGGTGCTTGGGAGAGAGATGTTTCGGACACACATCTGTTGTGTGGGAGCCTAGATGGCATTATGCAGGAGGGCCATAGAGATGAGCAGCCAGTCTATCAGATTGGTGATGATGGTTCCCAACGTCCGGAGCGTTTTGTGGAGATTGAGCGAGAGGAAGAGGAGAAGGCGAAGCCGTCTGTTGAGGACCCACCGTCTCTAGAGCTGAAAGAGCTCCCACCGCATCTCGAGTATGCATTTCTGGATGAGGAGGGGCGTCTACCGGTGATCATATCGTCTTCATTGTCTGTGGAAGAAAAGAGCGAGTTGTTGAAAGTATTGAAACTTCATAAACGGGCAATTGCCTGGAAGATCATGGACATCAAGGGAATTAATCCCTCATTCTGTACTCATAAAATCTTGATGGAGGATGTCCACAAGCCTTGTGCGCAGCACCAAAGGCGTCTGAACCCAAACATGCAAGAGGTTGTTAAATCCGAGGTAATTAAATTGCTTGATGCTGGATTGATATATCCTATCTCGGATTCTGTTTGGGTTAGTCCTGTGCACGTCGTGCCCAAGAAGGGTGGCATGACGGTGGTCACGAATGATAGGAATGAGTTGATTCCTACGAGGACCGTCACGGGGTGGAGAGTTTGCATTGACTATCGCAAGCTCAATGACGCCACCCGCAAGGATCACTTCCCGCTTCCATTCATCGATCAGATGTTGGAACGTCTGTCGGGGAAGTTGTACTATTGTTTCCTTGATGGTTTCTCGGGGTATTTCCAGATCCCTATCGATCCTGTGGACCAGGATAAGACGACCTTCACATGCCCCTTTGGCACATTCGCCTACAGGCGTATGCCATTTGGGCTGTGCAATGCACCGGCTACCTTCCAGCGTTGCATGATTGCTATTTTTCATGACATGATCGAGGACTCCATGGAGGTGTTCATGGATGATTTTTCAGTCTTCGGGAGTTCTTTTGATCAGTGTCTGGGAAATCTTGAGCGGATGCTGCAGAGGTGTGAGGAGACCAGTCTTGTGCTGAATTGGGAGAAATGCCACTTCATGGTGAAGGAAGGAATAGTCCTCGGGCACAAGGTCTCTCAGAATGGGTTGGAGGTGGATCCTGCCAAAGTAGACATCATTTCTAGGCTCCCTCCGCCCTCCTCTGTCAGAGCTATCCGCAGTTTCTTGGGTCATGCGGGTTTTTACAGGCGATTCATTAAAGACTTTTCAAAAATCGCCCGTCCGATGACCCGATTGTTGGAGAAGGATGCACCGTTTGTGTTTGGTGCAGAGTGTGTGAAGGCATTTGGCTTTTTGAAGCGTTTGCTTGTTGAGGCCCCTATATTGGTGGCACCCGACTGGGAGCTGCCATTCGAGATCATGTGCGACGCGAGTGACTTCGCGATAGGGGCGGTCTTGGGACAGCGGAAGGATAAGCACTTCCACCCGATCTACTACGCTAGTAAGACTCTTCATGATGCTCAGGAGCATTATACCACGACTGAGAAAGAGCTTCTAGCTGTAGTGTTTGCATTCGACAAGTTTAGATCGTATTTAGTGCTGTCGAAGACCATTGTCTATACGGACCATGCAGCGATCCGATACCTTTTCAGCAAACAGGACGCGAAACCGCGCCTGATTAGGTGGATCCTGTTGCTGCAGGAGTTCGATATAGAGATTCAGGACAAGAAAGGTGCCCTGAATGTTGCTGCTGATCATCTGTCCAGACTCGAGCATGATGATGCCGAGAACTGCGCGTGGGATACCATTAATGACAATTTTCCCCACGAGTTCTTGATGAGCGTTGAGTCGGTGGAAGATGTATCGCCATGGTTCGCGGATTTTGCGAACTACCTCGCGTGCGGGATCCTCATCAAAGGATTGTCGCACCAGCAAAAGAGGAAGTTCTTTGCGGACCTGAAGCATTACTTCTGGGATGACCCATTTTTGTTCCGGGTCGGGGCGGATCAGCTGATTCGCCGTTGCGTATTCGGGGTTGAGGCGGCGCAGATATTGCGTGATTGTCACCAGGGGCCTACCGGAGGTCACCACGGAGCGAATTACACTGCCAAAAAAGTGTTAGACTCCGGGTTTTATTGGCCCACGCTTTTCCGTGACGCTCAGATACTGGTCGGTGCATGTGATTCGTGCCAGAGGGCGACGAACATATCGGCACGCGACCAAATGCCGCAGAATCCCATCCAAGTCTGTGAGGTCTTTGACATTTGGGGCATAGACTTCATGGGACCATTCCCCTCCTCACGGGGTAATAAATACATACTCGTGGCGGTTGACTATGTGTCAAAGTGGGCCGAGGCGCAAGCCTTACCCACAAATGATGCCCGAGTAGTCGTGAGGTTTGTTAGAGGCTTGTTCTCACGGTTTGGTGCCCCGAAGGCACTGATTAGTGACCGTGGCACGCATTTCTGCAATGCGCAGCTTGATCGCGCATTAGCACGATATGGTGTTCACCACAGGTTATCCACCCCGTATCATCCACAGACAAGTGGACAGGTGGAGGTCACGAACCGTGGATTGAAGCGAATCCTTGAGCGGTCGGTTAATCAAAACCGCAAGGATTGGGCTGACAAGCTTGATGACGCGTTGTGGGCCTTTAGAACGGCCTACAAGACGCCGATTGGGACGACTCCCTTTCGGCTGGTCTATGGAAAAGCGTGTCATCTCCCTGTCGAGTTGGAGCATAGGGCATTCTGGGCTCTTAAAACGGCGAATTTGGATCTTAAGACCGGCGGTGAGACCCGTTTCTTACAGATTCACGAGCTGGAGGAGCTTAGGCAGCAGGCCTATGAGAGCTCGATATTGTATAAAGAGCGCACAAAGAGACTGCACGACAGTCGCCTGAAAAGCCAGAAAGATTTTCAGGTAGGCGATTTGGTTTTGCTTTATAATTCTCGCTTGCGTCTCTTTCCTGGAAAGTTGAAATCCCGCTGGACAGGACCGTACACCGTTAAAGAGATATATCCGTACGGTGCTGTCTCGATCGCGAATTCTGAGGGTTTGACTTTCAAAGTCAACGGTCATAGATTAAAAGTCTATATTGAAGGACCGGTTGACCAATCCGTAGAGGAAATCGATCTCTACGCCCCCACACGCTTCATAAAGTGTGGGGAAGTGAGTCTAGCTAGCGACTCGATAATAAATATAGCGAGGCGCGTATGGGCGCGCCAAGTTGGGGTAGTAGGTAATTGTTTAGTACTTAGTTAAAATTTTTAGTTTAGTTTAATATTTTCTTAGTTTTAATGTTTGTTTGAGTCGTGCGCAGGTTCATGCAGGTTTGATCATATCCGAGGAGTGCAATGATGCAAGGAACGAGCTTCAAATGGGTTAGATGTGTATGGGCGCGCCGAATTGTACAAATGGTTATAGTTTAGATTGAATTTTTAGTTAAATTGTTTAAGTTTTTAACTAGTTTGTTTAGTTGTTTTTAGAGATTGCAGGTTTGATTCGCGCCTTGTGGATTATGTGGGAAGTCGCTTCACAACTGAGGTAATACACTAAGAAGCGTCAAAACACAGGTATGTTGGTTGTTCGGGTCAAAACGGACAAGTGCAGCGGCTTTTTGGTGAAAAATTGCAGCAAAATACACATCAGATTGCAGTGAGCGGCCGCTCACAGAGAGTGAGCGGGCCGCTCACAACGCCCAGCAAAAAAAAAAACAAAAAAAAAAAAAAAAAAAATTCTGGGCGAGCGGCCGCTCGGGCTGAGTGAGCGACCGCTCGAAGGCGTCTGGTGAAGTTTTTCAGGGGCAAAATTGGCATTTCACACTTTAAACTCAAAATAACCAACCCTAAAAACTTGTGATCGGCCGCTCCTTAAGTTTTGACCCATTCTCTTTGTTTTTGTTGCTCTCTAGAACACCCAACTCAAAACCCTTCAATCCTACACACAAATCTTCAAATCAAGGTATGAATCACTAGTTTTCTTGCAATTTTTCTTGTTCTAGTCTAATGTATGTCATTTGTATGCTATCTTTTCTGAATTTTGGGGTCACTTCATACATGTTTAACAAACCCTAAATTTTTGGATTGATTGTTTGCCTTGTTAGTTTTAATTAGTTGTTAATTATTGTTCAAATCTTAGAGTTTTTGGGTTTTCTTCATAATATGTTCAACAAATCCGAAAATTTTTATGATTTGTTTTAAGTTTGTAGCCTTTTATTTAGTGTAATTTAGTATAAATGTAGATTAATTTTATAATAGGGTTGTATGCTAGTGTAGATGTTAGTATAATTTAGTCTTGTTCTTGGAATTTTGGGGATTCTTCATAAATGTTTAAACATCCCCAAATTCCTCATGTTTTAGGTTTTAATTTGTTGTTAATGATGTTGAATTCTTGGGGTTTCCTTCATAAGCGTTTAACAAAACCCCAAGACTTTGATTTCATTTTGTAAGTTAGTTGTAATCTTTGTCTAGATAGCCTTCTTGTTCAATGTTGAGGATCCTTCATAAATGCTCAAAAATCCTCATATTCTTCATGTTTAGGTTGTTTGATAAAGTGTAGTTACCTTAATCTTTGGGGGTTTTTCATAATTGTTTAACAAATCCCCAAATTTTGAGGTTGTTAGTATTTAGTTTGTGTTTTAGTTGTTTGTTGTTCATGAACTTTGGGGCGCTCTTCATAATTAAACAAACGCGCCCCGAGTTCTAGTGATTACTTCATAATGTTTTTGGAAATTGAGCGCCTAAAGCTAGGCAAGTTGATTTTGAAAACATTTTGCAAAGTCTTAGCGCCTAAGTGTTCAAGGTTCAAAATTCGCTCAAATACTTCATAAATGCTAAATACTTCATAAATGTTTAAACTCGGCCATTCGATCACCAAGTCATACAATTTTTCAAAACACAAGTGCTTGAATGGCCGATTACAGAGTGCATTTGGCTAAAACATTGAAAACCGGCCAAAACCAAGTGCACAGGAGCGAAACAGGGAGGCTGCAGAGCGAAAACGCGCGCGCAGGGGCAGTGAGCGGCCGCTCACTTCCTTTGAGCGGCCGCTCAAACCTACTGTTGAAAATTTTATTTTTTTTGTTTCGCGTTGTTTGGGTCCGGGTCCAATTCCTTCGATGTTTACTAACATATTTAAGCATTCTTATGCAGATGGTGCACCGTTTCCTCAGATTCGATCCGGCAAAACCGCAAGACCGCGGGTGCATTGAAAGGTTTGAACAACTATATTCAAGGCGGAACTCTATTGCCACCCCGCGAAGAATTTGTTTTGAAACTCTTGCTGAGCTGAATCAAAGGGATAGGTTACGGGAACTGATGGATGACCCGATGGAAAACTTGCTTTCTATCAGAGAACCGGTCTTTGAGGAGATCACTATTGAATTCTTCTCTACTCTCCAATACCAAAGGCCAAGAAAGCATGAACAACCGGATTTTCAAGCAAATGGGCGATGGGGGTTACAATTTCGCTTGGGTGGAGTGTGGCGTGACATTTCAGTCGCGGATCTGGGGGTCCGCTTGGGCTTATATTCGGATGAGGAAGTCTTGGATAATAGCTTCAATGAAGCTATGTACAAATTTCCGGAAGACAACGTGTTAAGGAACGCTTTTTGGGCGCAAATCACGGGGCTTCAAAACTATAATCCCTCAGGTTCAAAAGCGACCCGAATCCGCGACCCTTTGCTCCGAGTGTTCCAAAAAGTTCTCTGTGGGACTGCAGCTGCCAAGCAAGAAAACTCCACCAATTGCCCTACCCCTGATTTGCTATTCTTGTATGCTTTGGTAGGTGAACAACCAGTTAACCTTGCTGCACTAATAGCATCTTTTCTTAGTCAAGCAGCAGGTACACAACCAGGGAGTACGATTTACGGTGGGGAATATGTGACTGCTATTGCCAGATCTATGGGTGTCCTCAAGGCAGCGAGGAACACCCTTACTCGAGTTCAAGGCGGATCTCTGGTTAACATGGACGTGCTCAGGCGCATGGGGATCCTTCATGAATACAATGGAATAATCCGTTTAAAAGGGCATAACGATGAAGTTTGGGACCCACTGCCACAACCGGAGCACCAGCTACAGCCGCACCAGCCACTCGAGCAGCCACATGAGCAACAGGAGCAGCCACACCAGCAGCATGAGCACCAGTACCCCCCAAACTTCTACCAGGAGTTCACCGAGTTCAGGAATGAAACTCGAGAGAACTTTGGGTACATGTTTGATAGCATGCACCACCTCTTTCAGGACTTGCGCGCGGTTTACCCATCCCACTTTGGCCATCAGCCTTATCACTACCAAAGTGGGCCGGGTGACAAGCGCAGAAGAGGGGGGGATGCTGCGGGGTCGTCCGCGACCCACCATGATGATGATGATGACGAGGAGTGAGGAGTAGTGGTGGTGGTATTTGATTTGCTTATGTTAGTTTTTTGTACTGTATTCGGGTGCGTGCACCCAAGACATCTTTTATTTTCCTGTATTTGTACTCTTTACTTTTCTCTATTTTTAATTTCAGCACTGTTTGCTTGTTTCAATAAGTATGATTATGGATGGATGTGTTTAATGTGTTTTGGTTTTGTCAAGAATGGTGATAGTGCAGGAATAGGCGAGCACCGGTTTGGATGCTCAATGCAGCCACCGTGTTTTTCGGGATATCACAAACAGGGGAGTATTATTCTCCTTTTTCACACAGTAGTTAGCTAATTCATAAACGCTTTCTACTTTTCACATTGGGGACAATGTGACATTTAAGTGTGGGGAGGGTTTATATTATGTTCCAGTTTGTCCTCTTGCGTTGTGTATATATATATATATATATATATATATATATTAAAAAAAAAACAACAACAAAAATTTTAGAAAGTACATATGTATGTATATATATATATATATATATTTAGAAACATCAAGCTTAACCAATTTTTGATAAAAATAACTTAAGGCGCGACAAACGGACGTGACACTAGCTTGCTAAATCTGTACATTTGCACCCATTTCCTTCCGGTTACGTGAGCATTTGAGCCTTAGACTAGATTTTCATTTCTTTGACATGCTTACGAGTGAGCCGGATGTTTTGTGTAATTTAGAACTTGTCATTAGCATACGTGTTTAGACCAGAGTCGTGTGAAATTGTACGAATATGATTGAGGCATTTAGGATACCCTTTTGATTTAGCCTTTTCTTTTCGTTCTATCTGTTTCCTCACCAAAACATTATCCCCTAGTTAACCATGTTGAACCTATTCCCGTGCTTTTTCTTATTTACCACACCATTTCGCCACTAAACCAAATTTAGCCTTTTTCTTTTAAACCCTTTGTGTTGAAACTCGGTTTAGGTTAATGTTTGACTCGTTTTTGCGTTGTAAATAGTTCGTGTTCGGGTTTGTATATTTAGAGCCCGTATGTTGATTATATTCGTGTTTTAATATCAGTTATATCTTATATATATATATATAAAAAAAAAAAAATCCAGAAAATTCCAGAAAAATAGAACACCCTAAAATAGGGTGAATTAGCAGTGTTCGAGCAGTTTTCGGGGCAATAAAGTTAGAAGTTATAAGTTTAGCTCGATTTAAATAAAATGCGGTTATGTTCGCGTATGTATTGTTTAGTTGCTTTTGCGTCAGTTTAGTTAGACTTAACCGCCGAGTTTTAGCCATTTCGTCACTGTATATATCCATTCCACACCCTTACCCTAGCCTGACATTACAACCCTTATAAGACCTCTTGATTTGTGCTTTTTCACACGTTAGTTGGTGAAGACTAGATCTTTTGACAAGCCTATGATATTACACGATTCATTGCCTGGGCAATGGAGCGATTTACACATACACATTACACGTATGTTTCATAAATAAAACCGAGTGTGTGTGAACATTGTGAGTCGTGTACGAGTTTGCCTGCTTTGTTGATCGAAAGTGAATCGCCGCCTTGTAGTTGTTTTGTCACCTGTTTATACTTGTTAGCTTGATTCTATTATGTACAGGTTATTTTATTTGTGTTGAGTTTATTTTTCGTTTAAGTTTTTGCTTGAGGACAAGCAAAGTTCAAGTGTGGGGAGGTTTGATATACGTTAATTTACACATATAAAAGTCCCCGTTTAACTCCCAAATTTCACGCGTTTTTGACCTTATACACAGGAATTGGTGCTTATTTGTGTATCTTTACTGTTTCAGGTCTTAAACGATACCCCGGAAGCAAAACAGGAGAAAACACGCAGATTTCGGCGCGCAAACGGGACCTCGGGTCCTGTGAGCGGCCGCTCACAGGCTTCGAGCGGCCGCTCGCTCCTCCAGATATTTGTAGAAACCTTCTAGAAGGCTTACGTCATGCACGGACCAACTTGTACCACTTTTTGAAAAGTGAGCGGTCGCTCACAGGCTTCGAGCGGCCGCTCACAGGCCCTGTTCAAGTATAAAACTTCCATTTCAACCCACTGATCGATTATTGGGTTTTGGAGAGCGATTTTGGGTGATTTTTCGGACGATCTAAGCTGCTGGAAAGGAGTGGAACAAGCTCGGGATCTCATCCTAATCATCTAACATCATCCAATCCTTCACATTCAAGATTTTATGGTTTGATCTATAAACTTTAAGTTTGTCCAAATCTGAATATTTTGGCTTGTTTGTGTCGTTTATGTATTGTATTATAGCCTACGGATAATATCTAGTAATCGTTTGTAGTTAAAACAATCGTTTGTATGAAATCGCGTTTTGTATGAATTTGGCGTTTTTCATGTTTGGATCTTGATGATCATAGTGCCACCTTGTTTCGTTGTTGTTGGATTTGTGATTATGTTTTAGTGACTTTGATGATTATCGAATGTGTTAGGCGGATTACTTGTTGAAGAAACCGTCCGTTTAATCGTCCGGTAGTAAACTAGTTAACTTGTTGATAAAGTTTACACCATGAAACTGTAACCGGGTATTGGTTTGGTTAAAGTCGCTTAAATAACGATTATGAATGTTTACCGGCACGTAAAAGAGTTTAAAAGCTTAATGGTGTTGTTACCAATCTTTGACACGATTAATTATCTTTGTTAGTTATTTTGGTGAAAATGGCGATCTTAGTAGATTTGTGCTCAAAGTTGGTAAAATGGAATAGGTTGTGAAATGATCTACTTTATGCTAGTTTAGGTGGTCGTATTGTGTATTCGATATTGCTTTCCCGAACTAGTGCGGTTGAGGACTCCCGAAAGGTGATACTAACCTTTATTTAAAGATCCACATGAGATTATATCAGCTGCTCGCTAATGAACAACTTGAAGTGGTTAACGTGTGTATTCGTGTTGGCTTTCTGTATAGTTGTCATGTTAGGATGCCTGAGAAGGACACTAACTGTTGGAAAATGGGAATGTTGATCACACGCCTGTGTTTTATATGATTTGTCGATGACATGCTAGGGTTGTGTTTATAGTTATATTTTCTATTTGGAGTCTTATATATGTTATTTACATGTTTTAGAATTAATTTAGTTTTAAACGAAAACCCAAACTTATCTTTTACCTACTGGTGAATCGGGGACAGAGTTTTAGTACCATTGCTCCGCGCGCGTCCATGGATCGATACTTGGTTCTTATCTGTACTTACTACATATATGACAGGGTACACTTGCCCTAGTGTGTGTGTTTTAATATGAAGGTCGAAACCATTTTTATAAATATTAAAGCAAAACGTGTGTTAAAATCCATTGTAAATTATGTGTATATACGCGCACGTCAATGGCCCATAAGCTTAAGGGTTTAGAAATGGAGATTAGTGACGGTTTCCTAGTGCATTTCATCATGACTTCTCTACCCTCTGCTTATGATGCTTTCAAGATCAACTACAACACACAGAAAGAAAAGTGGACAATGTAGGAGTTGATCGCTATGTGCGTGCAAGAGGAAGAACGGATGCATCTGGAGAAACCTAAAGTTGCTTACCTTACCACCGCTAATCCAAAGAAGAGGAAGAGACAATCTAACAAGAATCATAATGTTAAAACCCAGAGGAATGAAGCAAGTGCCTCATCTAGCCATAAGAACTCCAAAGGTAAGTTCCTCTGCAAGTTCTGTAAGAAAGAAGGACATAAGCAGAAGGACTGCCATGACTTTAAGGAGTGGCTAACTAAGAAAGGTAATCATCTACTTATGATACTTGAGTCCTTTAACTTAAATGTTCCATCTAATACTTGGTGGTTTGACTCTGGTTCTATGGTCCATGTGACCAATTCTCTTCAGGGATTCTGTATGATCCAGAAGCTGGTAAGAAACCAAAGAACACTTAATGTTGGGAATGGAAAGTCACTTATTGTCAAAGCCGTGGGAACATTAGAATTAAAATTCAAAACTGGTTTATGTATTGTTCTTTATGATACCTTATATATTCCTGAGATTACTCGGAATCTTGTATCTGGACCTAAGTTAGACATGGATGGTTTTGACGTTTCTCACGGTCATGGCAAACTTACGATTACTTATGATTCCCAAGTGTATGGTCATGGTTTTCTGGATGGTGGTCTCTACAAGTTAGAACTAGATGATGATTTTTCCAAGTCTTTGTTATCATATAATGTTAATGAATTACTAACAAATAAGAAACGCAAGAGAGACTTAGAAACTTCATCCATGTTGTGGCATCAACGTTTAGGCACATATCACGAGAAAGGTTAATCAGACTCGTGAAGGATGGGGTATTACCCTCTCTTGATTTCGATGACTTTGGAACATGTGTTAAATGCCTTAAGGGCAAGATGACGTCGGCAAATAAGAAAGGTGCCACTAGGAGCTCTAATTTATTAGAACTCATTCATACTGACATTAGTGGCCCTTATAATGTTGCTGGCATAACTGGACATACTTCATTTATCACTTTTATTGATGATTATTCTCGTTATATGCACTTGTATCTCATTAAGGAAAAGTCTGAATCACTAACAACTTTTAAAGATTATAAGGCTGAAGTTGAAAAGCAATTAAATCATCAGATAAAAGTTGTTAGATCAGACAGAGGAGGTGAATATTATGGCAGACATACTGATGTGGGTCAAGCCCCTGGCCCATTTTATGAGTTTTGTAAGAGCCAGGGGATTGTGAACCAATACACCATGCCTGGTACTCCTCAGCAGAATGGTGTAGCTGAGCGAAGAAACAGAACCCTTATGGACATGGTGCGCAGTATGTTAGCCAACTCTGGTTTACCTTTGTTTCTCTGGACTGAGGCCTTAAAGGCAGCCGTTCATATACTCAATAGAGTTCCTACGAAATCTGTCGCCAAAACTCCTTACGAACTTTGGACAGGTAGGAAACCGAGTGTTAGATATATGAAAGTATGGGGCTGTCTTGCCGAAGCTAAGTTATATAACCCTTTCTTACGTAAAGTTGACATGAAGACCGTCAGTTGTTTCTTTATCGGGTATCCTGAGAACTCTAAGGGTTATAGATTCCATTGTCCTTCCCATGTCACTCGTATTGTGGAGACAAAGCGTGCAGCATTTCTAGAGGATTTCAAGGTCAGTGGGAGTAATGTAAATCCTTATGAAGAATTGCAAGAAATACAAGATGCGGGGGAGACAGATTTGTCGGTTACAACAACTCCGATATTTCCTCTTGTACCCAATGCCAATTCTATCTCTAACGTCACTGTACCAACACCTCCGCTGCCAGATCTTCACGAACCAGCTAATGAAGACCCATCAGACACTCATCACCATGACAATGCTGAACCTGCAAACCCGCTTCGAAGGTCATCAAGGTCTAGACGGCCTACTAATTTTGATGATTATGTTACCTTCCTTACTGAAGCAGATGTGGATACAGGAAAGCTTACCGATCCTAACTCTTATAAAGAAGCCATTAGCAGTGATCAATCTTCTGAATGGACTAAGGCCATGATTGACGAGCTTGAATCCATGAAGAAAAACGACGTTTGGGATTTGGTTGAATTACCTAACGGTGCAAAAGTCGTAGGATGTAAATGGGTGTTCAAAACAAAACTAGATCCGAATGGTAACGTTGAACAATATAAAGCAAGATTGGTTGCGAAAGGCTACACTCAGAAAGAGGAAATTGATTATCAGGAGACGTTTTCACCTGTCTCTCGAAAAGATTCCTTAAGGATCGTTATGGCCCTCGTAGCTCATTTTGATTTAGATTTACATCAGATGGACGTTAAGACTTCTTTCCTTAATGGTGACTTGGACGAAGAAGTGTTCATGAAGCAACCTGAAGGCTTTAAACCTGAAGGTCAAGAACATCTAGTCTGCAAGTTGAAGAAATCCATATACGGTTTAAAACAGGCCTCACGTCAGTGGTACTTAAAGTTTGATGAAGTCGTTAAGAGTAATGGTTTCATGAAGAATCAAGTTGATCAATGCACCTACCTTAAGATGAGTGGGAGTAATTTTACTATTCTTGTCCTTTACGTTGATGATATCTTACTAGCAAGTAATAGCTTAGATATGTTGCATGAGTCGATGCGATTACTTTCGTCTAATTTCGACATGGAGGATCTCGGAGAAGCCTCTTACGTCATTGGCATCGAAATACATTGAGAAAGACGCAATGGGATTTTAGGTTTGTCCCAAAGGGCCTACATTGATCGTGTTCTCACACGTTATAACATGCAACATTGTAAACCTACTCCAGCTCCGGTAGCTAAGGGAGATGTCTTCGGTTTATTCCTGTAACGTTTCGTATTTTTATCCGTCTTGTAATAAAGAAAGTTATTCAATAAATATTTGGATCTTGACATTTTTGTGCGTATTAAAATTTTTCTCATCACTTTTAATCTAGTATAATTATATATATATATATATATATTCATAATGATATAGTTTTATTATGGAAAATATTCAAAAAAAATAAAATAAAATGTGTGTACCAGGACTCGAACCCGCATGCACCATATAGCCAAGTAACAACTCAACCAGCTGAGCCACGGGTCATTTGTGTTCTATATTCAATTCGAATTATACATAACTCTTATTCTTTATCATATCAGTTGACTTAGAAAGTCAACACCCACAACAAACCGCCCAATTAACCAACAATTCGTGCGAATTATCTGTTAATCTTTTGAATGAAGTTTGTTGACACTATTATCGGCCCTATCCTACTGTGAATTTTAACTAAAACAAACCAGAAAGTCCGTTTAATCTCGTGCGACTCGTTCTTTTGAATTCAAAATCAATAACAGTCAACCCGTTAGAATTAGTATAAATAGGACCCTCCTCTAGAGCCTAATACCACCGAAAATTCATTTCCCACTATCAATTTCTGTTATAACACACTCCTTAATCCAGTTCAATCGCATTTTTTGGTTTCAAGCTTATTCGAATCAATCGAGCATTAATCCTCACTGTAAGCATCAATTGTTTGTTGTGTTTTGTTATTCGGCATCATCCAATCAATAGCCCTATAGATTCTGTGGCTATTGGTTGTTATTTGGTTCAATTAGAAAACTAGGGTTCTTAGTTTTGGGGAAGATGATAACAGTCAGCGATGGTTTAAAAACGTTTCTAAAACAAAATAAAACAACCATATGATATAGATCAGATGGTTATGTTGTCTGTTACTAAGGCGCGCAGCCTTGGGTTCGAATCTGAGCACCTCCACTTTTATTTTTACACGAATTCCTGATTTAACTTAGTTTGCATATATATTAGCAGATCCAACTAATCTTGTTCTCAGGGTCCAGCCCAGATGGTGCCTGGACTTGTGATTAAGACACTGAAACCGGCCAGACTCGGGTTCGAGTCCTGGCGTCTACAACATTTTTTTTTCAGTTTTTTTTCTTTTATAAATAAACCCTTTATTCTTTTGAAATAATTTTTAAATACCAAAAGTGGGTTATAAATTCTACAAAAATTATTTTAAGTTATTCTGATGGCGAAGTTTATTATCCAACTTTTAGTTTTTCAAAAATTATTTATTTATTATATATTATAAATATTACAAGTTTATTCATTTATAAGTTCAAAATTCTATAAAAATATCAAAACGACTTTATGAAATCCCACAAAAATTATTTTAAACTTATAAATCAATAAACATTTCAGAAATAAATTTTATTTCAGAAAAATCATTTATTTAATATTTTTAATCGATTTGTGTTATTTTAATCATAAATATATCATAATAAATTCATTTTTCATTATTTTTATATCAAAATTTCACATAAATTATTATTAATCATTTAGATCAGAAATATAATTTTTTGATTTGAAATTTATAAATTTTAATATTTTTAAATATTAAGTCTATATTTTGTCAATAAGTATTAATATACAAATATTCATTAATTAAGAAAATAATTTTATAAAAATTGTTTTCACATTTACTACATTATAATACAACTACATTTGGTTAATATTGGTCAGAAATGTTTTTTATTAATTATTTCTTTATTTATTAAGTTATTAACAATTATTCAAATTTAATCATAAATCAATTATTAATCCCCAAATTAGGAACCCTAGCATACTTTAGACTAGAAAACTTAGACTTATTAAGTTTTCCCCAACACTTATTTATTACCTTGAAATAGGGTGATATTTGGATATACACGGGCCACATTTATTTATATATCAAGGGTCTCCATCCTAACACTAAGGTGAGTTTACATAGCCCTTTTTCCATTCACTATTTTGGGGTGAAACATGTTACAACATTCAATTTACAATTCAATCATAAGTGTCTATGTGTTATTCTATGTTGCATTATGTCTTTAACATTACTAGGGTAAGCACATTATTCTAGCATAATCATTAACATTGATCAGCCGACGGTATACAATGATAGATCTATTGGACTGACAATCCCACCCGGATACGTGTACCTCCTACATAGGTAGCGTGGGTGATTGTTATCGAACACATAACATAATCGAGTGAACCATATGCGTATGGGATGGACCACAGTATTCTAGTCTCAAGGGTTGATTATGCACTCGATTTACCTGATAGTTTGTTTTCACATATGGACTAGACTAGCCATGACACTCGAACTGTACAACATTTTTATTCAATATACAAACCTATGTAATTCTCACCAACATTTTGTTGACCCAAAAACATTTTCAAAATTAACATGTTTCAGGTAACAATGAAGCTGGAGCTTAGGGTGTGCTTGAAGAAGTTATTTGAAGTTGTTTGATTTATTTCATGTTATGTACTAGTATTTCATTTTCTTAGACAATGTTTCTTTTGGATATTATGCTAAGAATAAAGTATTTAAAATTCAATAAATACCATGTGCTACTGAAACAATCATCAATACGTGACATCCCGATGTTTCCTCCATCGGTTGGGGTGTTACAGATAGGTATCAGAGCCATGGTTATAGGGAATTAGGTTATTAGAAAAATAATCTAGTCTATAACCATAGGATTTAAAACAGTACTTGCTTCTTCTACTTGTAACCCTACTTGCTTCCTTATCCTTATCCCTATCCCACATCCTATGCTACCCTAGTCCTACGAGTTGTCTACTCTTGTTTGTCTGCTGCAATCCTGATCCACCTTTAGATTAATAGGACAAAATCCTCAGGTTTAGCCTGAACCACCTTGAGATCTCGTCGAAGTTCTAGATTTTAATAGCGAACACGTGCAATCTGGAAGGGTGAACGCCTGTATTCTGAGTCTTCTGTCTAGGCTGGCATTGCGCATATATCCCAATCAGACGAGGGACCCGGATGCCTACCTGGGAATTCTCGGGATGAGTGTTCACTTATAGGCTAAAGCATGTCTTCACTATGTTATTAGAATCTAGAATCTTTGATAAGTCAACGTTTTCATTTATTCGCTTTAATTAATGAGTAAATGATAACATTCCTTATTACATCTCATTATCCTTGATTCTTACCATGTTACCTTCATTGTGTTTCTTTCAGAACATGCCTCCTCGTCGCAACACTCCCAACAACAGTGACAATGAAAATAACAACAACAACCATGACAACGATGTCCAATTCGCTGCGATCATTTCCCAACAAATGGCTCAACAAATAGCGACATTAGTTCGCAACTTGGTGGCTCAAGTCATACAGATGAATGGAAATGGCAATGGGAATGGTAATCAAAATGGGAACGGGAATGCTCGCCCTGCTTGCACCCTCAAACACTTCAACACTTGCATCCCTCCTAAGTTTAGTGGGGACGAAGGAGCCACTGGTCTCCTTCAGTGGTTTGAGGGTATCGAAAATACCTTCATTAATAGCGAGTGTCCTAATAATCTCAAAGTTCGCTATGCTATGAGCGTCCTCTAGAAGAGGGCACTCACATGGTGGAACGAAGAGAAAAGGACTCGCGGAGCTGAAGTCGCACTGGCTTTGACTTGGGAGCAAGTTAAGGATATTATGAAGGAAGAATTTTGTCCTCGTAATGAAGTCAAGAAGTTAGAGGATGAGTTTCACATTCTGGTCCAGGACAACGGGGAGAATCTGGCCTACAACACTCGTTTCCACGAACTGAGCCTCTTGCTACCACATAAGGTCACACCCCTCCCTATTGCTATTGAAAAGTATATTGGAGGTTTACCTATGCAGATTCAGGATACTGTGTGGGGAAGAAATCCTGCCACTCTCGAGGAAGCCAAGCGCCTAGCTGTTACTCTGACTGATAACCATGTGAAGAATGGTACCCTTTTTCGTAAGGATGCAAGGAAAGCCGTTGTGAAGGATACTCCTCAACCTGCTAATGAAGTTAAGTCTGAGACCTCAACCAACAAAAAACGCAAGGCAAGAAATTTTGCAGTCGTTGCCGCTCCTCCACCCGACAAGAAACCATATACTGGACCCCATCTCTTGTGTAATACCTGCAAGTATCATCACCCAACTCAAGCACCTTGTCGTTTTTGTACTAACTGCCAAAGGTATGGGCATCTCGTGAATGTTTGTCGAATTCCTCCTACTAATGCCCCTACTGCTCCAAATAACTCTGCTAGAAATGCTCGAGCTCCCAACCATCAAAATGATAGGCCTACTCGTGGTCAGTGTCACGAGTGTGGCAGCACAGATCATTACAGGAACGCGTGCCCTAATCGTGGAAACCAAAACCAGAATCAAAATCGTAACCAGAACCAAAACCGTAACCAGAATCAAAACCAAGGTGCTCGTGGTCGCGCGTACAACATCAATGCTGATCAAGCCCGCAAAAACAATGAAGTGGTTAATGGTACGTTTCTTGTAAATAACCACTATGCTTCCATACTATTTGATTCGGGTGCTGATAAGTCGTTTGTGTCACTAAATTTTGAACCCCTACTTAACATGCCCCAAACCAACCTAGAGGAACCCCTAGTGGTAGAAGTAGCTAATGGGAAGTCTATCTCGATTGATTCTGTTATACGAAACTGTGAGTTGAACCTTGACGACCATACCTTCTCTATTGATCTCATTCCTATGCATCTTGGAAGCTTTGATGTCATAGTAGGCATGGATTGGTTGTCGACCCATCGTGCTTCGCATCCCCCTTGTATCTGGTGACGTTTTGAAGATTTATGGTGAGAAACCTTGTGGGGAACTTAAACTCATGTCTTGTACGACTGCTCAAAAATACTTACGAAAGGGGTATATGGCTTTCTTGGCTAATGTGATAGAAAAGAAAGACAAGGGCAAGAAAATACAAGATATTCCAATCGTTCGGGATTATCCTGAAGTTTTTCCAGAGGATCTACCTGGTTTACCTCCTTCTTGTCAAGTGGAATTTAGAATCGACCTTATACCTGGTGCTAATCCAATCGCCAAATCTCCTTATCGTCTTGCACCCTCTGAGATGCAAGAGCTCGCCAGTCAACTCCAAGAACTCTCAGATAAGGGTTTCATCCGCCCCAGTTTTTCTCCTTGGGGAGCCCCTGTTTTATTCGTCAAGAAGAAGGATGGATCTCTCAGGATGTGTATCGATTATCGTGAGCTTAATAAACTTACCATCAAGAATCGTCATCCTCTACCCAGAATTGATGATCTTTTTGACCAACTTCAAGGAGCAACTCAATTCTCGAAGATTGACCTTCGTTCTGGTTATCATCAGCTTAGAGTTCATGAGGAAGACATTCCCAAAACAGCCTTCCGTACTCGTTACGGCCACTACGAGTTCATGGTCATGCCATTTGGATTGACCAACGCTCCCGCAGTGTTTATGGATCTAATGAATCGGGTTTGTAAACCTTATCTTGACAAGTTCGTGATCGTCTTCATTAACGACATTTTGATTTATTCCAAATCAAAATTCGATCACGAACAACATCTTCACTTAATCTTGGATCTCCTAAAGAAGGAACAACTGTATGCCATGTTCTCAAAATGTGAATTTTGGCTTAAGGAAGTTCAATTTTTAGGTCACGTCATCAACGAGAACGGAATTCATGTTGATCCCGCAAAGATCGAAGCTGTAAAGAATTGGAGTGTTCCTAAAACTCCAACAGAAGTTCGTTCCTTTCTTGGTCTAGCTGGTTATTATCGTCGATTCATTGCTAACTTTTCCAAGATCGATGTTCCTCTCACTGCCTTAACTCATAAGGGTAAACCTTATGAGTAGGGACCAAAACAAGAGGAAGCATTCGAGATTCTTAAACAGAAACTCTGTGAAGCTCCTATTTTAACCTTACCCGATGGAAATGATGATTTCGTGGTCTATTGTGATGCATCAAACCAAGGTCTTGGTTGTGTTCTTATGCAACGAGGCAAGGTTATTGCTTATGCGTCCAGACAGCTCAAGATCCCCGAAAAGAATTACACCACCCACGATCTAGAATTGGGTGCAGTCGTCTTTGCTCTCAAGATTTGGAGACATTACCTTTATGGTACCAAATGCGTGGTCTTCACAGATCACAAAAGTCTCCAACATATCTTCAACCAGAAGGATCTTAACATGAGGCAACGACGTTGGGTTGAGTTACTTAACGACTATGATTGCGAGATTCGCTACCATCCTGGCAAAGCGAACGTTGTGGCAGACGCACTCTGTTGTAAAGAACACATCAAACTTCATTGTGCAAGGGTTCGTACTGACCTTCAGGATCGTATTCTCCAAGCTCAGCATACCTTAGTCACCCAAGGTAACATGTACGAGGAAATGTCTTGTGGTGCTGAGAATCAGCTTGAAACAAAACCTGATGGTCTACTTTATTTTCTCAATCGACTTTGGATCCCTGACCGTGATGATCTTCGTACCTTTCTTATGAACGAGGCTCATAAGTCTCGTTACTCTATTCATCCTGGTGCTGATAAAATGTACCAAGATCTTCGGTATTCGTATTGGTGGCCTGGTATGAAGAAAGATATTGCTCTTTTCGTAGCAAAATGTCTCACTTGTTCCAAGGTCAAGGCTGAACATCAACGACCTTCTGGTATGCTTGAACAACCAGAGATTCCTGTATGGAAATGGGAGAGCATAGCAATGGACTTCATCACTAAACTCCCTCGTACACCCAAAGGTTATGACAACATTTGGGTAATCATTGATAGTTTGACCAAGTCAGCCCATTTCTTACCAATTCGTGAGAAATATTCTGTGGAAAGGTTAACAAGGTTGTACATGAGTGAAATCGTATGTCGCTATGGTATACCTTTGGATATCATTTCTGATCGTGATGGTCGTTTCACCTCTCATTTTTGGGATTCCTTACAAGATGCTTTGGGTACCAAGTTAAACCTGAGCACAACTTATCACCCTCAGACAGATGGTCAGACCGAACGAACCATCAAGACTCTCGAGGATATGCTCAGGGCTTGTGTTATTGATTTTGGTGGCGCATGGGATTCTCATCTTCCTTTGGTCGAGTTCTCGTACAACAACAGTTACCATGCCAGTATTAACATGGCTCCATTTGAGGCACTATACGGTCGTAAGTGTCGTTCACCTGTCTGTTGGACTGAGATTGGTGAAGCCCAGATCACTGGTCCTGAACTGATCCAGGAAACTACAGACAAGATTCAACTGATCCAAGATAATCTTCTTAAGGCTAGAAGTCGACAGAAGAGTTATGCTGATAAACGTCGAAAGCCTTTGGAATTTCAAGTCGGGGATCTTGTACTTCTTAAGGTATCTCCTTGTAAGGGAGTCATTCGTTTCGGGAGAAAGGGAAAACTAGCTCCTCGTTATGTGGGTCCTTTCAAGGTGCTTGACAGGATTGGAAAAGTGGCCTACAAACTTGATCTTCCACCTGAGCTAAGCAATGTTCACCCAACTTTTCATGTTTCGAATCTGAAGAAATGTTTAGCCGATGAGAACCTCCATGTCCCTCTTGAAGATGTCCAAATCGACGAAACTATGCACATTGTTGAGAAACCTGTTGAAATCATGGATACTGGAGTCAAGAAACTTAAGCGCAGTCGCATCCCGATTGTCAAGGTTCGTTGGGAATTTAAGCGAGGTCCAGAGTTCACATGGGAACGCAAAGACCAGATGAAGTCTAAATACCCACACCTCTTTCCAGCAGACTCTCCAACTCCAACTTCGGGACGAAGTTCCTAAAAGTAGGGGAGACTGTAACGTTTCGTATTTTTATCCGTCTTGTAATAAAGAAAGTTATTCAATAAATCTTTGGATCTTGACATTTTTGTGCGTATTAAAATTTTTCTCATCACTTTTAATCTAGTATAATTATATATATTCATAATAATATAGTTTTATTATGGAAAATATTCAAAAAAAAAATAATAAAATGTGTGTACCAGGACTCGAACCCGCATGCACCATATAGCCAAGTAACAACTCAACCAGCTGAGCCACGGGTCATTTGTGTTCTAGATTCAATTCGAATTATACATAACTCTTGTTCTTTCTCATATCAGTTGACTTAGAAAGTCAACACCCACAACAAACCGCCCAATTAACCAACAATTCATGCGAATTATCTGTTAATCTTTTGAATGAAGTTTGTTGACACTATTATCGGCCCTATCCTACTGTGAATTTTAACTAAAACAAACCAGAAAGTCCGTTTAATCTCGTGCGACTCGTTCTTTTGAATTCAAAATCAATAACAGTCAATCCGTTAGAATTAGTATAAATAGGACCCTCCTCTAGAGCCTAATACCACCGAAATTCATTTCCCACTATCAATTTCTGTTATAACACACTCCTTAATCCAGTTCAATCGCATTTTTTGGTTTCAAGCTTATTCGAATCAATCGAGCATTAATCCTCACTGTAAGCATCAATTGTTTGTTGTGTTTTGTTATTCGGCATCATCCAATCAATAGCCCTATAGATTCTGTGGCTATTGGTTGTTATTTGATTCAATTAGAAAACTAGGGTTCTTAGATGATAACAGTCAGCGATGGTTTAAAAACGTTTCTAAAACAAAATAAAACAACCATATGATATAGATCAGATGGTTATGTTGTCTGTTACTAAGGCACGCAGCCTTGGGTTCGAATCTGAGCACCTCCACTTTTATTTTTACACGAATTCCTGATTTAACTTAGTTTGCATATATATATTAGCAGATCCAACTAATCTTGTTCTCAGGGTCCAGCCCAGATGGTGGCTGGACTTGTGATTAAGACACTGAAACCGGCCAGACTCGGGTTCGAGTCCTGGCGTCTACAACATTTTTTTTTCAGTTTTTTTTCTTTTATAAATAAACCCTTTATTCTTTTAAAATAATTTTTAAATACCAAAAGTGGGTTATAAATTCTACAAAAATTATTTTAAGTTATTCTGATGGTGAAGTTTATTATCCAACTTTTAGTTTTTCAAAAATTATTTATTTATTATATATTATAAATATTACAAGTTTATTCATTTATAAGTTCAAAATTCTATAAAAATATCAAAACGACTTTATAAAATCCCACAAAAATTATTTTAAACTTATAAATCAATAAACATTTCAGAAATAAATTTTATTTCAGAAAAATCATTTATTTAATATTTTTAATCGATTTTTGTTATTTTAATCACAAATAAATCATAATAAATTCATTTTTCATTATTTTTACATCAAAATTTCACATAAATTATTATTAATCATTTAGATCAGAAATATAATTTTTTGATTCGAAATTTTTAAATTTTAATATTTTTAAATATTAAGTCTATATTTTGTCAATAAGTATTAATATACAAATATTCATTAATTAAGAAAATAATTTTATAAAAATTGTTTTCGCATTTACTACATTATAATACAACTACCTTTGGTTAATATTGGTCAGAAATGTTTTTTATTAATTATTTCTTTATTTATTAAGTTATTAACAATTATTCAAATTTAATCATAAATCAATTATTAATCCCCAAATTAGGAACCCTAGCATACTTTAGACTAGAAAACTTAGACTTATTAAGTTTTCCCCAACACTTATTTATTACCTTGAAATAGGGTGATATTTGGATATAACGAGCCACATTTATTTATATATCAAGGGTCTCCATCCTAACACTAAGGTGAGTTTACATAGCCCTTTTTCCATTCACTATTTTGGGGTGAAACATGTTACAACATTCAATTTACAATTCAATCATAAGTGTCTATGTGTTATTCTATGTTGCATTATGTCTTTAACATTACTAGGGTAAGCACATTATTCTAGCATAATCATTAACATTGATCAGCCGACGGTATACAATGATAGATCTATTGGATTGACAATCCCACCCGGATACGTGTACCTCCTACATAGGTAGCGTGGGTGATTGTTATCGAACACATAACATAATCGAGTGAACCATATGCGTATGGGATGGACCACAGTATTCTAGTCTCAAGGGTTGATTATGCACTCGATTTACCTGATAGTTTGTTTTCACATATGGACTAGACTAGCCATGACACTCGAATTGTACAACATTTTTATTCAATATACAAACCTATGTAATTCTCACCAACATTTTGTTGACCCAAAAACATTTTCAAAATTAACATGTTTCAGGTAACAATGAAGCTGGAGCTTAGGGTGTGCTTGAAGAAGTTATTTGAAGTTGTTTGATTTATTTCATGTACTAGTATTTCATTTTCTTAGACAATGTTTCTTTTGGATATTATGCTAAGAATAAAGTATTTAAAATTCAATAAATACCATGTGCTACTGAAACAATCATCAATACGTGACATCCCGATGTTTCCGCCATCGGTTGGGGTGTTACAATTCCAATGTCCGAAAACAGATGTGGAGAAAGAACAGATGAGAATGATACCTTATGCCTCAGTAGTCGGTAGTCTTGCTTAGGCTCAAGTCTGTACGCGTCCAGATATCGCTTATGTCACTGGAATGCTAGGTCGTTACTTGAATAATCCTGGCCATGATCATTGGAAAGCAGCTAAGAAGGTGTTAAGATATCTGCAAGGGACTAAAGACTATAAACTGACCTACAAAAGAAGTGATAATTTAGAAGTGGTTGGATACTCTGACTCTGACTTTGCTAAATGCAAAGATGATAACAAATCCACTTCGGGGTATATCTTTATGTTAGCAGGTGGACCTATTTCATGGAAGAGTCATAAACAAAGACTTACAGCAACATCCACAATGATGGCAGAATACATAGCTGTGTATAACGCTGCCTGTCATGGAATGTTGATTAGGAATCTCATTACTGGACTCAAAATTGTCAATTCCATCTCTAGACCATTGAAGCTTTACTGTGATAACTCAGCCGCCGTTAGTTTCTCAAACAGTAACAGTTCGACTGGCGCTGGTCATTTCTTAGATACGAAGTATTTGTTCGTACGTGAACGAGTTGAGGAAAACAATCTTTGTATTGACCACATAAGTACTAATGATATGCTTGCGGATCCGATGACTAAAGGTCTCCCACCTAAGGTATTCGAAGATCACGTTTCGAAGATGGGACTTACTAATGACCTTACTTAGAAGCATATGTACTTATTTGACCACTTATGTTTACTTATGACTTATGTTTTATGAATAATGAGTTACGTTTAATGAAATTTCCTCATTATGATTTGTGTCTATTAGTATGTTAAGCTAGCATACTGACATAAAGACAATAATGCAATAAATCAACTAAGGGCATAATGATAATTGATCCTAATGTTAAGTTTTAGATTTGGATTGTAGTATGATTAATGGGGGTCCTAAGTCGAATAAAGACTTAACGGCTGTACTTCTCTGCTACAGTTTGGGTTTAGAACTAAAATGAGTATTGATCTCCGGAGACTTATGGAATACTCATAATAAATGATTACTCGGCTAAGTGGGAGAATGTTGGAATAAATATACGTTATGTCTTGTATATTTATCAGTGTAGCCATTATAATCATTTATATTATGTTTAATCAATTGCTAAATACACTAAGCCCATAAATGACTAGTCTTTGATGGACGGACTTGTCATTAGTTGGGCCTAACTAGAGTGTCCCCTGGGTATGCATAAATAGGAAGAGATTACTAGGGTTGAGGGATGATGAACACAACACAATCATAACACCTCTTAGAATTCGTCCCTCTACTCTCTCTCCCATAACGATTCTGCAAAGGATAATTAGCCATCATAACTGCATACCCTAAAGGGAATTTGAACAGACTGACAGTTATGTCGACCTCAACGCTTTCAGCATCAGTAGCAGGTCTCACGAATCTCTCAGGTATATTCTTATGTGTTTTCCGTTACTTACTAACAAAACTGATGCAACAAACGCCTCTTAACTTTACCACATCCCCTTAATTTTCTCTTCTTTAATTCTTGTTAACATGTTAACTTAGAGCCACTTTCACACCCCTTAACACAGGAAGGGAGTGGTGCATAATGAAGGCTAAAATGCCACCTCACCGTTAACAACCTTGATGTTAAAGTAGGCCTTACGTATGAAAAGATTGAAGAATGCGTTTTAGATAAACTTAATCTCCTTTTTCGTAGCTTCTTGTTGTACGGTTCTATCTCGATCAATATATCACGGTCCAAGGGGACGAATTATAGCGGCAATATGAGAGGGGGGAAGGATAGAAGAAGCCAGAGGTGCCCCTTCTCAAAAATTTTGTTCAAGTTTCACCACTGAATAGAAGGCATTATAGAGCGACAACTCTAGTTAAACCAACTCATAGACACACAAGTTTAATTGGACAAGATGTGTATGGGTATCACTTGCGCTACAATGGGCACAACGTTGACATAAAAGTGTTTTCATTTATTTTCTGTACCACCCCAAACATTAATGTAATACTTATACATGTGAAGAACATGAAACTTATGTTGCAAATAGTGTCAAACGAGTAAGTCATAAGTAAAATGTATATTTTAATGTTAGATATCCAGACAAGTATCTAGTATTTAAGATATTGTTTAGAGTTAATAGCGAATTTCGTCCCTAAGGTTTGGTCCAGTTTGCCACTTCAGTACAAAAGTTTTTTTTTTTTGCAAATCAACACCTGTGGTTTGGATTTTTTTGCCAAATTCGTCCTTTTCACTAACCCAGTTAAAAAATGTTGTTAATGTCAGGGGTAGTGTTGTCATTTCACAAATCTCAAGGACGAAATTGGCTATTAACTCAATTTTTTTATTTTTCCTAAAATTGGTCAGACCCGATTCTAAAAAGAATCGAACCCGGGTCTGTTAAAACACAACACATACACACTACCACTCTACTACAATGCATCTTGTTTGAAGTATAAGCCATAGCTGATAGCGCTACAGAACACGGATATATACAGCAGGGCGAAAATGTCATTTGTTGTTAGCTCGTTAAGTCCCCCACTAAGAGCAGGATCATGACCAAGATATGACAATGCTGCCAATGGAATCCCACCGAGAACCATGTGCTGCAGGGATATCAATGGGAATGTAATCTTATATGTATTAACCAAGAAGTAAGCCACATACAAAACAGTGAAGAAATATTGTTCCCAGGTCCCTTTTATCTTGCAATATTTGTCAAACTATTTACATGTATGACTATCAAATATGGGCATGTAATTGGTAAAACAAAAATTCAATTACTAACAAATTCATGATTCGGTAATGGTGAAAATGCCTATAATCCCATAATTTAAATTTGAATTCATTTTGACAAACATCAACCAAATATGATGTAGGATCGATTTCGAGCTTAAATCTGATTATGTTGAAGATATAAAGATGAACACACACAAAAATATTCAATAAAACCGACTAATAATTTGCATAAGATAAAAACAATCAAAGCCCCCAAATTACTAGAATGTGTGTTCATGATAAAACCCTAATCTCTATCTATTTATAGCCCAAACACACTTAGGCTAATTACATTTAGGTCCCTAGGGTTAATACATTACTAAATCACTCACTAAACAAGAAAACCATTTTTCTAAAGTAATAAATATATTTTGTCTAAACAAAATATATTTATTATCCATAGCGCCTTTCTTGATCATAACTTGAGCTTCACTCATCGATCTATTATCTGGATTTCTCGAGTCGCCTTACCTGTTGACCGCGATTCGTTCAACTTTGACTTTTGTTGACCAAACTTTGACTTGTTGACTTTAACTTGATCGATTTCGAGCTTAAATCTGATTATGTTGAAGATATAAAGATAAACACACACAAAAATATTCAATAAAACCCACTAATAATTTGCATAAGATAAAAACAATCAAAGCCCCCAAATTACTATAATGTGTGTTCATGATAAAACCCTAATCTCTATCTATTTATAGCCCAAACACACTTAGGCTAATTACATTTAGGTCCCTAGGGTTAATACATTACTAAATCACTCACTAAACAAGAAAACCATTTTTCTAAAGTAATAAATATATTTTGTCTAAACAAAATATATTTATTATCCATAGCGCCTTTCTTGATCATAACTTGAGCTTCACTCATCGATCTATTATCTGGATTTCTCGAGTCGCCTTACGTGTTGACCGCGATTCGTTCAACTTTGACTTTTGTTGACCAAACTTTGACTTGTTGACTTTAACTTGTTGATAACATTAGACTACCAAATTTAGACCCAACAATCTCCCCCTTAGTCTAATGTTATCAATCTCTTGTATCATCTTCAGAATCGTCAATCTCTACATACTGTGATCTTCAATTTAGGAAGCTTCAGTCTCAAATCCAATACCCAACAATACTCCCCCTAGATTGATGCTTTCCAAATTTTCTTTGCTGAAGGTGTTCTTGTTACTTTGTTCCTTGAGTACTCTTATCTCACAATCTCCCCCTTTTTGCATGCATCATCTTTGATAATTTAGAACAAACTTTTTCAACTCTCGGTAGCCTGAGTGGTTTTGAAGATGTAGAAGGAGGATTCCTAACACTGATCTTCTGCAAGCTTGAGGCAACAGGTGCTTGGTTAGGTATCTTGCTCACCTGATGATCCGCCATCATTGCAGCAAGTAGTCGAAGAAACCTAACCACAATCACAAACACAACTCCGAATTTTCTTTAGACAAATTCAATTTACAGACAAAACCGTATTCATCTGTGGTGTGTAATCAAGTACGTATCTCAAACGGCTTGAGACACAAATAGTGTGACATGGAAGACTTAAAAATAACTGTACACAAATAAAGTTTTTTTTTAATTTTTTTTTAATTTTTTTTAAACAGCCATCAACCTCCCAGATATAAAAGGGATCAGATATGAGATCACACTAACTTGAAAATCCTAGCCACACTTCAACTTTCTTGAGGATAGCTACAACCCAAGAACGAATGTCGGTATGTTTGTCCTCTTAAGTCCATGTCTCTCGTCTTTCAACATACGTTTGGTGATGAGATTATCATGTTTTTGGTAATATTGACGAAATTTTGTGGACCCCACTTGTGCTAGGTATAAGCCTACCAATCCTCAAGGTTTATTGAGATATAATGATGAGAGCTTCAGGTCTATGTTTACACATAACTGAGAAGATGATCATTATATCAATCAGATGATGAGAGCTTCAGGTCTATGTTCCCATAACAGAGAAGATGATCATCTGATCGCTTGTTGAGCTATCTATATTTGTTTGCACGTCACTAACATTGCGTGTCTTTTGTTGCTCATTTGATTGAATAGCCCCGCATTGGTAGCTTGCACTCTTAGGTGTCTTTTGATTATATATGCACAAAATTTTTTTGTGTCTTTTGATCTCTCAACCTGTGTATGATTGGACTCAGCTTGTGCAGACCTAAAACACTGTGGGAATCCAGCTTTTCGTGTAGATTTATTATTATTCACCTTATAGCAGTTTACTCAACTTGAAGGCTGAACCTACCTACACATCATTAACTTGTGGTTGTAACGTCCTTCAGATCCTATTCATGTGCAGACATAAACAAGTTAGTTCATATCATTTCCCATATAAGATTAGAATTATTTGCATTAAACACATCGCATGGCCGAGACTATGTTTTCATACTCCCCCTAAACTTTTATTTTTGTACAATCCCTTTTTTTAATTATTTTTTTTAATATTTACGAAAAATAAAGTCTTCCACATCAGACACACATAAACATATATCAACAAGAAAATGAGTGTGTGACAACAGTGTCAATTGTGCAATCCGGTTAGATACCATAACCAAACCTGTGAGATTTCCGCTCCAAACCTATTCTTGAAACAACCACTGTTACTAACCGTGTTACTAACAGTCCTTCATGGTAGTTCCTGCACTCATAAGTAAATTAATTAGAGAGTGGAACCCAGGCCATCGTGGTCATGGTTTGTCCTTTTTCATCAGTATAACTAACTTCTTGAAACACCATACCTTTTCCCTCATTAGTTTGTTTTTCAACTTTTGGTTTGATTCGCCAAACCTGTGTTGGTTTTAAAAAATTGTTTGTAGAAGATTTAATTTTTGAAACAATTTTCTGTTTAAGACCTGGAGGAATAAATTGTGGTTTTGATGCTTTGGTCCTTTTCATCTTTGAATCATGTGAAACCGGCTTCACATGTGGAGATCTTGATGGAATATGTGTCATTCTAACATTCAAAGATGTGTGCACTTTATCCTTTGATCCAGAGAAGCAATTCTCATTGCCTTTACCATCTGGATTGTGTCGTTCTGGACATTTCTTGAGCACATGACCTTCTTTACCACACCTAAAGCAAGCTTTAAATGGCTTTTGATGCTTTATTGTCCCGTGTGATGCAACTGGGGATGTAGATTGTTTTGAGCTTAATTCGGCTTGTTGAGAAGCATTGGGTTTCACATCACGTTTTGACCTTGTGATCCTTAACCCATTGTGATTTTCATTCATCACTGATTCATCATCTGAAGTTGAGCAATCTTCTATAAACATATCTTCTTCCGGTGAATCTTGATGGACTTGATTTGTAGTATTAATTGATGTTGTTGGTGTTTGATCATCAAATGATTTCTTCATTTCAACTATATCATCAAGTTCTGACACTGAAGTTTCTGAGTCATTTGAGCTTTCCCATTCTCTAGATGGACAAAAATCCGAATCACTTTGTGAATCATCGTTGCATGAGGTTGAAGGAGTAAACTCTGGAATTTCTTCAGTTAAGAACTTTCCAAACCTGTTATTCTCAAGAGCGGGCACAAAAACAGGTGGAGCACAAACAGTTTTATCATCACAAAATGCATATTTTAAATCAACACATTCATGCACAATATCATCATGACAAACATCATAACGTGAGATAGGTTTTTGCCTATCACAAACATTTACCACACCATACGAATCAACATTAGGTCTAGGTCCAGTACAGTCATCCAAATTTAAATCAGTTTTAGTCTTTTCATTATTCCAAATAAACCAATTAACTGTAGAGTAACTGGCTCCTGGGTGACCCAACCCCAAAGTCTTTCCACCACAAATGTCGTCATGTTCAACCTCTGCCTTTTGTGTCACTTCTGCATTGCTTTTAATCATATTAGTAATAGACTCAGGTTTGACACATTCCTTTTCACACAGATCATTTTTAGGATGAGGTTTTGGAATTGGTATATATTCACTTTTGCTCAGAGGTAAAAATAAAGATCTTTCGATCCCATTTTTATCTTTATATCCAATTCCATCTTTAACAAAAGATTGCCTTGAGCAATCCACTAGATCAGCTTGATCCTGTTTGCTTACATTCCATTTGTCCACAATGATCTGAAGATGATTTGTTTCATTTCTAGATTTTTCTAACTTTGAGGTTAAATCATTTATTAGAAAATCCTTTTTGAGAACAAATTCTTTTAGAGTTTGCATTTCAGCTAGAGTTGCATTTAACTTTCGTTGATATGCTAGCTCATTTTCTTTCATTTCATTGTTAATTTTTCGAATGTCATCCATTTCTCTTAAATTTTTTCTATTGTGAGACAAACAGTAAGCAACAGCTGTAACACACCTTGGTGAGCACATCTTTGTTTTTATTTCAAGAGGAATACTTACCAGATCCCTCTCATCAGCTTTCTTGGGGGCCTCTTGCTGCTTTTTATCTCCTTTGGTGACTTGATTCTTTTCAGCTATTAGTGCTTCCTCAACTGCCTTTTCTTTTCCTTCATTAGCAATCAACACTCCCTTCAAACCCGCACTCTCTAGCATTCCTCCTTTTGGCACTCCCACTGATGATCCTTCCACAGAGTTTACACCATTTGCGGATTTGGTGCATATCGTTGCCATCAATGCTTTGTTAACATCTGCTTTAGCTGCAATAGCTTCCTTCCCCCAGCCAAAGTCTTCAACCACCAGTGCCTTCTATCCAATTGGAGTCATTAAGGCCAGATTCTTTAGAGAGCTGCTTGGAGTAACTTTTGACACTGTCTGATTCATCTCTCTCTTGGTTATGTCCATTTCAAATGACTTCAGTGTGTTGATGAGATCAGCTAGAGTGGATTGTGGATTCAGAAACTCTTTCCTTATCAACATATACTGCAAACTCCATTCCTTAGGCAGTGAATTCAGCAACTTCTTGATCGAGTTTCTATTGTTGACCGGGATACCAGCCTTCTTCATTTTAGTCAGCATACTCATAAACCTGTCGATGTGAGATGACAGATTTTCACCTGGAATACTTCCAAACATATCATATTCTTTTTGAACCATATCTTGTTTGTTCTGTCTCATTTCTGCATTTCCTTCAAAGTACTCACTTAGAGCGAACCACAAATCATGTGCAGAGGTGTAATCTTCGAACATGTTGCACACATCTTTGGACAATGCCATGGTGAGAGCACCGTAGGCCTTGTGATCACGTTGTAGCAGTTGCTTATCAAGGTCGGTGTAGGTGGAGGGATCAGTGTTGAACACTTCTCCCGCATCAGTGGTTCTTGTAGGAATGTGAGGTCCGACCTGAACTGAGGTCCATTGTGTAAAGTCGGTCACATAGTAGAAAGCTTTCATGCGGTTCTTCCAAGTTCCATAGTCTTGCGTACCCATCAACTTAGGGATGCGAGTTATGGTTCCAGTTTCGAGTTCAGCTTGGGTTATGGGATTTATGGTTAAGTTGTTATTGTTACCAGCCATTGATTAAAATTGATTTTAAGTCTGATTTTCTGATTTTAAAGTTTAAAGTCCAAGAATAAGTCCACAGTCCTTAAGTGCGAAGTCCTTAAGTACGCAGTCCTTAAGTGCACAGTCCTTAAGTGCGCAGATCACCCAGATCAGTTGTTTGAGTACTTAGTCAAGTGCGCGGTCTTGAGCACTTAGTCAAGTGCGCGGTCTTGAGCACTTAGTCAAGTGCGCGGTCTGAGCACTTAGTCAAGTGCGCGGTCTGAGCACTTAGTCAAGTGCGCGGTCTGAGCACTTAGTCAAGTGCGCGGTCAGAGCACTTAGTCAAGTGCGCGGTCTGAGCACTTAGTCAAGTGCGCTGTCTGAGCACTTAGCAAGTGCTCAAACACTTAAACTCTTGTTTAAGATTTTTAGTACGCTGGTCAAGTGCTCAAAGATCTAGGGTTTCTTAGCTTGAATCATATGATACAAGTGCGCAAACTATGATACAAGTGCGCAAAACTCAAGAAATAAGTGCGCAAAACTCAAGAAATAAGTGCGCAAAACATGAAATAAGTGCGCAAAACATGAAATAAGTGCGCAAAATATGAAATAAGTGCGCAAAAGTCAAGAAATAAGTGCGCAAAACATGAAATAAGTGCGCAAAACATGAAATAAGTGCGCAAAATATGAACTAAGTGCGCAGTTTGATGAAAAATCTTCAACAGAAATCAGATTGAACGACGAATTTGTAGATGGTTAAATCCCAAATTCGAGTACCAAGCTCTGATACCAAATTGTAGGATCGATTTCGAGTTTAAATCTGATTATGTTGAAGATATAAAGATGAACACACACAAAAATATTCAATAAAACCCACTAATAATTTGCATAAGATAAAAACAATCAAAGCCCCCAAATTACTAGAATGTGTGTTCATGATAAAACCCTAATCTCTATCTATTTATAGCCCAAACACACTTAGGCTAATTACATTTAGGTCCCTAGGGTTAATACATTACTAAATCACTCACTAAACAAGAAAACCATTTTTCTAAAGTAATAAATATATTTTGTCTAAACAAAATATATTTATTATTCATAGCGCCTTTCTTGATCATAACTTGAGCTTCACTCATCGATCTATTATCTGGATTTCTCGAGTCGCCTTACGTGTTGACAGCGATTCGTTCAACTTTGACTTTTGTTGACCAAACTTTGACTTGTTGACTTTAACTTGTTGATAACATTAGACTACCAAATTTAGAACCAACATATGAACTCATTGCTATATTCTAATTCAACTAAACATTCAAACAATTTATTTCATATTAACTTTTATAATCGATGTTAGCGATAGCTGAAGATTTACTCAACCAAGATACCTAATTACTAATACTAATACATAACCATATACTCAAAAGTGCATGACACACACAAGTGAGGTGAGTAAACGCAACACAAGAAACTTTCAAAGTGTGACTGAGGCACACACTTTTTTGCTAGCGCAAGCAAGGGGCAGAAGAGGCAAGATTCAATTTTCCTTTTAAGTTTTAACTATTTGGTTGGTGATATTACTCTGTTTACTTTTGTGAGTGATTATTAGTTTGATGATTCTACTTGCTATATCTATTAGGTTTCTTATTATGTTTGTGATGTAGTACTCCTTTTCTAAAAAAATTAACTTTTTTTTAAGGAAAAATAAAAAAATTGAGTTAATAGCCATTTTCGTCCCTGAGGTTTGTGAAATGACAACACTACCCCTGACATTAACGACATTTTTTAACTGGGTTAGTGAAAAGGACGAATTTGGCAAAAAAATCCAAACCACAGGTGTTGATTTGAAAAAAAAAAAAAAAACTTTTGTACTGAAGTGGCAAACTGGACCAAACCTCAGGGACGAAATTCGCTATTAACTCTATTGTTTAATAATACAATATAATAAAATTATATTATATTTTACACTACTACATTTTTAATGAAACTTAGGTCACAATGTGAAGAAAATTGAGTTCGTCTCAACGGCATATTCTTAATTTTATAAGACCTATGTTTTATGAGTTATTAGAGAAAAGTAAGATAAACAACTGAATTAATTATATAGATACAATAAAAACTTAACATTTAAGCTTCAAGTAATTAAATTTCAAACGTAGTGTATATCCCACTTCGAAAGTACCAAAATACTGTCCCACATTGAACGCTATAATATAAAAAGATTCTCAAGCCCTCAATAAAGGGTGTATTGCTAATAGTCATTTTAGAATGTCCATCGTTACTTTACTTTAAACAAACATAAAAACAAGACAAAATTACATAAACCAACCTTTATGTATTACCAAAACTACAACCTATACTTTTCAGTATGAAACTCACTCAAACCAACCTTTATTTATATCTTTTCATGCAGGTTACAACCTTTAGCACAAACCCAGTTAGTTTGTGTCATTAAGTCAAGGACAAATAAGTCATTTTACCCACTCTTTTCATCTTCTTCCCTATGTTTTCACCATCACCACTACCACCTTGACCACCATCACAACCACCGTGTGAACCATAATCAGTGTCGGTCAAGCTTTCACAGCAAAACTATCTTTCCTATATGGTATTTAGAGCCTAACTGCTCTTCTTAGCCTCACCACCGATCCATCTTCCTTTGCTCTTCTTTTTTTCCGACCAACAGACCTTCCTCGGCCCTTCCTTTTTTTCCGACCAACATCTTCCATGGCCTCCTCCCTCACACCCATCACTGCTGCAACCCACTTCCCAATTATCTTTATTCAGATAATAAAATGCTCTGTTTTCATCGTCTTTAGCAATTTCATCATCACACCGACGCCAATCGTAGTACTAATTATCTGTTGTTGATGAGGTGGCTGGGGCTCTGTTTTTGCTGAAACATTACCCAAAACCACCACCATTGATGTTCCTCTGTTCTTGCTGAAACATTACGCAAAACCACCACCACCGGCTCACCTCGTTCATCGGAGATGCGTTTAAACTCACCGGAATCCATGACCACAGGGACCTATACCTTCACGGCTTCACCGAGGACTGCTACTCGAAGGTACAAGCTTCTTAAGGATGTCATGTTGTTTGTTTGACCAAGGCTCTATTTTTTTTTGAACGGCCAACGAAACATTTCTGCCCGACTACCCATGGGACCCTTAAACTGGCGAACCCAAGAACCCCCCCCCCCCCCCCCCCAGGAATATGCAAGGGGCTGGCCAGGGTAGCCAGGCTAGCCCATGAGGTTTCTGAACCGGGGAAAACCCTATCCCCCACCCGTCCGAAGACCCGCTGTGGAAAACCGGTAAAACCCGGGCGAGATCAGGACTCGAACCCCTAACCATAGGTTAGGAGTCATCCCTCATTTCTCATTAATGTCCTCCAAATGTAGCTAGTGGGAATTGAACCCAAGCCTCTCATAGGAAACTTAGGCCCTCAACCAACTGGGCTACAAGTGTTGGACTTGACCAAGGCTCTGTTATTTTAGATAAACAAAGAGATGAACAGAGGGTGGGGTGGGTTTAAGAAGATGAACAGAGGGTGATATGGGTGGGATGGGTTTAATTATGTTTTATTATTTTGTTATTTTATTTTATTTTATATGTTGGGATAACTAAAATGACTTATTTGCCCTTGACTTAACCACACAAACTAACTGGGTTTGTGTTAAAGGTTGTAACCTGCATGAAAAGATATACAAAGATTGGTTTGAGTGAGTTTCATACTGAAAGGTATAGATTGTAGTTTTGGTAATACATAAAGGTTGATTTATGTAATTTTGTATAAAAACAAACATAATATTTTTGTTTATTTTGAAAATATAATCAAATTTGTTTGACATTCAAAAGTGAAATACGAAATAGATGTGAATCATTTCCATTTTCCTTAATTGTTTGTTAACATCTTTAGCAAGTGAATACGTTCTTTGAAATTTATAAACAACCTAAGAGGATTTGTTTTTCAATCTTGTAAAGAAGATAAGCAATCAGTGATACGGTTACTTTGATCGAACTTAATATTTAATCGTCTATAAATAAAGATTTTTTTTTGTAACGCTTTTTAAAAAAAAAAAACGAGATAATAAACTCTCGATGTCTGGTTTTTTTTTCCTTCCGCCTTACTTGTAACGCGACAGATTACAATTCCTGAAAAGTTCTCTCTGAACTATACAAGAAACAAAGCTACATTAACTAACATACATGTATTATCTGCTCCAGCGGTATACAAACTTGATGACTTATGGCTTATCCTTCTCTTTGATATCCTGCTGGTTTGGTGATGAACCCACGCTCATTTTGCTAGGGGCCGGTGTGCTTTTACGCGACTGTCTCTTGGTGGGGACCAACACATTATCCTTTTCCCACTGTTTATCGTTCATATCATCATCGTCGTCATCATCTGAATCCGAGGAATCTGCTTCCTTGAAAATGGGAGGGATGTATGCGTTTTGAAGGTACACTTTAAGGTCTAAGTTAGGCTCTCTTGCTCGTTCAAGCGTGTCTTTCATCATGGCTTCCTGAAAGTTTTAAAACCATATAACGATTGTTAACTAGCGATGAAATGCAGGATGAAAGCGTCTTTTGCAGTGAGTGAGTGCTCGTTTCAAAGTCACGTTTTTGTCTTAAAAAAGTACATCAATGCGAAAAGGGGTCAAAGAGTAAAAGTCAAACTGCGTACCTGTAACGGATATCTGACAAACGCTGGTTCAAAGCGACCTTTACAGTACGTATGGAATCCAATGGTAAGAATGGGAAGTGCTAGAAGAAATGGAGTTGAAGAAGCAGCTTCTTTTGTGCTCAACAGTCCCAACAGAAGTAACTGTGATATTATCAATGCTGCAACTATACGCCCATGAACATCAGGCCAAAACGCTGCACTGCTTTCGTATTCTTGGTTATACACGTTTATAATCTGCATTCGACGAAAAATACACTAAAAATGTTCTTATTTTTACTAGGGGTGTCAACCGTGTCAAAGACATTAACCCTACACAGCCACATCTAAAATTTTGTAACTTGAACACGACATGTTTAACCTATTTACCTAAACGAGTCGAATGAGCTGCAAACTTGCTAAATGGGCTGTGGTGTTGTAATAAATAGGTTAAACGGGTTGTAAATGGGTTATTGGGTTGACGGGTAGACTTGTTTGATTAAACGGGTAACAAGTCAACACATCTAATGAAACATGATAAACATGTCAACCTAACACAGCCCGTTAAATTAAACAGGTTGATCCATTCACAGCCCGTTTATTAAACGGGTTAGATATGACGACCCGAACGCTGATTAGTTTTGGGTAGTGTTTGGGTGATGTTAGGGATTGTGGCCACTAACTATAACTTCATGAGTAGTTCCATGTGAGACTTTACCTGATGACGGTAAACAACATATGCAAGGGCGAAGAAAACCAAGATAAACGGGGTTAAAAGCGGCGTCACCACAGCATAAATAAGTCCGATTAGAAAATAAAACTGTATTTGAGGTTCTCCCGTGTTAAAACCGATGCTTCCAGGATCCATGGCTTCTTCTCTGTCCTTTTCGGTTTTAACCAAGAAAAAATTCTTCAAGTGATAGATTATCAAAGGTTTTAACCTCAAAATCTCTCCAGCAGTACCACTCCAACCGTCAACCATTATATATGTTATAAAGAAAGTTGCTTTCATCGGTATAGCCACTCCAATTGTCTCCGGGATCCTGAGGTCAAACATATCAAAGTCAAATCATGATCAATTTAGTTAAAATAATATAAGGCTATAAGGATATGTATGCTATTACGAAAAGATCATATAGGAAGTTAAAACAGCATCAAGGATTGATTAAACATACTTGTTCACAGATTGTTTTAGAAATGTATCCAGTTGTTCCAACACTGTCCCAGCAATGACACTCCCAAGAAACACATTCACAAAGTTGAACAAATAATATCTTGATGCGGATCTGCGCTCTAGAAGCGATATACTCAGAAATCCTTCAAATTTTGACATCATCATCAAGATTGTTGGTAGAAGGATGAGAAAGATCTTCAACGCAATCCCGGGGAGAAAACCTTGTATAAATGACTTAATTGTTTTTCTGCCATAGCAACAACACATGTTTATCATCAATTAACGCATGTACTAACAACTATGATGAATATTATTGTTAATTACAAGATCTTTTTCAACATCAAAGCATAGCAGTAAATATAACATACACTACTACCACGTGAGGTGGTGGCGATATGGTAAACAATTTTTGTCCACTTTTTTAAAAATTACAAAAATAATTATTGTGTTACAAAGACCATATTATTACACTAATATGCATTTTCGACCCAAATCTTTTTAGCTGATTTTTAGGACCGGTGCATAAGTAAATAGGATGAAAACTGCGACCTTATATATAAAACCATCTATATACATATATAAGTAACAAGGAAGTTATTATTTTAGTTAATATTATTGGTGGTAAAAAAATTCTGAAATAAAAACTTACACTTCGATAATAGGCTTAAGAAAGGGTGCAGCCTTCTCGATACCTTCAATGTTTGCAAGCGATTGCACAAAAGCGATTGGAATAATGAAAAAGAAGGTGAGGAAAAAGAAGGCAACAGCAATTATAAGCCTCCTAACAGTCAATGAGACATAAGGAATTGGTAGGTTTTGCCAGAAAACATCCCGCGGCTCAGGGGCCCACTCGGTCAACCAAAGGGTCGGGTTTCTAACCTGTTGTGTCTGTGCACAGACAGCAGCTGCCCAGCGAGTTTTGAACGATACAAATGCTGCTGGCATAATTGCTTTTGGGTTATTTACAACATTCTCTTTCTCTTCAGCTATCTGTATACAAATTAACCGACCAAAATCTTTAACTTCTAATAGTGTGAAGTCCACTTAAATCAGACTAAGTTTGAAAACACATGATCATTACTTCATTTGAGAGTCTCTCGATTTCAGATATATGATGTTGAATAGCGTCCACTTTCTCTCCCCAAAGTCCAAGAAAACCAGTCTGCCAATGCACACGACAAACGCCCGTGAGCAAAAAATACAATAAGTAAATATAATGATTTATAGGGACTTCAAAAATGTACCTTCATCAAGGGTCGTTTTGATTGGTTTCTTTCGAACTTATTCTGGTAATAAACGAGCCAGTTTTGCTTTTTTTTCTTCTCTTCAACCAATTTAGAAAGCTTGTTTGCATTTACTACGACCTGCAAATACATTTTTTTAACTATTCAACAGACCACAGTAAGAACCCTTTTACATCAATGTGATACCCCAATAGGGGCGGACATACTTCAAGAGCAGGGGTTGCGGACGTTGCGGCTCAACTTCGCGCGCGTAGTGGAAAATTTGGTTTTTTTTTTTTACGAAATTTGGAAAACGTTGCTACTAAAATGAAAAAAAATGAAAAACGTTACTACTGATTTTGTGGCCTAGATCTGCCACTGTACCCCAAGGGGTATAAGCGAGTTGAGTCAAGCTCAAGCTCTGTTACTTTAAACTAGGAAAACTCGAGCATAGTTGTGGTTGGGTGAGGGATGTGAGAGTAGAGTTGTACCTGATGAGTTAGATAGTGATCAGGATGGTTGACTAGAAAGAAATGCTCCACGGCCTCACTGACGGATTCATCAGCATCTGGTGGGACATTCTTCACGAGAACCTGTAAAAAAAAATCAATTTCAATCGTCTTTAGTTTTGAAATACAAAACTGCTTTTCGTTTGATGGTTCCACTTACTGTAAATTGATCAGGGCGGCGTTTTTCTGATTGAAGAAAATGTAACCTCATATTTGCAACCGTCTCATATTCCTTTTTTAAAATGAAGCATGTCCAAAAGGTAACAGCATATGCCATTACTACGTGAGTATAAAACCTGCAATCATAAATGAGAGTTAGATCGAAAGAGAGTGGGATATGTGGCTAAATAACCGCCTTATGCATCACACTTAGCCAAGGATACAAGTGCATTATGTGGTTCTTGCAGTTTTTAACTTCAAATTTGTTATACATTGAACGACGACCCTATATTTATGTATCTATGTATTAGTTTTCATGCCTGTTAGAGCCTTGTGGAATGTTTGATATGGAAAGCTTATCGATCTCACTAAAAGTAGCATCTGTGCGCTCGAGCCACTTGTTTGTCCAGTTAACCGGCACCAAGATAGCCCATGTAAGGACGAGTATGGGTACAAATATTTTTAACCTGCATATATTGAAACCAAACATCAGAAATAAGGTTAATTTGATCGGTCATTCTTCAAAGAGTGATGACAGTAAAATAATAATTTCGGTCCGCCACTAATTGATACAAGCAAAGTAGCATACCCTAGCAAGTAAATCCGCAAATAGACCGCAGAATCCAATCCAGCATGATCAATAAGCTCAGGCTCAGGCATTCTTAGTGCATCCGGCATCCAATTCAGGAAGCGTATATATGACCGATAATCCAAATTAATGAACTTATTTACAAATGCACCAGATGTTGCAGGACTTGCCCTTAAACCCCTAAGATACCATTTTGGAAAATATACTCTGTCATTAAAAGGTTGAAGTCTTAGGATAGCAAAAGCTAGCAAGAAAATGAAAGCTGTGATGATATTAAGGGCTGCTGCTAGCCCGATATCGGATAGTGTAGCCATTCGCCTTCAGATCTTCCTGTTCAAGAACATCATAAATTAACAAACTATATTCATTAAAATGTACATTAAATTCTAGGTGTATAAAGAAATATGAAATTATTGATAAACTGTTGATAAATCATATAGAAATAACATAAAAATATTAACTAAATTAAAGATCTTTGAAGCATATATGCTGATAAAAATCAAAGATGTCATTTAAATAAATGCTGCTATTCCTGTTTAAGAACAGCATAAAGTAACAAACTATTCATTTACAAATTTAATTTAATTCTGGGTATATGAAGTATTTTGTAATTCTTGATAAATTGTTCATATAATAATAAAATAAAAATATTAAGTAAATTAAAAATCCCTGAACAATATATGTTAATAAAAATGATATATTTCAAAAAGAAAGTGTGTCAATATTCAAAAAAGGAAACCTAATTCTTGAACATTTTTCATCATTTCATATTTCATATTATTGAAAGCACAAAACTCTTTTCAGTTCATTCTATATGACTATAAAACCATAAAATTTCCTAAAAAATAAGAGAACTAGTAGGGATGATAACAATAATGATGATAAAGATCAACAAAAATCCTATTTTTTCCAGTAAACTGCAAACTGATTCAAGATTCAACAACAACAACAACAACAACAAAAACAATTCTTGGAAATTAATAAAAATAAATAAATTGAAGATCTTGAACAATATATGTTCATCATTTCCTATTTTAGATTAAAAAAAAAAACTAAAACCTTTACAATTCAATCTAAGGTCCTACATATCAAGAAGCAGTAGAGAGTAGAGACAATAGCAGAGTATTAGCAAGTTTTCAGGTAAATGGTCAAGAGAAAAATAATAATAATAACAATAAATAAAGGTAACCAAACATAATGATGGGAAATAACTAAATATCAAAAGGCTTCAACTGTTAAAATATAACAAATAATTCAAGACCAAAAAAAAAAAAAAAAATTTAAAGGGGTCTCCTAATATTGCATTTTATATACAAAATCAAACAAATTCCAACAACACTTTCAGCATTTTAATCTAAAACACAAAAGATTTATTTCAAGAAAAAAGTTACCCTTTTACTCTTTTACAGGAATGAACAGAGGCCAATAAAATCAAACTAAAAAACCAAGTTAGATTGTTGAATAGAATCCCAGATTGATCCAGATATTAATCAAACTCAAAGCTAAGAGCTTAAGAAGAAGAACACTCCTGAATACTATTATGTGCAGGCAGGCAGGCATGAATGAGATCTTTAGAGCAAACACATTTAAATAAAAAGTGGTTATTTATTGCCACTATTATTTTCAACTGAAAAGATTTTTGGATGGATTGAAAACGACGAGAAGAAGAAAATGAGTATCATGCTTACGTTTTCTACAGTTAAATTAAGAGAAATGATGTGATTTGTCCCTTGATAATCTTTCATTAAAATCACTATTAAAACGCTGCTAAATATGCTTTGTTTGTCCTTCTTTCCTTGTTTTTTGGGATGCTTTTGGTTTTAAGAAATTAAGAAAATTACCCTAAGGAAAACACCTTA